>CM061160.1:5275000-5647500 GCA_030710495.1 Labroides dimidiatus | reverse complement strand
GGCTGGGACATAGATTGACCAGTAAATTGAGAGCCTTGCTTTCTTCTCCCTCTTCACCACAACGCACCGGTTTTAGCATCCGTATTACTGCCGATGCTGCCCTGATCCATCTGTCAATCTCTCGCTCCATTTTCTCTTCACTCGTAAACAAGACCCCAAGGTACTTAAACTCCTCCATTTGGGGCACAGACTCCCCCTGGAGTGAGCAGTCCACCTTTTTCTGGCTGAGAACTATCCCAGTGCGAGCTTGTCATTTGGCTGATTTGTCTGCATTTCTTTCGCACATCATTGGTATTTTTCTCCAGTCCTAATTTTCCTAACTTCTGTACCCCCTGACCTCTGTGCAACACTCTTGCTGTTTAAAAGGATTTTTTTACAATTTCTGTTGTGAAAGAAAACAACAACGGAAAATCTTTTAAGGATTCTACTTTTCCACCATTGTGTCTCCAAAAAGACTTCCTATTCTACCAGCAGCTGTTCTTTATTTGTCCGTGATAGATTTGACTCTCTCCTCTCCTTATTCATTTCAGATGACTAATACTTTGATACTGAAGGACAATCTGTTGATAGGGCATTGGCACAGGGTTTAGGATGTCAAATATTATCAAGCAAAGCAGAAATAAGGGCTGTCAGTGCTAATCAGGATGTGATCTGTTTAGAAATTAGCTCATACTTTGTCCCTTTCAGCGCATAATAATTAAGCCAACAGTGACTTCCTGCTTTCTGCTGCAGCTGTGTTGAAAATAACAACACCCCTGTTCTTTGGAATGACACATATGACTTTGAAATACAAATACAATACCAGATGGCTCAGCCAGATCAGAAGTGATATGAACTTTGCATCAAGTGAAGTTTTAGCCACCATCTGAGTGAAGCATGCAGGTGCAGGCGTTTAGAGAGATTTTAGCGGACACCGGCAGTAACAAAACCAGCAGAGCACTATTTGTTTGAGGTAGTACAGGGTTTGCACTGTTTTAAGATTACAGTTGTAGTAGAAAGATAAATGTTACAAATATTCTGGTGTCGAAGACTGTTAAGGAGCTGTTCTGCTTATGGGAAGTGCAGATAATCGAGTGCTTCCAAAATAAATAAGAAAGAAACTCGCAGGATTATTATTACACTGACACATCATCAGTAGGTTAAAACTAACCTGTCTCACGATGGTCTAAACCCAGCTCACGTTCCCTGTTAGTTGGTGAACAATCCAACGCTTGGTAAATTCTGCTTTACAATGATAGGAAGAGCCAACATCAACGGATCAAAAAGCGACGTTGCTATGAACGCTTGGCCGCCACAAGCCAGTTATCCTTTGGTAACTTTTCTGACACCTCCTGCTTAAAACCCAGAAAGTCAGAAGGATTGTGAGGCCTCACTTTCATGTTCTGTATTCATACTGAAAATCAAGATCAAGCGAGGGTTTTGCCCTTCTGCTCCACGGGAGGTTTCTGTCCTCCCTGAGCTCGCCTTAGGACACATGGTTTGACAGGCGTACTGCCCCAGTCAAACTCCTGACCTGACACTGTCCTCGGAGCAGGTCTCCATAGAAACTATTTACAGTTGAGTGTTTCATACATTATTGTACAAATATACAAAAAAAAAAACTGAGATTAAATTGATATAAAACCATGCAAACAAAAATGTTTTTATCTGTTTTCCACAATTCTTTGTGGACCCCTGAGGTGGCTTTTCCCAGGATCAGGATGGTATCTGTGGTGGCAGATTAATTGAGGAAACAAAGCAACATGTAGTCTACTTTTATACAGATCAGCTAAATTAAACATCTTAAACCATTTCTTTTGTTCCTTTTTGTCTATTTTTGGATTGGTCTGTTTGTGCATTTCAACAGCGGGCGGCAGCCGATCTCTCATGCTGCTTTTTTGGGGGTTTCAGGCTGAAAAGTTTGGGAGCTCTTGCTCTAGTGTGACAGCTCAACCACGTTTCTGTGATTTCAGTTAAAGGAAGGATTTCGTTTTTAGTGCAAGGCTTTGTGCCCAACTCAACAAACTCAGTTTTTTCTCTTTTATTAATCTCACATTCCTCAGTTTTAATTGACAAAGATAAGCAACTGGATCATGATGCAGTCTATTAAAGCGAGCTGCATACTTTGTGCATGCACTCCTCCATATTTCTTAGAAACAGGATGTTACACAGACATTATTTCATCTTCATGTTTTTCTCTAAACCGTGGTTTCAGACTGCAGTGCTGTAGCAGCATAGCATTTTATTTGAATAATTCTAAAAGCAAAGATCATAAAGAGCCTTTTATTTCATTCTTTTGATTTCCAAATGAAGACAGTGGACTTAAGGCAAGTTTTATTTCATAATAATAAAAATTGATTAAGCAAGAATTAAATATGTGCATAATTACAGTATTTAGTCAATTGACGTTTTAAGACTAAAACTTTTTAAAGCCCTGAGAACAGTAACCGAGTGGGAAGCATTGTTTATTTTCTCAGTTATAGAAACAAAGAGAGGAAACAGACTGTTGTGACAGACATGGTTGAGGTGATCTCAGCAGGTTATAGCTCCGCTCTGCTTTGTTGCCTTCAGCTCTCTGCAGAAAAGAAACTTATTTTGGTGCAGAGGAGCACACACCTAAAGTGTTTTTGTTTTTTTTCCCCCCAAAACTGTGTGTTTTGAAAAACAGAAAATCAGATAATCAGATACTGCAGAAAAATAACTTGCGATTCTGGGTGATTCTCAAACTACCGTCAGATTGGATCATGACATTTTTTCAGAAACATGTTTAGAAATATTTTGAGTTTTTCCACTTCACTATAAAAATGTGTGTTGTGCTGTCATTCCTACCACACAATGTCATGTCCATCACGTGTTGGAAATGACATGCATAGCTGAGTTTCAGTTCCTTTTATTGTCCTTGACATCAAGTGACATCAAGTTTAAAGATAAAAAATAATGCAAAAAAATAATGTATAACCCTAACATCGTCACTTCTATCACAACACATTCATCTATCACAATGAATAAAGTGATGGGAATGACAAAATTTAACATTTTGTTAAAAAAAACTTTCATGAAATATTAGCATGCTAATCACTGTGCTAGAGTTAGCATAAAATATATTTGATATAATTTTTTTTTTCCTCATTATTTTCACATATAAAGTAAACATGAGCTTTTTGGAAATGAGGACTAATTAACATACTCTTGGTTTTGCAGGACTTCAGTTTAATTTTTTTCTTGTGTCGCCTCCTCCGATGGAGCTAACACTGCTCTTCTGTCATGAGCTCCTCTGTCACATTACAACTGATGTGGTGGTTAAAAAAAAAATAAATCTCTAAAGTAAAATTTTGTGGTGTGAGGTGGAAATTAACAGTGACAGTTGTTCTTTGCAAAATAATAGTAATAATAATTTTATTTACACGGGCAGCAAATTAAAACAGGCAGCTCATAAAAACACACACAAGTCAAGAAATAAAACATTTAAAAGACATAAAACTGCCCTTTAAAGAACTCTAAAGGAATAAAAAAATTAAAATATTTTTCTTAAGATGGTTAAAAATGAATGAAGTTAATGAAATTCAGATAAAATCCAGGAAGGATGTTTTTTTTTGTTTTGTTTTTAAGAAGAGATTTAAAAGAGCTCACTGACTCAGCAGACCTGATGTCCCAAGGCAGACTGATCCAAAGTGACTGCAAACGCCCGTCCCCTTTCATTTTTTCAATTGAAGTGCACAACAAACCTCTACCTGAGGATCCAAATGCATGTAGAGCTTTGAAAGTAATCAGTAAAGTCTTAAAATCAATTCTGAAACATACAGAGAGCCAGTGCAAGGAAGTTAAAACCAGAGAGATATGGTCACATGGTTTGGTTTGGTGAAAACCCTGGCAACTGTACAGTTTGGAGACGATCATGGTGGGTCATCTGTTAGTCAACTCTAACAGCTGTTTGTGTGTCTGCAAATGTGTGCTTTAATAACTCTAATCAAATATAAACAGTAACAGAGCTTTGTCTGTGTTTTAACCTGTTTAACAGACACTTAAACAGTAACGCTCATGTTTAAAAATCATGCTAAACTCTTTTTTCAAAGTTCTTCTCTGTGTCAAGCAAGTGTAACATAAATTATAAAAATGCTGTAGTTTTTCTTATTTCTGCGCTTTGATAGTTGGAGAATCACCCATATGTGCATGAGCATTTTTAGACCAATCAAATTTTCCTGGATTTTTGTTTTTTGTTTAACAACCAAATGTGTCAGTACCTTGGACTGAACACTAACGTGATGTTTTTTTTTATTAATTAGCTCTGACGAGAAAAAAACAGGACATGACATCATTCATGCTAGGTTTTTCATGACCATTAGTCATGAACAATGATGAACAGGGAGAAGGAAACTCCTGTGGAGGTGACTTTGAGTTGCACGTGTCTGATTTACCAACACTCATTATCTTAGAGAGGCTTGTGCAGCTGTAAAATAAAGGTCACTGTTGGCTGCGTTTGGTGCACATTGTACTGTATAAATATAAATGTATGTGTGTGTGTGTGTGTGTGTGTGTGTGTGTGTGTGTGTGTGTGTGTGTGTGTGTGTGTGTGTGTCTGGGCCAGCTGTCTCTCCAGCTAACACATGACGCCAACAGTTTTAAATGTTAATGACTATGAACCCACAACCTTATGGAGATTAGATATGGTGTTTTGATGCAGAAACACACATTCACACATGCAGACATTTGCGCGTGCGCACACACACACACCCACGAGCACACACACACACACACTTACCTCCAAGGTCACAAATGATCTTGAAAGGCGAAAGGTCAAAGGCTGTGACTACGTCTTTACCGCAGATGCTCCAAATGGAGTTCATCAACTGCATGAATTTCACCATCTCTTCATCAGACCTACACACACCACACAACACAGAGAGAGAGAGAGCGAGAGTGTGTGTGTGTGTGTGTGTGTGTGTGAGAGAGAGAGAGAGAGAGAGAGAGAGAGAAAGAAAGAGAGAGAGAGAGAACAAGACTTAGAACTGCCTCTCAAAACTTGAAACAAAACTTTCCTTCTTTATCAAGCTGTCACCCAAGGGTCTGTTTGCTCCATGCCCAAAATAACACACACACATCTCCAAAGTCACTCCCCGTGGCGACATGTGAGTATGTGTGTGTGTGTGTGTGTGTATGCGTGTGTGTGTGAGTGAGAGAGAGAGATAGACAGGATGCATCAGAATAGAAAGCCTGTGGTGACCGCTGCTGCTCTGAGGAATCTCCACCTCATCACCCAGCACTCTGCCCTGCTGCACACACACACACACACACACACACACACACACACACACACACACACACACACACACACACACACACACACACACACACACACACACACACACACACACACACACACTGAGGACCTCTCTTCTGTAACTCTAGAATTTCATTTATCCAAACTCCTCTGAATCAAAGTGATCAGCCATCTGATACAACTTCAGCCAGCACGCTGACCTCTGGAGGAACTTTGAAAGTGACTCATTGTTGCGGCCTCAGAGTCTGATTACATTGGATGTGAAAAGATGAAATGACTGTGAGGCCAAACAGCAGACTGTCAGCTTTAATTTGGGAACATTTTTGGAGTTATTGAATGCCCCCGAACGATAAAATCTGCTTTTTTTTCGGTCTCTGATTAAACACATTCACACGCATGCTCTCTCATTCTGTCTGTGGTCATACTGAGGGCAGAGTGCTGCGCATGGATATCTCTGCTTGTTTACATCATTATAAAATCATCATGGTTTATGATCCATCTGCCTTCAGCATTGACATGTCTTGTATCTCTCAACATCCCCGCAGGTCCCTGTCATATCTGCACCCACTGCCACAGCTATGCTTCCTGGCTGCCCGAGCAGTGTTGTCTTGTCGCTTCAGCCTCATCAGCAATCATCATTAACCGAAGACTGAGGGGTATCATTTGAAGTACGGTCAAATGGATATTATCACATCAGTCATCAGGGTAATCGTGTTCATGTGTGACCACTGTGAGCTGTCCTAATTTCCCACCACATATTTATTTCATTTTAAAGGCTCTGTGAGGACTCCCTGTTTGAAGTGGATCACAGTGACACCTTTTGGATGGAATCACCCGCATTGTCATGATGACATGACTCTTAACAAGGTGTATTTGTTTTGGAAATGAATGGAGATCAGATCTTCTTTTTAACACTACTTTTCTTTGTTCAAGACAACTTTATATTGGATACAACGAGGTAAGGTATTTATCAAAAGTTACGCAGCGCTGTTGATTGAAACGTGACAAGAAGCAAACTTTGTCAGTTTGTACCGTAGTTTAGTAGCCGGCTATTTCGGTGCCTCTCTCAGCCCGGTGTCTGAGGTATATATCCATGGGCTAACATGTAACATAAGTGAATCCTTGCATCATCAGAGCTAATGTAACCTCACACTTTATTTTATTGACAGACTCTCGAATTTGATCAGATCACTGCAGAATAACTGCTGCATGTGGGTTGGGATAAATATTATCAGTAGCAATAAGCCTGTGTTTTAGCCTTCAGCTACAGTTTAAGCCTTAAGCCAGTGATTTAGCCTTTAACTCATAGTTTAGCCTTTAACTCATGGTTTAGCCTTTAGCCTGTGTTTTAGCCTTTAGCTTGTGTTTTATCCTTAAGATGGTGTTCCATCCTTTAGCTTGTGTTTAAGCCTTTTGCTGGTGTTTTAGCCTTTAGTATGTGCATAGCCTTTAGCCTGTATTTTATCCTTTAGCTCGTGGTTTAGCCTTTAGCCCATGTTTTATTCTTTAGCCTATGTTTTAGCCTTAAGCTTGTGTTTTATTCCTTAGCTTGTAGTTTAGCCTTTAGCCCATGTTTTATCCTTTAGCTTGTGGTTTAGCTTTTCACCCAAATTTTATATATTAGCTTGTGTTTTAGCCTTTAGCTTGTGTTTTAGCCTTTAGCTTGTGTTTTAGCCTTTCGCTGGTGTTTTAGCCTTTAGCTTGTGTTTTGTCCTTTTTGACACCAACCCTTGTTTGTCACTGTCCCACTTACTGTGTTTGAGGTTTAGTAGCATTCATCAACCACTTTATTGGGAACACCTGTTCAACTGCTTAATTACCCAAATATCTAATCAGCTAATGAAATGGCAGCAAGTCACCAAAATTAGACAACAGTTGATTGGAAAAAAGCTTCCTGGTCAGATAAGTCTTGATTTCTGCAACAATATTCAGATAGTAGGGTCAGGATTTGGTGTAAACAACATTAAAGCTGGATGTAAATATGGACTAAAGTCTCTGAAGACTGTTTCCAGTACCTTGTTTAAACTATGAAGGCAGTTCTGGTCCAACTTGGTAAAAACAAATGTGTGCCTAATAAAGTGGCTGTCAAGTGGTTTAAATCATTCGACACATTTTCCTAAGCGACTATCTATTTATAGCATTAAGACTTTTATCTCTATGCATATTTTCTGAGAAAAAAAAATCTCAAATCCTCTCACTAATTGTCTCTTCAAATTTCTCCTGCATTCTCAAATAGGAGAATTAAAGCTGCAGATAGGACGGGAGTGTAAATTATTCAGGCGCACAACATGCCTGGGTAAATGGCAGTGAGTAAACAGAAATCTGACTCATCCACCCTGCTATGAACCACCCTGCTTTTCCCACAGCACTCGCAGGGAGCTGAATGACTTCAGTGGTTGTTCCCCCTTTGCTAATTTACCCTCAGTATTCACAGGGGAAATCAGCAGGGACAAGCAACTGCTCCTCCACATTAAGTCAGCTGTATGCAGGTGTTCTTTCATTGGGGTTTTCTTTTTTTTTCATTTTTAATCAATTACAGCAGAATTGTAAATTTATCCGCAGAAGAGAGCGTTTGGTCACATGTGAATGGTACTTTTTTTTATCCTTGTATTAAAAGCCTTTTTATCAATGAGCACATTTTTCTAAATAATATGGATGGAAGATGCAGGGATATGTATGCACAACCTCCTACAAGCTGTGTGTTACAAAAACTTTAATATGCATCAATATGCATCTCTGTTCTTATTTAAAAGTCAAATTTCTTAGTTTCTGCATTGTACTTATGAAAGTTTGTGTACTCAGGAAGTCAAACATCTTCCTCCATGTATTGGTACACTGCAGTTTAATGTTAAGTATGACAGATGTCTCATCTACACATCAGACGCCGTTCCATCACAGTACATCAGTTCAGCAAATCATGACCTGATGAGAACAAGAGGAGAGGATGTTTTAGCACGTTATTCCTCTGTGTCAGTTTTGATGGTTTCTGTTCCTTTGAGACTGGCGGTCTTTACAGCAGAAAGCCTTGGGCAAACCGATCAAAACCTATTAGCAGCAAAGTGTGAAACTTTTAGCGTGTGACCTCAGAAAAGTGCTGACCAGCAGATCAGTGAAGCGCTAAAACTGTGGGCACTAGATACTATAAACACATGAGACCTCAAGGACAGCAGCAGATGTATTCTCTCTCTCTCTTTCTTCCTTTCCTCTCTCGCCCCCAAGCTTCCTCACATCACTGCCCACACCGACTCTCTCCTCTCACCCTCAGATGTCCCCTGCTTCCTAATAAATCCCACACGTCTGTGTTTTTAGGAGGAAGAGTGAAGAAAGTAACAGACAGGCTTTGGATGAAGAGACGGGGATAGAATGTGGATGAGCAAGGCTGTGTTTGGTCTTTTTGTGTGTGTGTGTGTGTGTGTGTGTGTGTGTTCCTGTCAAAGAGGACTTCTTACCTGTAGAGAGCTTGAAAGAGATCTTCTGAACTGACTCCAAAAGCCTTTTCATACTGGTTTCTTCCCTCTCTAGAATGAGGCAAAGTAAGAGCACATAAGAAAAAAATATGATTTAGGCTTGAAAGGAGTTTTGTGACTTTCGTTAAATTTGCTAGATAAGTTTTATACTGAAAATAAACGAATAAGAACAGTTTGCTGTATCACTCTACTATCTCATAGATTATGATACAACCCCAATTCCAGTGAAGTTGGGACGTTGAGTAAAACCTAAATAAAAACAGAATACAATGATTTGTAAATCTTATTTAACCTTTATTAAAATAAATACACTACAAAGATAATGAAATCCATCAATTCTTTGCAATTGTTCATTGAGAAACTTGGTCTTAAGCTGTTGGACTATTTGCTCACGCAGTTGTTTACAAAGTGGTGAACCTTGCCCCACCCTTGCTTGTGAACGACTGAGCCTTTCAGGGATGCTCCTTTTATACCCAATCATGACATTCACCTGTTTGCAATGAACCTGTTCACCTGTGAAATGTTCCAAACAGGTGTTTTGTGGAGCGTTCCTCAACTTCCAGAGTCTTTTGTTGACCCTGTCCCAACTTTTTAGGAACATTTTGCAGGCATCAAATTCAAAATGAGTGAATATTTGCAAAAAAAACAATAAAGTTTGTCAGTTTGAACAATAAATATCTTGTTTTTGTAGTGTATTCAATTGAATATAGGTTAAACAGGATTTGCAAATTATTATAATCTGTTTTTATTGGAATTCAGTTTGTCTGTTGATTTGTTTCGATCACAAAACCCCCAAACAAGAACAAGTTATTTATTTTTCTGCCATCACTGTTTCTGATGGATGGATGTGCCAGTCACACTGATTTCAGTCACACTGTCGGACAGCTGCTGGCTGCCCTCCTTCAGACACAACAATGAGACTGAAATCCATCTTGAGACACTGTCCAAACAGACGAGGAGGAACTGAATCCAAATCCTCAGGCTGCAAAAGACACCTTCCACCTGTCTACGAATTAACTCATGCAAGCGTGCTCATTCTGTTAAACTCAAATCCTATTTGAACCACTTTTATTACTCTTTTTTAAAAAAGAAGATTCTTGTGCTGACCTGATGGCATCAGTCAGGTAGTGCCAGCACAGGTAGATGGTTCTGGAGCTGTACTGGATGGACTGATAGAGAGATAAAGGGCCAGAGCGTGTCAAGTAGACTCTGGCCTGCTCTGTGTTACTGTACAAGACTGAAACAGGAAGAGAGGGGGAGGGACAGATGAAGAGACAAGGGGAGGTGTGCATAATAAGAAAAAATATAGTTCGACAGATATTCAAAATTAACAATGATAAAAAAAAAACCCAGCTTTTATAAAATCAGTATCCTGACAAATATTTTATAAAATGTATATTTTTATCCGTGTGCCATCTCTGACCTTGTCCATTTTCCGTGTGTGTATTGAGGAGCTGCAGACCAGTGCAGGCAGCCAGCAGTCTCTGCATCCCATCCAGACTGGCTCCCACCGCCTCACTGATCTCTTCTACAGACAGGGGGCGCTCTGCACCCAGTAACACATCGAATACACCAAGCTCACAAGAGGTGAAGACAGTCTGAGTCAGACAGCGAGAGAGAGACAGAGAGAGAATTCAGAATTAATGTCTTTATCTTGTGTTTCTTGCTTCTGAATTTCTGACAGGATTAGGACCATGTTTTAAAAAAGGAAATTTGCAAGAAAAATCTCCTAAATGTCGTAGAATAATCTGGTTATTTCAGTCTGTATCTTGTCTGTCTGAAGAGCAGCAGCTGTCTGTACAAAAATGAGGAACACGGAGCATCTTGTGAAGGTCTACTTTAGTTTAGGTTTGAACTTGGCCCTAATCCTCCGTCGTAGTGTGGTAGCCTACGGTGCTACACGTTTCAGCTGCCTTCATCAGAAAGCTCCAGGTTCTCTAACAAACTATTGGCAGAGATATTAAGAAGGCTGTTTGTCAAAGCTGGAACTCAACACAACTTCATCAAGAAGACGCTCTCACTTCATCCTCTTTATAAAACAACCTTTCAGAATAAAGTTTGTATTTTAACATAATTTAAAGCAGTTTAGGATTTGAATCTCAGAAACTTCTGCTTTTTCCTTGTAAATCTAAGACTTAATTCTTGTAAATCTGTTGCTTAATTCTCTTGAATTTATGACTTTATTCTCGTAAATTTGGCTTTTTCTCATAAATGTATGCCTTTTTTCTTGTAAATTTATGACTTTATTCTTATAAAATATGTATCTCACGTATGTATCGCAGCGTCTTTTGTCTTCATAATTGTCATATTATTGTTAGAGAAGTTGATAAATGTATGACTATTTGCATAAATTTATGACTATATTCTTGTTAATCTATGACCTTTTTCGTACATTTACGCCTTTTTTTCTTGTAAATTTATAACTTTATTCTTGTAAATCTATGACTATATTCCTGTAAAATTACTGTTTTTGTTTTTTTTTCTTCTTGGCCCTAATCCTCCATGGTATGAATTAATTATTTGAGTTATTCAAACATTAAGAAAACCTAAAGCAAATGTTTGTTACCGAAATGTTTCGATGTATTTTTGGACGTCAGAGTCATTTTAACCGATAATCTCACTGCAAAAACTGAAATCAAAGCAAGTGTTTCTGGTCTTATTTTTAGTAAAAATTGTCTATTATACTTGTTATGAGCCACATGTCTTATTCCAAGATATTTCTAAGACAAAAATGAGGTCTTGATTGCTTACAAAAACAAAACAGAAACAAAACAAAACCTGACAATTGGTGAAGAAAATTCTACTTGTCAAGTTTCCTGAAATGATAATAACATCTTATTACAAGAAACTTTTTTTTCTTATCCCATTGGGATTAACTTGTTACAAGCAATTCAGACCTCATTTTTGTCTTAAATAACTTGAACTTAGACTCATGGCTCATATTAAGACTAAAAAGACTAAAAACAAGACAAAAACACTTGTTTAGATTTCAGTAAATTCAGTGAGCTCCTTAATATCTAAGATGGATAAATATCAGCCCTCTGTATCAAATCTACTTCCCTCTCTCTCTCTTTTCTTAAAAATTATTCCAGCACATTCTAAAGCTTCATCATGCAGCCCTCAGATTTGTTAGAGTCTTGACAAACATGATGCTGTTACATAATCAACTCTCAGGAATGCAATTAGCTTAGTGAACACACGCTGAAGAGGATGAGACCAATGCATGAGTGTGAATTTAATGTACATGTTTCTTACCTTAGAGATGAGGAACCCTTCCATGTACTCTAGGATCTTCTTTGGGTACGTGTCAGCAGCAGGTGTCCCCTCACATGGACCAGTGTCTCCACTTTCAGCCATGTCCACAGTTTGTACCAAACCTCCCCTGCATGCAAAGTGCTCGCTCCTGCAATCTCCTGGAGACACTTCAACAGGTGTGTATGAATGGCAGCGGAGACAAAAGCAAACTAAAGCTACAGAAAGTGCCCACCCAGCATCAGCAGCAGCAGCAGCAGCAGACTGTGAGAGTGGCAGTGGGCTAAGCTGATTACAGCCAGATAACCCAGATTAGAGCTGGGGCTCAGTCTGAATTGGACAAAGAAACAACTTTGTGGCAACACACTGCTGCCTTGTTCAATATCACTCACACTTGGATGGAGGCATTCACACAGTGCATTCTCATACCAGAGCTACTTTATCCACAGTTTTCATGACCCCAATGTGACTGACACTTCACCAGCAGCAAACTTCTAAAGATTGTCTTCTCAAAGATGGGCCCCCTTTCTCCTGTCCATATGGTCTGATTGGACTCATGCTGAGGGACTAATGGTGGCAGCAGACCCAATGACATAGACTGTCTCTTCACTCGTCTAGATGTGATGACACAGGTCAGTTTTACTATTAATTATTCATCCGCGCTGTTATGGAAACAGCTGTGTACGGGCGGGATATAGGTGTGACAGCTGGGGTAGGGGGAGCCGCCACCTTGATCCTTCACAACAGGTTAGCAAGAGGTTCAGCTTCAGAAGGACATCAGCATGGATAACTTCATCATCATTAACTCAAGCAGATGTTTTTAAACGCTGACTGACAAAAAGCACTCAAGTCAAAAGGTTTCTATCATCACACAGGAGCAGAGGCTTTTTAATATACACTCACCGCCCACTTGATTAGGAACACCTGTTCAACGGCTCGTTAACCCAAATACACAATCAGCGAATCACATGGCAGGAACTAAGAGCATTAAGGCATGAAGTCACAATGAAGGCGACTTGCTGAAGGTCAAACTGAGCATCGTAATGAGGAAGAAAGGCGGTTTAAATGACAACAAAAAACATTGACCATCTAAATATATATATATGTAATGTTCATCAAGGAAGTCATTTCAGCAAAAACAGGAATCTAAGCAAGTGTTCATGTCTTCTTTTTGTCGTTTTAGACTTCGTATAAGCCATATTCTCATGACAAGTCAAGAAAAATACTTTATTTTCAGGTATGAAAAGACAAAAATGTCGCCTAAATTGCTTTCAAAGAGTTAACCCTTTAAGCCCTGGCCTCTCTTTTGGGTCTCTGCTAGAAAAATGACATACCCAAACTGAACAGAGTTTACCTATCTATCTGCATCTACAAGGTCTGTTTGAATCATTCTAGTATCACAACAAAGGGAACACTTGTGAAATTTGTTCTGCATTATTTATGTCACTGCCTCAGAGTGATAACTTAAGTTTTACTCAAATGAACATAAAGCTTGGTTAAAGTATGACTAGATAGAGTTTAATCTGATGTGCAATATGATTTTATTTATACATGATAAGTGCTTCATTTTATGCCTTTAGTTGTGGAGCAACCTCGAAGGCCCCCAGTTGGGGGACCTTAGGGTTTAAGCAGTTAAAAAAAAAAGTACCGTTTTCATAAAAGAAATTGCAAAAGCAAATTTTTCTTACCTAATTGGCTGATTTGCCACCTCACAAATCAGGCATTTTATTTTTATATGTTAAAGTTCCTGTGAGGACTTTCTAAGTGAGTATCAGTAGAGTGATAGAGCAGGAGCTAAAGGCTAAAAAACAGACTTCTCTGTTTGTGATAATGTTCATTCCAGCCCACATGCAGCAGTTATTCTGCACTGATCTGATCAAACTTGAGTCTGTCAATAAAATGAAGAGTGAGGTTAAGTTAGCTCTGATTGGTAGATGAGCAGGACGGGAGGATTCGCCAACGTTACATATTGGCCTACAGATATGTCAGACACCGAGCTACCAGTGGTGCTATATATGGCCGGCTCTACTAAAGAGCGAGCCATGTTTCCATGACAAGGTAAGAAAAATGCTTTATTTTCAGTTATAGCTTGTAAAAAGTTAAATTAAAAAAAGTGACGTCTTCATACAAGAAACTGCAAAAGCAAATTTTGTCTCTTTACAAGTAAATCAGGCATCATTTCATTATATCTTAATTGTTTGAAATGGGCCATTTTCCTTGACTTGTCCAAAATAAGGCGAACTGAACTGTATATGAAGAGAGCTTCACCTACAGTATTTACTCTCACCATGTGATTAGGAACATCTGTTCAACTGCTTGTTAACCCAAATACCTAATCAGCCAATCACATGACATGGCAGGAAATTGAGGCTACAGTTCAATAGAAGATCAAAAAACACTTTGCCTGGTCTGATAAATCTCCATTCACGCTACAAAAAAAACGCTGCATGTTATGTTTCAGCTTGTTTTTTATTTCAACGCTGGATGCTAAACATGCTCTGTGGATCACGAGCATACAGTACACCGAACAAATGAGATTCACCATGATGAGAAAATCATCAGATGTTAACACTGTTTCACTCGACTGCCTTTCCCAAGGCTAAAACAGGAAGTGCACACCTTGCTTTCATTTTAATTTGTTATTTCAACATTTAAAATCAAGTCTTGACAGAAATCACTGACTCAAGTCGTGACGTCTTTTCAAAAAAATAAAACATTAAGAAACCGAGAAGTGAGTCTGATGAAGAATTCTGTTATGTCACAGCAAGGCAGCAAATCAAAATAGTACGATGGAATCAGTCCGTCTTCAAGTCTGCATAAACACAATGAAATGTTCCTCATAGGCTGTGAAAACTTCACATAGTAACAGAGAAGCTGCCGTTCGGTCAGATCAGGTCGTCCTGTGCCAAAAGTGTTGGTAACTCCATGCTGACGTGTCCGCTGTAGATGCTGTGATTTATTTTCTGTCATTAGGCTACGAGTGCGAATGAGGAGGCTGGTGGGTCATTAAAACAACAAAGATGGATTGTTCCTTGTAAAACTTCACACACCTCACGGTTAGCCATGCACAAAGACTACTTGCTTTCAGAAAACGAGGATCACCAGAGGCCTGTACCACGAAGCTGGATTAACACATCCAGAATCTCTCTACGTTACCTGGGTTGACTTAACAAGATATTCGCAGACCTGATGAGCAGTACTACAAAGCTGGATATCAACTCGCTAAGTCAATCCAGAGTCTCCCAGCCTTGATCAGTGCGTGCTCACATCAAAGGGGTGGAGTCTGCAGTGTCTGACCAATCACACACATGGAGAAACAGGAGAAACCCTGCAGAGCAGCCTACCTCTACCATGGAGGAGCAGACAGTTGTTCTTTAGATATATGAAGAATCCAGCTTCGTAGTTCAGGCCTCAGGAGGCTTTTGAGTTCAATTTACAGATACGGTGAGCCTAAAATTCAAACTTTAATCAGACAGCTAATAATGATTAAAGATGTCACTTTTTTTTTTATTTCTTATCACACTGACTCCTGTTCAGTCAAACTGTTTCATCTTTGATTTTTACAGATGAATCATGACAAATAAACTTCCATGAAAAATAATTGAACTGGAATTCTGCACTAAAATTCTTAATATTTGACAATAAAGTTGTTGCAGCTTCAATCCAATAAAATGATGCTTAAAAAATTAAATCGTTAAAGCGACTCTCGAATCTACTGCAGTTCTGTGCATGCCTTAAAGAAACAAACCTCTTAATTTTTTGTTTCTGTTCACTTTTGGGACTTCTTTTTCACTATTCTGTAAAAGGCGGTTTGGTGCGCTGCCACGTCACATTACTTAGTTAAAGATTCAAAGAAAATCTCTGATGGATCTAAATAGTAGAACAAACTAAACGGACAGCGTTGAAGGGATCAGCGTCGTCTTGAGTGGCTCCGGTCTCTGCTGTAGCTCTGGCTGTGTCTCCTGTACCTCCGGCTGTACTGGCTGTGACTCCTCCTCTCTCTGCTTTTACTGTTCCTCGAGCTGCCTCTGCAGCGACTCCGCCGGCGGCTCCTCCCCCTGCTGTAGCTCCTCCCACTGCTGCTCCTGCTCCTGTCCCGGCTGGAGCTCGTGCTCTTACAGTAGTGGCCGTAGCTGCGCCTCCTACCGCTGTGGTAGCTGGAGCTCCTCCTGTGGCGACTTGAGCTCCTCCTTGAGCTCCTCCGCCTCCTGCTGTAGCTGCGAGAGCGCCTCTTCCTTCCGCGGCTGTAGGATCTCCTTCCAGTGTGGTAGCGCTCTCGGCCTCTGTCTCGTTCTCGGTCCCTCGCTTTCTCCCTGCTCTCCCTGCTCCTCATCACCTCTTCCCTCCTTCTTTCCCACTCCATTCCTCCCCTTCTCTCCTCTATTGCTCTGTTTCTTCCTACACCTAAGGAGTGGCCACTAGCTTTGGGCGCCTGCTTCTCTTTGCTTTCTACCCCTTTTAATCCATTAACCAGTCCCAGAACTCCCAACATCACCTCGTTGCCTACAGGATTAGACGCCTCCTCACTTGTTTCCTGGTCATCCTGTGTGCCCGGAGGTCTTGTGGCTTTATCACTACTTTTTTTCAACATGTTGCAAAGGAGACGCTCCCTTAGCTCCTTCTCTCTTCGCTGCAGCTCTAGTGCTCGCTCCTTCTCTACTTCCACCCTTCTGAGCTCCTCTTCTTGTTTGCGTCTGCAGGCCTCCAGCTGCTGTAGACGGGCCAGTTCCTCCTTCTGACGAGCCTGCTCCTGCCTTTCCCGCTCCTCCTGTTCTGCTCTCTCTTTCTCCTCCTGCTGCTGCTTCATGGTCTGGAGAAGAAAAGTAATACAATTGAAGACGAGATTGAACAAAAGACGGTTCGTACTTTTTTATGGTCAAATTCAAGCACTTTTCAAGGACTTTTAAGGCCAATTTTCAAGAACTGTAAGTAGTTTTAAACTGCATAATGTGACCAAATTTTATGCACACACATAACTGCAATTTCACTTTTTTTTTTTAAACCAAACTGTTAATGCATATTAACACATCAACTCAGTTGTATGTTGTGCAAATTAAAACAAATCAACTCGTGTCAGCCAAAGTGTGATCAAGTGTTATTAATAAGCTTAAAATGTTCAGACACAAGCAGCCGCCACACTGCTGTCACTTGCGAGGTGTTCAGGGCTGGTCACTGCACCGCACTGCAGAGTCTGTGATAGGTTGGGTTACTTTAGGTAGATTTGGTAGTCACAAGACGAGAAATGCTGTGTCATGCAACTGTATAATTTTTGTGATTGGCTGATGTGGTGCTCTTTCAACCAATAGGAAAGGAGTGTCATGTTGATTTTTTTTTCTCCTTGCCGGCACTTTCGACTGGCTTGCACTCACAACAGAATCGCTTGTTTTTACTGTTTCATCCTGCACAAAATGCGAAAACATTCAGGATAAAATATGGTGTTTATTTTTGATCTGATCTCTGGTTTTACTTGGCCTATAAACACAATTCAAAAACTAGTAAATAGTTTAAAATCTGCTCTTTCAACACAAGTTGAAACTGAGACTCAAAGATGTCATCGTCATCTTAAATTGGTCATGTGGTTTTGACGCGCAGACACATCCGGCAACTCTAGATGGTTAATTGTGAAATATATATGATTACAATTTCAAGCATTTACAAGCACTTGGACTCAAAATTCAAACATTTTTCAAACCTTGAAAACACAACATTAAAATACAAGCATCTTCAAGGATTTCAAGAACCCGTACAAACCCTGATAAAAGATGAAAACCTGAACTGTTTAACCCTTTTGGCCTTCTCTCTGTTCAGTACATCTATGCAAAATCTGTACCTTGGCCCTCGCCAGCAGCTCAGCAATGAGCCGGATGGATTCCAGGTTGCGTTGAGCCAACAGCAGCCTCCTCTCCTCCATGGCGATCTTCATCTGCAGCTTTTTCTGCTCCTCTTCCTGCTGTCGTCTCACCCTCTTCAGGTTCTTCCTCTCCTCTCTCTCCCGCAGCTTCTGCTCTCGCTTTCGGATCTTCTCTTCCTTCTTTCTCTCCTTTTCCTCCTCTTCCTGCTCCTTCTGTTTCCTGTGGATGAGTCAAAATGTTCTTAATGACAACTTGATCATACTAGTGACTGGTTACTACACATATGCAAGAAAAACTAGGTGCAGCAAATCAAACTGACGCCAACAGCCAACTGTGTAAATATTTATACAGATTTTTTAAACATTGGTTTTATAAATGCTTTAACAATCAAGCAAAACCACAGAAAGACAGAAAAGTCCTCAAAAATAATAATGAAGAGCACAAGAGCTCCAGTCCACAACACATGATGCAAACATAAAAACCAAATCAAGGTGCACCAATCATGAGAAATGAAACAAGAGAAACAAACAACAGGAGAAGAGAACAGAGGCAGCAAAACAAAGACTGTTCAAGGCCTACAGCCCATACACTGGGGTACCTCAAGGGTCAGTGCTCAGTCCCTTTCTCTTCTCCACATATACAAGCTCATTTGGTTCACTAACCCGCTCTTCTGTAACCTGGCTTCTCAAACCACTGTTATGTTGACGATACCCAAATCTTCCTGTCATTCCTACCAGATGACGTTGCTGTCTCAGCAAGAATCTCTTCATGCCTTGCTGATATCTTTAATGGAATGAATGATTGCCACCTTCAACTCAGTCTTTCAAAGACCAAGCTCCCCGTCATCCCAGCCAGTCCCTCTATGCAACCACAGATCAATATCCACCTTGGAAAAACCAACCTCATGCCCACAAAGTCTGTCCAGAATCTGGGTGTCACAATCAATGACCAGCTAATTTTTAAGGATCAAGTAGCCTCAGTTGCCTGCTCATGTTGATTTGCCTTGTACAAGATCAGGAAGACCAGACCTTACTTATCAGAACATGCTACACAGCTCCTGGTGCAAGCTCTTGTGTTATCCCGGATTGACTATTGCAACTCTACTGGCTATCAAACCCCCTGCAGATGACAAAAAATGCAGCTGTCCAACTGGTCTTCGACCGCCCAAAAAGAGCACATCACCCCTCTGTTCATCTCCTTACACTGGCTCCCAGTTGCTGCTTACATCAAATTTAAAACTCTGCTGCTCACTTACAAAAAAGTATCGAAAACAGCTCCTCTTTACTTTAACTCTTCCATCCCAATCCACACACCTACACTCCCTCCCGCCCACTACGTTCTGCCAATGAAAGGCATCGGATCCAACCTTTACAACATGGCCATAAGACGCCGACTACACTCTTTTCCTCTGTTGCCCCCCAGTGGTGGAATAAACTTCCAATCTCCATTCAATCTGAAGAGTCTCTCTGAGCCTTTAAGAAAAAGCTGAAGCTTAATGATGATAGACTCGATAACAGTGACGATGATCCTTGCTTGTACTGTTCTCTAATGTATGTTGCTTTGGGCAAAGCGTCTGCTAAGCGAATCGAATCAAATTGAATTGAATCGAACTAGACTGAGACAATCGGGGTAAGATGAGGCAAGCTAAAAATAGACAGGCATGGTAGGACAAGATAATGAGATAAAACAGCGTCTAAAACATAGAAGTGATCAAAAATATCAGGCAGATAAAACAATTTAAATGAGTAAGATATAACAAAAAGTTGGAATCAGATAAAAGGGCAATTCTGATTGTGTGAGTCGTATCTCCTCAGGCAGGAACTGTTTGAATTGACACAAGCAGCGTTTCCATTACACTTCTTCACAAAATAAAAGCCATACTTCCAAAGTTTCAACAAAGTACAATTCGACTTGCCTCTGTTTCCATTTCGACTAAAACTGAGCTCAACTTTAGTAAAATCTCATCCTGCGAGATTCAATTTGTGGAATGTGGAAGAAGGAAGGAGGACTGTAACCGACGGTAACCATGGATACCCAAAACATTTTAAGAGAGGTTTTGCTAAATTTTGGTGTTTAATGTACAATTTTTAATTTATTGCAATATTTAGGTTTTGTGCAATTCTAGGTCAAATGAAAAAGCGATTGCAGACCCCTCGATGGGACTGGAATGAATTAAAGATGTTAAAGTTGTGTTCTAAATGGGTTGCAACTGAGAAGAGAATAATCAATCTATGGAAAATCTGGGATCCATGGAACTTCCTCAAGTTAGCATGTACCAGAGTTTAATGCATGGAGGACGCGTACAAAGCAGAGAAAGCGAACTGAACAAGAACTCCTGAAACAAGTTTACAACATTCTGTACACTCTCCTACACATTTTTAAAGTGATTGTTATTCCCTTAAAGAAACAAATGTTGCATTTCCCAGAATAATCCCTTTAAGGCTGTCTATTACCTCGACGTCTAAGGTTGAGATGACACCAGCAAAGGATGGTCTTTTCTGAATGACAGGATTGGCTCTTTCATGATGTAATGGGCATTTTTTTTTATTCAACTTTAAAATCTGTGATCAACTTGACAAGTAAACTTGGTGATTTTCAGAAAAAAAACATCCAATAAAAAGATAGATAAAGAAGAGGGTCAACTTATTTTTTGAGCCTGTGACTGAATGTATCCGAGTACCTCTCCTCCTGCTTACGCCGCTCCTCCTCTTCCTTCTCCCGTCGTTTCTGCTCCTCTCTCTGTCTCTCCAGCTCCTGTAACTTCAAACGCTCCAGGCTCCTTCTCTTCAGAGCTAGCTCACTCAGGTGTTTGCTGGTGTCAAAAGTCACCTGGGAAAAACATAAGCACACGGATACACTTTTGTCAAAACAGAAAGTAAAATAGTTAAAGTACATCAAATCCCATCCAGTAACTCTTACAGCACATGGGTGCAAAGGTTGAGGAAAACAAATTGTGAAAATATCTTTAATACAACTGCGTGATAATGAAATTATGATCCACAATATGTGTTTTGATGCTGAAATGATGATTTGCCTCTAAGTTATTAAACTGCATAAAGTGGTTGAGACTCTTTATTAAGATGCCGAGATTTCACAGGGAAGCTTGATTGGATGGATTAAGAGACCTGGCTCTCCCCAACCCTCATTACTTTGGAAATCGTGATGACACAGCTTTAATTCTTGTTCCACTTAAAGGTCTTAAAGCTTCTCTGAGACTCCGAACAACTCCGTCTAATTGCTAAAACCTGCATGTGTGCAAATTTACCACTGCTGGAATACACAGATGACACATCAGATGTATGATGACAGGGAGACTTTTTTGATGCTTTTCCCTAGAACAGTGCTGAAGGATAGTATGAAAAAGTTTGGGCACCCTTAACAAATCATTGGGTGTTTGGGTCCACAACTTCATTTTAATCTATCAAATAACTGATGGACACAGTAATATTTCAGCAGTGTAATTAGGTTTATTGGATTAACAGAAAATTTGCAATATAAATTAAAACAAAATTAGACTGGTGCATAAATTTGGGCACCCTAACAGAAAAATCACATCAATATTAAGTAAAGCCTCCTTTTGCAAAAATAACAGCCTCTAGCTACTTCCTATAGCCACTAATGAGTGTCTGGATCCTGGATCTCTAGTTCAGTGAGGTCTGATGGTTGCCGAGCATGGACAGCCCGCTTCAAATCATTCCACAGATTTTCAAAGATATTCAAGTCTGGGGACTGGGGTGGCCATTTCTGAACATTGTACTTGTTCCTCTGCGTGAATGCCTGAGTAGATTTTGAGCAGTGTTTTGAGTCGTTGTCTTGTTGAAATATCCAGCTCCAGCATAACTTCAACTTTGTTACAGATTCTTGATTATTATTCTCAAGAATTTGCTGATACTGAGTGGAATCCACGGGCCCCTTAACTTTAACAAGATTCCCAGTACCGGCTCTGGCCACACATCCCCACAGCATGATGGAACCACCACCAAATTTTACTGAGGGTATTAAGTGTTTTTCTTGGAATGCTGTTTTTATTTTGACACCACGCATATCATCTCTGTTATGACACATCCTCACGCCTTATGATTTCATGAGGTGCTTTTAAAACTTGAAACAGTCGTAGTTTAATGTCAAAGTAATCCACTGCTTAAAGTTTGCTTTGCTTCCTGCAGACCATCTTCACAGAATGCACTGTGCTTGTTCTAGAAATGTCTCCAAACATTATTTTTCATTGATTCACATCTCTGTAAAAGATTATTCAAACCTACAGAAAAAGCGAAAACGCAGGAGGACAAATTGCACGGCCGCTCAGCCTGTATGTATGTGCGTGCTCTTGCTCCGTGTGTGTGCGTGTCTGTCTGCTTCTCACACACAAGCTGGAGGGACGCAGCATGTTAACACATTTAAATAATATTTGGTCTTGGAGCAAAACGTAATGATTGAAATCTCTGTGCAGGAGTGTGTTATTAAAATGTCTCATCTGATGAGAGAAGAACCACCTGCAGGAAATATTATAGCTCAATATCAATAAATAACGGATATTAACATGATTTAGACTCTTTGCAAACTCAAATTGCACTCAGGGAGGCAGAAAGAGACACAGGCAGTTAGACGAGAGTCTGTTATCATTTCAGGGAGAGTCGGGGAGAATTCAGCTGAACAGAGCGAAGCAGAAAACTTAAAAAAATATTGCATCACATATCACAGGCAGAGGTTATGTTAACAGATTATTCTCCGTCTTTGATGGAATTTTTTGAGCAATAATGGAAAAATCTGAAGCTTTCCTGTCATTTTGATGGATTAGAAACCCTGACAGTGATCCAGTCCACTTTCATTGTTACACAGCCGTCTGTTTCAGACTTTTAACACTTGCTGAAGTAGCGCTGGTCATTCCAGTATCTAGTGTAGCAGAACGGAGCTTCAGCCTCCAGAACAGCCTCTGCCGCTCTCTCATTTGATGACTTTTTTATTCTTTACAAAGCTACTGACAGCAGGGTCATTATTATTATTTTTATTCTCTATTATTTATCCATTATTTTGTCTTTCTGCCTGATAAGCAATAAAATTGCCCAGCATAATTACTGTTACAAGTTGTATCTGAGTCGTTTTTGCAATGACATGCTAAAATATATAATGAATAGCAAATTAATAGGTCTCATTATCAGTTTTTTGATTGAGGGATTGTTATTTATTATGACGGACAGGTAAAACATCTAGCACAACGTCTGATTGCAGGAAACAAAAATTGTGATGTCATTTTTTTCCCAATATCGTGCAGCTCTACCCTGAAACTTACATAAAACTGCGGCTCAAATCTTGTGGACATGAAATAAGAATAAAGGCTTGTTTGTGCCTGATTGAGAAAGCTGTTTTTTTAATAAACATACATCATATCTTATCTTGAAGGAAATATTTTAGAGATCCTTTAGTACCTTAATGTTGCAGGCTACAGCCTTCCCATCATCTCCTCTCATCATCAGCTTCATGCTGCGCAGGGTGTCCATTGCCTTGGTGAAACCACAATACTCCTGGTACTGGACGTAAGCCTCAAAGTTCAGATGACCTCCAAAGCTGAACGTGCTGAAGTTCTTATCCATCATCTCTTCCCTGTACGGGTCCAGCATGGGGATGTCCACATTTCGCACCTGCAGTTCAGATAAATAAATATTGAAAAATCTAAAAGCTATTTTTTCTTTGCTTAATATGGTGTCACGACAGTTTGATTTACATAACTTGTAAACCAGTTACATAATTCAAGCTCCATATTCTGATAATTTCTTTTTCAAAAATATTGAAAAGCAGCAACAGAATTGTGCACCACCTTTCCGAATGTCTGGAATACAGCAGTGAGGACCTCCTCAGAGGGCCGATCAGGGAGCTGGCTGTCCTTCTGACTGAACCAGCGGCAAGGAAGCCCCTCCAGGTGAATGGTATCAGGCCTCTCTCCTGGTAGAGTTTCATTCATGTCCTTAGCGTCACGGAAGAAGGAGTCCCAGTCATGCCTTGTAGGGAAGTCCACCTTATTCTCTACCGCACGAACCTGACGGTGATGATGAAGAGAGAAGTCATGACACATTCAGTACTGATGCATACAGTCACAATTCACCAATCCAGCCTTACCTTTAGTACATCAGTAAATCCACTCAGTTTGATGCTCTTCCCGTCTAAACGGCTCAGCAGGCTCTTCACTACCGTTTTGTTCTCCACCTCTCCCTCAAAGCGGATAAAGTCCATGGTGCTCTTGGAGATCCGCAGGACAGAAAACTGATCCGGAGCAACCATGCCCTTCACTCTTTCCATGACTTCCCAGTTGGAGATGCTCTTGCCAGGCAGTTTGAGCTGCGGCAGCGCCACACTGATGGTCATCTTGGCGATCGGCTTCAGG
This sequence comes from Labroides dimidiatus, assembly GCA_030710495.1. Taxonomy (NCBI): domain Eukaryota; kingdom Metazoa; phylum Chordata; class Actinopteri; order Labriformes; family Labridae; genus Labroides; species Labroides dimidiatus. Next base: position 5,623,293 of record CM061160.1, on the reverse strand, counting down.
TACAGGTTGTACTCCGAGGAGAGGCACACTGCCTCTGCAGTGTCATGGACAATAGTTGTCATCGTTGCAGACGTGAGGAGGCTGTATGGAATTAAAGAGACGACAGGCTGCTCTTAAAATAACACAGTGAAGTGACGTTCGTATGTGCTGCTACTTTTCTATATAATGCAGCTTCATCAAATTGTTACCGTAAATATTTTTTTATCCGTCCCCAAATTTTCAAAAACCTCGCTAACGAAGCTATCAGCTCGATATGACAACGATACCTATGAATGTCAGTTATATAATAGAATTGTCATCAAATACCAACGTCTAAGAGGTGTTTAAAATTAAAACGTAGGCAGTATTGTTTTCCCCCCAGCGTAGCTGCTCATGTTACTTAGCTAGCATTAGCATTGGATAATGGAGATAAACACTCCTTTTTTGAAGGTTTGGAATGGGTTATATCCTCTAAATGAATGTGAACAAAAAACCTGAGCTGCAAATATTTAAGGTTAATAATCATATCTAACGTCACTGCCATTTCAAGTTGTTTGGTAAACGTTAGCTTCTATTAGCATGTAGCTCTAACAATCTCAATGCGCTTTAGCACGGCGTTATTTGTAAGTTAATACGGTAAAATTCATAATCACCTACCTAACATTAGTTAGCCTCCTGGTATCGTAAAGAAAATAAGTGACTTATTGCTAGAATATACAGCGTTCCACACACAGCAGAAAAGTAAAAAGACAACCACTGTATGCTACTTCTGTTTGTGGTCAACTTTAACCTCAGAAAGGAACAACAAGCTGCAGCAGAGGGGTGACGGTTTTTGCGGACAGCGACACCGCGTGGGGAAGGGTGTTCTACCGGAAACGTCCTTCGTCCGTCCTGAAGCAGTAACATCAGAAATGATCCAAAGATGTCTTAAACCAACTAGATGGCTGGTTTCTGCAACTTCTTCTGTTGAGGAGCACATCAGTTGTTACATTCATAGATTTTTTTCTGTATTGAACACTTTAGTTAAATTGGCAAATTCATAAAATAGGCCTGTCCCCAACAAAACTTGAGCTGCATTATCTGCTGTTATGTACTGAATTTTACTTTTTTTGGTGAAGGAAAAACAGGAAAAAAAGAAAAATTCAAACCAAGTTTATTCAGTAATCCTTCACATAGGTTGACTAAAAACTTGAACTTTAACATAAGTAATGAAAAAAAAGAATGATTTACAACTATCTTGAAAGTTTCCTGTCAGTCCTTATGGATAAAAACAGTTAAAAAAAAAAGTTGTACATACCTTTAAGGTTTCTACACATAGGGAGAAAAAACACATTTCAAAGTAAAGTACTTATTGTATTTTAAAACAAGATATTTATTGTTCAATCTAATTTGTTTGTTTGTTTGTTTGTTTTTTTGTTTTTTGAAAATATTCACTCATTTTGAATTTGATGTGCTGCAACATGTTCCTAAAAAGCTGGGTCAGGGTCATGTTTCCACTGTGTTCCATCACCTTTCCTTTTAACAACACTCAATAAGTGTTTGTGAACTGAGGACACAAATTGTTGAAGCTTTGGAGGTGGAATTTTTTACCATTCTTGACTGATGAACAACTTCAGTTGATCAACAGTCTGGGGTCTCACATTTGTGCCACACATTTTCAATGGGAGACAGGTCTGGACTGCAGGCAGGCCAGTCTAGTACCTGCACTCTTTTACTACGAAGCCACGCTGTTGTAACACGTGCAGAATGTGTCTTGTCATTGTCTTGCTGAAATAAGCAGGGACGTCCCTGAAAAAGACGTGGCTTGGATGGCAGCATATGTTGCTCCAAAACCTGTATGTACCTTTCAGCATTAATGGAGCCTTCACAGATGGTCAAGTTAGCCATGCCATGGGCACTAACACACCTCCATACCATCACATATACTGGCTTCACCTGTGGTGTGGAATGTTCCAAAGGTGTTTTTTGAGTGATTCACAACTTTCTCAGTCTTTTGTGGCCCCTGTCCCAACTTTTTGGTAAAATTCCAAATGAGTGAATATTTGCAACAAAATCACAAAGTTTACCAGTTTGAACAACAAATATCTTGTCTTTGTAGTGTATTCAACTGAATATAGGTTAAACAGGTTTTTACAAATCATTGCCTTCTGCTTTAATTTAAGTTTTACACAACGTCCCAACTTCATTGGAACTAGGATAGTAATTTATTTAGATAAAACTGACACTGATCAAGAGTGAGTTTGGCTATTGATATCTGTGATTTTTTGCCTGTTTTTAAGTTATTTTTAAGAGAGGTCAAGATTAAGTCTCAGGCCCTGTCTCACTAAAGCATCATAGAAGAAGAAGTACTGTTAAAACAAACAAATATGTCTAACTTAAAGTCTTGAAGACGTGATAATCTGAGATAAGATGTGTAAAGGTGAGTGGAAACTGTATGTGTCTCAGTGTAATAAAAGGATTAACAGGAAAACATGAAAACTTGTGATAAGCAAGATAAGTGGGTGCTCCATGTGGCTTTGTGTATCAGAGGATGACAGCATCTAGATGGAAGTGTACACTTGTAACCAGCTTTTTGGCTATCTGAAACAGTGTACATCATCTGTTACCCTGATGGCTATTTGGCACTGTTGGATCAGAGTCAGACGTTAAATGAACACCATCATGGCTATGGTAACTGTTGGTGGAGAGAGTGTGAGATGAGGTTACATTGGACCTGGATTAGTCCAACAGCAAAAAGCCCTGGGCGAAAAAGTTGGCACAGTTTCCCTGAAAAGATTGCAGAGGAATTTACATAATAGGCATTAGTCCCTTCACTTTGTATGTAGGTCAGTCGCTGCAGTCAGACTGCCTCTCTTCTGCCTCCTGATCAGCAGCAATTTAACAAATGGGCTGCCTTGGGCTACGAGGCCCACAGATCCACTGGCCCAGGAAAAATTCATCCCTTCTCTGACCTCTATAAATCCCTTTTGACAAGGGAGGCAAAACAGAGATAAAGGGGACATCAAAGACTAGACTCCGACTTGAGAGTATTAACATAAATACAAGCAACACATTTGTGATTGTAATGAGCGTACACATGTAATCCTCCTTTTATGTGGCTGAGTCGCTCTGGTGAACAGGAAGTGGAAGGCAGAGCCGGAGGAACATCAGTCAAGATGTGGTGGCTATCTGTTCGGTTCCAGGCCTTGAGTTTACTGTCAGAATGTCACATCTTGAGTGCAACATTGTATGAAAGGCTCAATCAAATGTCTGTTGATGTGTAATACAGACAGTTCTAAAATGCTAACTGGATTTTGAATGACGATAAACAGCATGATTTAAAATTAAATTTAATGTACAAAGTAGGGTCAAAGGTCAGTCCAGAAGGCTTTTAATTCTGTGGCGATGTTGGTCTTTGAGGAACACACACACACACGCAGAACAGGTGCAGAATGAAGACTGGGTGTGAGTATATTGGGTGCAGTGTTACACAGACAGCTTGAGGACGGAAGCTATGGATAAACTATGAAAGCTGGACCAAAGCTGGCAGAGGCGTTTGGGGTGGGGGGTGGGGGGTTGTCGGATCATCAATTATTCAGCACCAACAGACAGGGACAATCACTTGGTGTCAGACTGGCAAATGCTGACCATCATGTGCTCAAACCCTCTTTGTAATTCCGTCTGCTCTTGCAGCTGAAATTGTTATTATCATTTATTTCCTATCCAAGGATGACACAAGCACAAGATGGCAGTGGATAAAGTGAGAGTGTATTCACCACCACATGATAACTTCACAGTACACAGAGGACAAAAACAGAGACTCACAAAAAAAATAAAAAGAAACCCATCAGTGCACGCCCGGCATTTCCAAAGCCCCTTTACATGCATCTGAAAACGTGGCATTGAAGATCACATTTCTACATCAAAAGAGTCAACACGGCAAAGTCACAAAGCCCCTTTCATATATCTACAAAAGCTACAAAATAATGTGGAAACATTCATGAAATGTACAATGTATTATCGAGCCAGTAATCAGATTTGAATTAGGTTCACATGATCGGGAAAACAGTCAAGAAGTCAATGTGCGCTCCTCAGCTAAACATACATTTTCACCTTGAATTTTAACAATCCACAGATGCAGACATGAATAATGAATGACTGCGTACATGCAAGGTTAGATTAATATAAGAGATGATTGATCAATATAAAATTTGGTCATATTGTGATCAGGATGATTGCATATTTATAAATGGAGCCTGAAAGCTAAGCTGTTTGTCCGTGGAACAATTTAAACTGACCTAAATACCAATTTGATTATGACACTGGGCAACTCTGTGTGACTCTGTTAATCTGTCTGAATACTTGATTTCAGTCGTTCAGTTGAAAGTGGTAAACAGAATTCAGGATTTCAAACCCTACTGGAGGTCCTGAACGCTTGAACTCCTGCAGCAACGCATCAGAGCGTTCAAGGTTCACTGTAATTGGTAGAAAAAACTTTATAAATGTTTGTTCTTCTTGTGCTTTTACCTTGTAAATTAGTCCGAGTGTGTTACTGGTCAGCACCGTGACACATTTGTTTAAATGTCTGAAGCCCTGGCAGCATGCCTTTAGCACGTTCTGCCTTCTTTTAGTGTCATCTGTTGATCAATCGATGCAAAAGATGCTACGAAATATGTCACAAAGTGCCACCTGACACAAATATATACATTATACAGCTAAAGGTGGAAGAGTTCGATCACTTTCTCACACCATGAGTACAAAATTAGCAAATGCAGATTTCATCGCACCATTAACAGCTGACGTGGTTTAAGTTGGAGCAGTTTTCTCTCACAATCACAAACTAGCTTTAAAGTGACAAGTGCCAACATGACGGCTGTACACGGTGGACCTACGAAAACCCTTCAGGACTCGATTCTTAGAAATAAAGATTCATTCACATTATGGATGTATATTACAAAAATCAGCACCGTTCAGTGAAAGGAGGTTGATATATAGATGGAAAATTAGTCTTATGAAACACATTTACATCGTTGTAGTGTAAGCTATAGAACAATAAAGCTCTGGAAAGTTTTGCTACCTGCTTTAAACTCTTTGAATCGCTGTAGAAAAGAAAATTAACACTGAATTCACAGACCTGTAGTTTAGTTTTAACTCAGGGAGAAATTGTGCAAATAAAATGCTACATGTGATCAACATAAATCAAACAAAGGGAGAAAAATAAGTTAGTTTTTAAACAAACACACATTCAAGGATTACTTCATGAAAATCTTGTATTATTAGTGACTTGGAGTGTAAAAAGTGCCTGACCTGTCGGTTTATAAATGTTAGTGAACAGTACTCTGTAAATCAATGCTGGTTTTTATCTTTGAGTCTGGATCTGAGTTTGAGACTTTATCCAAACAGGTTGGATAACGGTCTTGTTCTGAGAGGGCTGATGGGAAGATCTTCCCCTCTTCCTACCTCCCCCGCGTCCCTAAAGGAAGCGCTGTGGATGATCTGTGCTCGGTGGCGCCCGCGGTGCAGCCTGGCGTTCAGTCGACTCAGCGACGACTTCCTCTGCATGCCCCCTTTAATTTTCTCTGTGGCTCCTGTTTCCTCTGCTGCCTCAGCTGGTGGGTTCAGGAGCCGCAGCGGGTTCAGATTGCCCTGGAGGACTCTGGGAAAGCGCCAGCCACGACTTCCACCACTGCTGTTGGTGTTCTCGTTGTCTGATTCGGGTCCAGGTGAGGTAACCACTCCCTCCTCTTGCAGATTGGCGGCAAGTGGTGGAGGCAGGTACTGGATAGCCCGTCTACCACTGTAGTCTCGGGCCTCAGGGTCAGCCTCCCAGTCAGACAACAGCACACGAACCATCTGTCAGTAAAAACAAAGTGAATAAAAAGAGAGAAATGAAACTCAGGAGATGAAATGTGCCCAGCAGTTCTTTCAATTCCAGTGAAGTAGGGATGTTTTGTAAAACGTAAATAGAAACAGAATAAAATAATTTTCAAATTCTGTTTAACCTAAATTCAACTGAATACACTACAAAGACAAGATATTTATTGTTCAAACTGATAAACCGATACTGATTTTTAAAAAAATATTCACTCATTTTGAATTTGATGGCTGCAACAGGTTCCTAAAAAGCTGGGTCAGGGTCATGTTTCCACTGTGTTCCATCACCTTTCCTTTTAACAACACTCAATAAGTGTTTGTGAACTGAGGACACTAATTGTTGAAGCTTTGGAGGTGGAATTCTTTACCATTCTTGCTTGACGAACAACTTCAGTTGATCAACAGTCCGGGGTCTCTGTTGTTGTATTTTGTGCTTCACAATGCTCCATACATTTTCAATGGGAGACAGGTCTGGACTGCAGGCAGGCGAGTCAAGTACCTGCACTCTTTTTTACCACGAAGCCACGCTGCTGAAACACGGATGGCAGCATATGTTGCCAAGTTGTAGAGTTTGAACTTGCACTTGTAGATGTAGCGATGAACTGTGTTAACTGACAATGGTTTTCTGAAGTGTTCCTGAGCCCACGTGGTAATATCCTTTACACAATGATGTTGGTTTTTAATGCAGTGCTGCCTGAGGGGTCAAAGGTCACGGGCATTCAATGTTGGTTTTCAGTCTTGCTGCTTACATGCAGAGATTTCTCCAGATTCTCTGAATCTTTTGATGATATTATGGACTGTAGATGATGAAATCCATCAATTCTTTGCAATTGTACGTTGAGAAACATTGTTCTTAAACTGTTGGACTATTTGCTCACGCAGTTATTCACAAAGTGGTGAACCTTGCCCCATCTTTGCTTGTGAACGACTGAGCCTTTCAGGGATGCTCCTTTTACACCCAATCATGACACTCACCTGTTTCTAATGAACCTGTTCACCTGTGGAATGTTCCAAACAGGTGTTTTTGGAGCATTCCTCAACTTTCCCAGGCTTTTGTTGATCCTGTCCCAGATTTTTTAGAACGTGTTGCAAATTCAAAATGAGTGAATATTTGCAAAAAAATGGAGTTAATCAGTTTGAAAAATAAATATCTTGTCTTTGACAGCTGGGATAGGTTCCAGTCACCTGTGACCCTGAACAGGATAAGCAGTATAGAAGATGAATGAATGAATGAATATCTTGTCTTTGTAGTGTATTCAATTGAACAGAGGTTAAACAGGATTTGCAAATCATTGTATTCTATTCCCAACTTCTAACGTTCCAACGTCATTGGAATTGGGGTTGTACATTTAAATTAAACTATGGTAAAGTTCTTTGTTTTGGATCCTTTTTTTACTGTGAGACCAAAGATTTTGTCTTGTATCCAAATTCTAACAGAAACTTTCTACAGCATCAAAAGTGTGTGTGCAGTTTGTGGCTGTTTCACTGAGCAGATGGAAGACCCCACTTTTAATGCCACCCACCTGTGTGTGTCCATGCATAGCAGCCAGATGTAGCGGTGTGTATCCAGCACTTGATCTCACATTCACATTCACAGGTATAGAGTTCTCCTTAGCAAATTCCAGCAGCTGGGAGAGCAGCTCAGTTTTTCCCTGCTTGGCCGCCCAGTGCAGGCAGGTGAAGCCCGTCACAAAGTCTCTTTTGGTCACCAGGCTGGGTTCCACAATGAGCAGCGGCTGCAGGCTCTCCCACAGACCATCCGAGGCACACAGCATCCACTCGTGTTCCAGAGGGTCCAGAGTCACTGATGCACAGTCCTCATCAGTGTTCGAGGAGAGGATTGATGTCGAATCTCCATCACTCTTTACTGAGTCACGCAGGCGTGTGCCACGGTTGATCAGAGACCTCCGAACCTACCATGACAGTACGTAGATTAAATACACTTGCTGACGATTTAGTTCTAAACTCATGATAAATGTTATTTAATGAGCTGAAAATAAAATATTGTCTGTTTCGGCTGGTGCATTTGGCAGTCACTAAAAAGGGTCAGAGGTTAAACTGCGTAAGAGGAAAGGAGACATGGATACCTTACTCCATTTGATCCATCAGTTATGCAAGACAGGATACTGTCACTGCAGAGTCATGCTTCATGAATATTGAATGCCTGGTCACACCCTGAATGGGTGTGATAGCTGTCAGCTGTCACAGGGTGCTCTCTTGGCCAAGCTGTGAGTTGCACAGTGGCCAAAGCAGAGGAACCTGCTGGATTTGACTCATGGATGACTATGTTACTCAAAAATTTAAGCACTGACTCTTGGCATCACATCACAGCTAGGTGTGGTAATGATAACAAATACAATCAAAAACAGGACGGCACTGTCTAGACTACATCGTCTTGCATTCTGTGATTGTTAATTTTGCATCTACTCCACCCTGAAGACCTGCAGTATATCTAAAGCTGCCACAAAAACATAACTATTATCTTCAATAATCTTTACCTTGAGTTTTTCTTTTCAAACAAAGTGTCCTACCTGAGGTGAACTGCTCATCATCAGCTCTATGAAGTTCCTGCGACTCCCCTTAGGTGTGTTGATGTCTCCAATATGGTCCAACCCATCGAAGGGGCTGTCCTCTGAAAGGCAGCTAATCAGCATGGCTCGTTGAGACCCCCTTGACACCCTGCGTGACCCTCTCGTCTGCTGGTTTTGGGACCCCGCAGGGTGCACCTGGTCCAGATCTGAAGCACCAATAACCGGGGCTGACTCTCGCCTCCTTCTGTCTCTCAGCTTCACCTCTCCTCCTCCACCGGGGGTAGGAGTGGGAGTGTTGCTGCTACTATGGTGGGATGGTGCTGCAGGTTTGTCATTGCCATTAGACTGCTTTTCATTGTCCAGGCTGGCAGCCAGCGGGAGAGACGCTCCTGTGGAACCATGGCACGTGTTTGTTTTATTGTTTAATTTGAGTCAATTGCTTAATCTGAGCCTTAACTGACTCAAGAGTAACCTTTCCTGTAATCCCTACAGGTATGCAAGACAACAGTGGTAATCCTCTTTATGTTACTATTGTATTGTATTATTGTGGGCTTTGAGGGTTTTTTTTTGAGAAGAAACAGGTCAAAACTAAAGGCGCAGTTGTTGGACTTTCACAACTTGGGGCCATGGATACTGAATTTGGTGTCTTTTAAAGGGTTAATACGAGACAATGCAATTACATCCAAACAAATAAGCCAGGTAGGATAACCATAATTAAAACCAAAACATCTGATATAATTTCATATGAAAATTAGAATAAGAAACGAATCCTAAAATGTCATGAATTTATCTAGAATGTTTACACAAAGCAAATCGTTTAAAACACAAAGATAAAGCATAACTGAAACAACAGAAGGTATCCTCACCTGTTTGGCCTTCATTGTCAGTGTTGCTGTTGACATAGTTGTTGTCCAGTGTCTTCTGTATATTCCCATTGCACTCGGCGTGATCGCGTCCGTCTGTGTCCCCACGCATCACCGATTCCGTGATGCCTTCGGTGTTTAGGCACACAAATTTCACGCCGTTTTCCACCTGCACGAAACCCACGTTTTCGACGATGCGTTGCAGCGCTTCACGATCCACCCCTTCCTTCGACGGGTCAGTCTCCCCCCACACTGATTGGAAATGTTCGATCAGCTCCATCTGTTGGACCCTCCCTCCTCGCTCCATCAGGAACTCCTGCACGGCCTGCTCCGTGCACTGGGAGGCCATCGTCATCCCAAATGTACCGAACTAAGCGGGTGCAGATCGATATTTGTGTTAGGCTTCAAAATGACTCCATGTTCGTGCCATTATCATGAAGATAGGTCCGAGACGACGGATGACAGCATCATCCTGACCATTTTCCTCCTTCTCTCTCCTCCATGGGGAGTGTCGGGCTGTGGCAGATAGGGGTCGCACCTCTCACATAGCCGATAGCTGCAAAAATGATGCGTTCAAGTCCTCCTCGTGAACTCCGCGAGCTAATGCTGATGAAAATTAACGAGCATTTCATTGATAAAAAGTTTTATTTCCTTTGTGAAGTGAACAGCGGTATTACGATAGAGAAGCAGAAAATCCAAGTCGACTTTGGGATGGACAACTTATTTTATTTCCACATCACTCACTTTAGTGATGGTAGTCATTATTATCATTGGGGTTTTTTTTTGTTTGTTTTTGTTTTTTCAGTCACCTTCTGGGTCAGAAAGTGCGATATAAATAAAATCATGTCTGTAATGGTGGGAACATGCTTTACCACGTCTAAAATGGAGCAGAAACATTTCAAGAAGGATAGAAGAGCTCAACACAATGGTAAAACGATTTTTTCTCACAGTCCGTGATATGCACTGGGAAAATTATGTTGCGCTGTACCATTTCACGAAGCGGGGGGGTTATAATAAGAATTCTACAGTTAATGTTTAGTATTGTGCCTGTTTTCCACAGTTTTTGCTTACTTATTTCTTAGAAATGTAAAATTTGTGGATTTCCATCAAAATTCACGTTGAATTGTCCAATTTTAGGTCTGTGGTTACATTACAGAACATACATCTAACCTCATTCCTATTCTGTTTACAATGGTCTAGTCTGCCCAGTTGTCATCGGTAGATGCGGCGAGGCGGTCCTGAGAAGTGCTCTACAAAGTATTTAGTTTGTTGTGTTGGTTTTACCCGTAAATTAATCGGAATATTTACTTCTGGTAAAAACTATGGCTTCGACAGACGTTGCTCGGCAGCCGGTGGGTGTTTTTCCATCCTTTTGATTGATAAATGGCATTGTTAGTAACAGTTGAGCAGGGAGTGTCCGGGGCTATCGCTGAGTTAGCTACCATTAGCACGTAAACTATGCTAATGTTGTCTTTTAAGTGAATTAAAACGAGGTAGTTGATGTTTTCATCATTAAAAAAACAAGCTCAAACACGTTCTTTCTTCAGTTGGGTACATCTCACCAACGCGGCAACATAGATTTCAACTTTATGAAGGGATGTCGTGTAACTGCTATAACTAGAGTACACTGAGGAGGGCGTTAGCAGGCTATGGGACTATTATTATGAAAAAGTGTGAAGGTACTGGATCGTGTTTATTTAGAGCTGTTGGCCGTCAGAAGGTAGAATTATAAGTGTAGTTATGGGTCGTTTTGATGTTTTATCTCTGAAGTTTTCATTATTAAGGTAGATCAGCTGTGGTTTGATAAGTAAAACTTCATTGCTAGGGTGTCATATTGAGTTTGACGTCAGTTCCCGTAGCTAGAACAAAGCATTCGTCAAACTTGTTCAGGTTTCGACAATTACTACGATCGCTTCACGACAGCACCTGAGACCAGCCATACCATAACTGGGCTGATGTTTAGCCTCTGCATTTTACTGGTGATACTGGAGCATCTCCCTGAACGCCGGTTCACATGGGGTCAAAGGTCGATGGGAAGGTGTTACTATATTGCTATAAAGAGCATGGATAAAGTTAAGCTTGTCTTGTGTTTGTGGATTCAAAGCAATGTATACGTTACAGTTGTTTGGACTTTTCAACATTTTTTCTTAAACAACGTCTGTCTTATTTGGCTGTTTTTGTGATTCTTCCTCAGGATAAAGGAATGAGGCCTCTGTCTCTGGCAGGACATGTAGGCTTTGACAGCCTTCCAGACCAGCTGGTCAACAAGTCGATTTACCAAGGCTTCTGCTTCAACATCCTGTGCATCGGTAATTTTTTTCTATCCACGCACACATAAACAAAAAATGCCCGCGTTAACTTAAACCCAAATACACAAACAGCGAAACACAACTACAGAATTAAACGGTCCTTTGTCACACTACAGAAACTATGTGTTCTCAGCAATTGTGGATTTTCTCTCTCTGGTTGCAGGTGAAACTGGTATTGGAAAGTCGACCCTCATGGACACTCTTTTTAATACCAACTTTGAGAACTTTGAGTCCTCTCACTTCGAACCTCAGGTGAAGCTAAGGGCGCAGACCTACGACCTACAGGAGAGCAATGTCAGACTACGACTCACCGTGGTCAACACAGTGGGGTTCGGGGATCAAATGAACAAACAGGAGAGGTAAGAGAAGAAGAGTTCATCCTGATAGGAAAGTGTACCAAAAACTTAAATCATGAGGAATAAAACTAGTGCTGAGTAAGCACAGGTTTCTGATCAGCTTTTCTACATCTGTCCTGCAGCTATCAGCCAGTGGTGGACTACATCGACAGGCAGTTTGAGAGTTACCTTCAGGAGGAGCTCAAAATCAAGCGCTCCCTTCACAACTACCATGACTCGCGAGTCCATGCATGTCTTTACTTCATCTCCCCCTCAGGTCACTCACTTAAATCCCTGGACCTGGTGACGATGAAGAAACTAGACAGTAAGGTAAGAGAGGTCAACTTCATGTGTGAGCTGAAAGGTGGAACATGTTTTTCTGAATATCTTGACATAAGAAGTTTTTCTTAGCTTGTCGGATAAATGAAGTTATATGAAGTCTAAGAAGACAATTTTTACTAAAAATAAGACATAAACACTTGGATTTCAGTTTTTGCTGTGTATCAATTGACAAAATGTTGGAAAAATATGATGATAAAATGTAAAATTAAACTTGTGTTTTTGTTCATGGGTAAATAATGGACATTGCATGAAAAGCACTCATGGTTTGAAATCAGAAAGACGCTTTGCTAAGTGTTTTTCTCTGGGACTGTTGGGAGAGCCTGCTCCTCCTGACAGGCTGAACTCCTCCCTCCACTCTTCAAGTGGTCACAAACTTTCCCATGCTCTCTGTGTGTGTGTAGTGACTTTGTGTGTTTTTTTTTTGGTGTGTTTGTGCAATTTCCCTGCTCTGGGGTGTCCGTCGCTCTGGATTTGCGTGTGAATGGAGTAGAAAACGTGGTGGAATGCTGTAATCACCTCACGCACACACACTCGAGTTGGCCTTTTGTGTCACTCCATAGATACACAGTGAAGGAAGCGTTTGTTGAAGCTGCGGCTCTCTGACAGCAGACAGTCAGTCACTCAGACAGCTGCTGGAACAGATTTGGGAGCATTGTTTTGTTTTCTCTGCTGGGATCAGTGTGTCCTTCGTGTGTGTGTGTGTGTGTGTGTGTGTGTGTGTGTGTGTGTGTGTGTGTGTGTGTGTGTGTGTGTGTGTGTGTGTGTGTGTGGTATGGCCCAGTGGCTTGTCTAGTGACAACAAATCATTCCAGGCCTGTCTTTGGTACAAGAGGACAGACAGACAGACAGAAAGACGAAGTGGCAGGAAAGGAATGTGGACTGATTTAGACAGCAGATTGGGCTGCTGGCCAGAAATAACACCACAATACTTATTCCAAAGTATTTTAGACTTACTAATCAAAGAAAACACTGCTGGAATAGTTAACACTTTTTTGAATGTGTCTTATCAGAGAGATAACTCTTATATGATATTTTTTGCCTAAAAAACCCCCAAACATGCTTAGATTTCATTCTTTGCAGTGCAAAAGTGTCTCCCTTGATGAAACTTGCAGACGTGTTTCTACAAATGAAGTTAAAGTCAAGCTTGGTGATCAGATTTAGATTTAGACTTTTTGTTATTCTGGTTAAAATGATCTTTATGTCCTGATGTCAATCAATGCATGATGTGTTCTTAAAACACAGTGAAAAATATCTGCTGTCTACAGTAGGAGTAAACCTGGAAAACACCAACCAATCCTAGCATTTGCCAGCCAATTTGTTAAACTAATCAAATCACGTACATTTTATCTGCGCGCACTAGCCCATATTTAATAAACAAGAGGGATCCAAGTACGCTGGAGAATGGCAGAAAAACTACCTATACCCTGATTACTGGTAACATAGAGCAAACAAAAACAATGTGCTGAGGAGCAGTTTGAGTCTGTGGTTTAGAATCAGTCATGATCACATGGTCAGAAATCAGCGGCGCTTGTGTATGTGAGCAGGAGTGGTGTTTTGGAGGAGCTCCAAGTGTGGCAGGGCAAGGGCTAAAAGGTGTCCTGAGGAGATTCTACATTCAAAGTCATGTTACTTTTTCATGGCTGCCAACTAGGACTGTCACTTTTTATTCGAGCTTTGAATATTTGTTCGAATATGAGGTGAAAAGTTCATTTTCCAACTCTAATTATCCGTTTGAATGTCGGCTGCATCCTGGAGATGTCGGCCTACGTTAGGGCTGAACGATTTTGGAAAATAATCTAATTGCAATTTTTTTTGGGGGGGGGGGGTTATCTTTTGCATTATTCACGAAACACAAGCAATAAATCATTCTACAGTAGGACTATCATGACAAAGAAGTCTGTCAGCATATCAACAGTTCTTTCCTTGGTGGTCAGGGTTTTATCCATGCAGTTGTCATACATGACCTTGTGGTTCTTTCTTAGATGCTGGAACAGGTTTGTAGTGTTGCCCCTTGTTGTAGCTACGGTAACCAGGCATGTTTTACAAATTGCCTTACGCTGTGTTGCATCTTCTCTCCCAAATCCAAAATAGGTCCAGACAACTGACATGTTATTCCCCTTTGACACTTAAGTCACCTGTTCTGTGTTCTCTCTCAGTTCTTCTGCTGAGGTCATTTTTAAAGATGTCAGCAACAACACAACAAATCAAAACTTAGCGAGGCTAAAGTTCTTTTCTTCATCCCCCACTCGCATGTGTCTCAAGATTTTTGTCTGTTGGCAAACCAGCTGAAAGGTGTATTACCACCCCCGACTGCATGCATGTCACATAAAGTTACTACGTGAAACTTTATTTATTTTTTTAATTGCAGCCTTTGCGATTTGAAAATTGCATTCTGTAACATTGCGATGTTGATTTAAATTGGATTGTTCAGCCCTAGCTTATGTGAAGGAAACTCCTCTGTCTGCACACAGCAACCCGCTGCTTCACATCCAAACTGTGCTAAACTCAAGCACAATTGCCCCCACCCCCGCAGCGCCGCTCCTTCGCTGGTCAGTACGGCCCGGGGTCACTACAGCCTGGGGTCACTACTCCAACATAAAGCAGACTTTGGGTACACGCATGGCCCGCCTATGTCACCATGAAGCATGTGTCTACATGCAGTGCTGTCTCATCAGAGTCAGCACAATGACAGAGAGAAAGAGAGAACAGGATTACAACTTCAGTGACTTTTTGGCTCATGTTAAGTTGTTTTGGTCTGACACAGCCCTCTAACACCCCGTTATTGTTTAAAATACACGTCAAGAGGAGCGGTTACAGCGATCATGTCCGCGTGCTCGTGCCTGTGCACGAAGTGTACCATAAACGAAAAGAGAGTCACACTTGATCCCAATCGAGTTGATGAACTTGTACTTCAGGCAAATAATATCAGAAATTAAGACGGGCTGTTCAGCTTGAGTATCAGGGATTTCTTTTACCATTCTTATGGTAAAGCTGTCAGAGCTTTCTCCGTTCGACGGGCTGTTATAGGGTGGGGGTATTTTCAAATATATTGGAACGAATAACGGGTCATTTTATATTTGGTCAAACTTGATTTTTTTTGAAAAAGTGACAGCCCTACTACCAACTGTGCCTTTAAAAAGTTGAAGTGTATCTGTTTTCTGCACATCACAGCATTTATATGATCAGGGTTCCCAAAAAAACCTGGGAATGAGGAACTACTTTTCTAGTCATTAAAAACATGAAAAATGAGGAAAAAAATGTCCTGGAGTGGTTTAGATATCCTGAAAATTACAAACCAAGTAAATTTGCATTTCAGCTTAGAGCAGTTCTGCAACGCAGTGATTCCAACTCTAGATTAAGTGACTTTTCAGGACTTAGCGCCCAGAGACAAATTTAGTGTCAAATGCAGTGTTGCTTGTATTGCTCCATAAATCAGTTTTTTCGCTCCCCATTGCTTGCAGTGGCTCAGTCCATTGGGCCTTGGCTTGGTAAGCAAAGGGTTGCTGGTTCAAGTCCCAGTATGGGTCAAAAATTTGACATTACTTTGATAACTACAGAGGTGTCAGCAAGTTTTTCTGGACACTTAAAACAACCCCCATTAGCTTAGGGTGCGCACTGATGGTGCAGCTCCTTCACTCTGCACTCTCCATCAGTGCATGTTTCTGTGTACAAAACTGCTGTTTGTGCATGTGTGTGTAAATATAGCATCGTTCATTCAGAGTGAAAATTGAATTTCCACCAAGGGGACTAATAAAGTACATCCTCTTCTTAGCATAAATGAATGTGATTTAACATAGCTAAATTAGCATTACAGCTATCAATCAGTCAATTTGACTTCATTTTGTAACTTTAAAACAACAAAAATGGGCAGCAATATACTGTTTCAAATGTGTGTTGTCCTCTCATTAGAGGAGTGAGAGACAATGTCAGAAAGACAGTCCAAATCACAGACTGTATAAAATATGGACGTAGTCTCTGCACTGTTCCTCGTCTGTTCCTGATACAGTCAAATGAAGGCAATCATTGGGCAGGGCCATCTTGGATATGAGGTGGTCTTTGAGCTTCCTTTCTAACAGCTATAGGGCGCCCATTAGTCACGTGAGCTGAGCTGAGCCTCTGATTGGACAAACCCGTAATCCTAACATCTTCTAAACTGCTGAGTTTAGAAGATGTTAGAAGAAAAAACTCTGGTGGATTCTTGATGAACAGCAACTTTTAACACTTCAGCATAGGCTTCATTTGTCACTACTGGATGTTGGCTCTTGGTCCAAATTCAAAAGTGAATGGATGGAAGGCCCCCAGTTCAGGGACTCTCTAGGAGAGGTGTCAGCATATTGCAGGTTTTGCAGAAAGTGTTTTGATGTTGGCAACATGAGTTTATCAGCTCCAAAGAGTCACGCGCGAGGGATAGTTTGGTTTCATCTTTGAAATGATAATCAAGGATCTGTAGGACTGCACAGACTGGTCAGTCTCTGCTCCTGCTCAGGTGGTCCCCGTCCACTTTAAGACAGAATCGGCAGCCTCTCCCACGACATCCTCTTCGTAGTCATCATCTTGGTATCCTGTTGGTTTGTGCCACCAGATTCTAAGTTCTTCCAGTCATCATCATACCCTCCAGAAGCTCCGTCATAGTAGTCGTGATCATTAGTACCATGAGGGGGCATCTCTTTTTCACAGATGAATTATATCCTTTGCCCACACATCAAATATCTGAGTAAAAACATGGAAACAATCTGGGTCAATGCAAGTTACAGCTGTAGAAAAGCACTCTTCCAAAGGGTGAGGGTGACAGGGGGGCGCAGTCACGTCCTGGAAAATGATTGCAGGAAAAGAATAAGAACCCTGAAGATGTATTTTTTTGAGTATCAGACCTGTTTTGTACCACAATGTGTACCACCTTTCTCTCCTGTAGGTGAACATCATACCAGTGATCGCCAAAGCCGACACCATCAGCAAGTCAGAGCTTCACAAGTTCAAGATCAAAATCATGAGCGAGCTGGTCAGCAATGGAGTCCAGATCTACCAGTTTCCCCTGGATGACGAGACTGTTGCAAAGGTCAACACCACCATGAATGTAAGAGATCGCGCTCAGACGCTTGAACCGCCTTCACCCGATCAGTCTAAAACTCATCGATATGTTCCAAACTTTACGATCTGTCAGGTTTAAGTGTGTGATCAGAAAATACACTGTGTGCAGGGTCATTTGCCGTTCGCAGTGGTAGGCAGCACAGAGGAAGTCTGCGTTGGAAATAAGATGGTAAAGGCTCGTCAGTATCCATGGGGGGTCGTTCAAGGTAAGGTGGTTTCCTGTTTGACCTTTTATGCTCTCATTTCTAAATTTCACTCAAAGAAAAGAAAAAGAATTCAAACTGCAGCAGAAAGAACTTTTTTCACACAAAGGAGTTGATTTTTGATCCATGTTCCATATTTTCTCAACTCACCGATAAACCTGTCTTTTGTTGACGTGTGACAGTGGAGAATGAAAACCATTGTGACTTTGTGAAACTGCGGGAGATGCTTATCTGTGTCAACATGGAGGACTTGAGAGAGCAGACGCACACTCGCCATTACGAGCTGTACAGGCGCTGCAAACTGGAGGAAATGGGATTCAAAGACACCGACCCTGAGTGCAAACCCGTCAGGTGAGTGGCTCACCTGGAGACGCCTGTATGGGCACAGAACAACAGAGATGACTTGTTTGTATTTGTATTTGTGTTTGTGCAGTCTGCAGCAGACTTATGAGGCGAAGCGTCAGGAGTTCCTGGTGGAGCTGCAGAAGAGAGAGGACGAGATGAGGCAGATGTTCGTGCAGAGGGTGAAGGAGAAGGAGGCAGAGCTGAAAGAGGCTGAGAGAGAGGTTGGTGTTGAGGAAAATCCCTGAAGTCCTAATACCACGAGTAAATTAACTCTCATGTGTAATTTAACTCTTTCCTGTGTGTGTTTCTAGCTGCAAAGTCGCTTTGAGCAGCTGAAGCGTCTCCATGCCGATGAGAAAGCAGCATTGGAAGAAAAGAAGAGACACCTGGAGGATGATCAGAGTTCCTTTGGCAAGAGGCGAGCTGCTGCTCAGCTTCTGCAGGCCCAGAGTCTCACTGCCAACGGCAAGAAGGACAAAGACCGCAAGAAGTGAGAGACTCAAAGACCAAGGACCAATTAATATAAAACCCCAATTCCAAAGAAGATCAGAAATTTAAATGAATCTCTTTCAAAGTACTTCCAAACAAACTAGTATAGAACATAAAATGAGTAAATAAAACGTGTGGTGTAGGTTTGATTGAAAAGATTTACCAAGTCAAGACAGGTGTCGAGCAGAGGCAAGGCAAGGCAAGGCAAGTTTATTTATATAGCACATTTCAGCAACAAGGCAATTCAAAGTGCTTCACATAGCGGCAAAACATATTAAAAGAAACAATTTAAAAATTAATTAAAAGAGCAACAAAAAAATAATAATAAAATAAAAATAAAAGAAAGTAAAATGGCAAAAAAAAGGATAAAAGTCACAGTGCAGAATGCAGAGGTTTGCAAGAAAACCGATTGCAGAGGTTGGTGTAGCAGGTTTAGGGTCTGTGTCGATGTGGTGGATTTTGGTCTGCAAGTGCCACAAAATGAAGTGGTTCCAAAGAGCTGCATGAAACTGCACATTGTGGACTTTACTGAATGCAATGGTTGCTGTAATGTATGAGAGTTTGAACCCTGGTTTTTTTTTTCCTTGAGATCTCATGAACGGGTTGTGAGAAGCTTTTTCTGTCTGACTCATCAAACTTCTGCTTTTTCTCTTCTTCCAGTTCTGGCTTCATGTGAAGACTTCTGGATCTGACGTGGACCTTCATTTCGACCAGTATAACCAGTGACTTTCTTCCCCTACCCCATGCCTTCTGTAGCCACTTTCAAACACTAACCAAGGCATCCCCTACACACACACACACACATACACACACACACTCCAGCAGTGTATGAGTATGTGAGTTTGATCTTTTGCCAAAGTTTACTGATTGTAGCCATGAATCCTGAGTAAACTCTCTCCCAGGTATTTTATATCTCCTTTGTGGCTTTTTTACATCTGTGTCGTATTTTATATTTATCCTTTCAGTATCGTAAAGAAACAAATTCTTCATGTATCCTTCTATTTGTAACACCTGATTGTACTGATCCTCACACAGGCTTCACAGCAGGCGCTGTGCATTGAACAAAAGGCTGGGGCAGCTTCAGACAAGCTGTGATAAGGGACTTCTGTTACATTTAATCTTTGCTTTATATTGTTATCACTCTTAATGCTTTCCCATGTGGTCATACCACTTTGCTAATAAGACAGTCACTGCAGGATATTTGTGGTTTTTAACCACTCTCACGGTTAGTTTATGTGTAGAAAAATAGAAAGCAGAATTTTTGATAAAACCGGGTAAGGGAAAAAAGGAAATTCATATAAATAAACAATCAACAGTTTATCTTTTATTATTTATTCAGCTCAACGCTTGTCTTAAGCAGAGCTGTTCCTGCAGATTTGAGGAATTTGTTTAATAAATGTGGAGTAAAATCCAGCAGGATTTCTGTCTGAAAAAGGGCTTAGAAGATGATTTGTGATGACTGATGTGTTATCACAAGCATTAAGAATGTCCACATGGCTTTCTGCTGTCGTATCGTGTCTTTTTTTTTTTCCTACACCAGCTCAGTGGTTTTCTGATGAGCTCACCAGCAAAACACAAACCTACAGGAGCCACTGTTAAACCTCTGACTTTTTTTCCCCATTTGGAAATCGTTCACCATGAGGTTGAGCCCAAGAAGGTGCATGTTACAACATATATTCCTTTTTACTTGTATCTTTATTTTTGACTCAAACGGTTCAGTTGTTTTGAATGCATCCTGTAACTGTAAACTCTATGAAGAAGGGGAAAGGCTTTGTGACTTTTATTTTGTAATCCAGTACAGGTAACTCACAGTTTCGTCACAAACAAAGCCGCTTTTTACACTTACACTCACTCATCACATGTCTGTGCCTTATCCGTGTGAAGCTTGCTTTTAAACACACTAAACATTTACTTCCAGGGAAACACACTGATGCTTAATGGAAGTGTTAAACATACATTTGTACTACACTTATATTTAAGGAGTAAACAGTGTTATTTGGAAGCTTTTTTTCATTCTTTCTTAATAAATCTTTGTATTTTTGTCATGATAACTTTTGGTTGTCTGTTTATTTACATCCCACCATCACTGCCTCCAAAGTATCACTTTTAAAGGGCCAGTTCCAGTTATATTTAAGAAATCAAAGTCCTGCATTAAAATTTTACTTGAGCAAGAAAAACTGTTGCTTTTACTCTACATGTTTTAAATTCACTAGAGGATAACCCCGCATACCAGATTCATACTCACTACTCAGCTGTTATACAAGATCCATATGAGAAGCAATTATTTAGGAGAGATTGGGGTTAATTGTTGCACTGGTTGGTTGTCTCAGGCATTGTCACCACCAGAGGGTGCTGTCTCTCAAAATGTGGTATGGAAACACACAGAATTGGGATCAGAGCTCACCTACATGGGTTGTTTTCTAAACTGCCTACTATACTTGCAGCTATACTAGCTACTGATTTGACTGAAATTCAGTATGTACTAAGCAGTATGGCAAAACTTGCAAAATCTGCAGTATGCCAAAAATTCCCAAAAGTCCTACTGATCTGGGAAAATTTCTCAGTATACATCAGATCAGTCTACCTGGCAGACTGTTTCCTACAATGCAAGACGCTAATGCTGTTTCTCTATGGGGTTGGCACCAAGGGGCAACATCCGGTAGAGAAAAATGAAGCCTATGCTGAAGTGCTGAAAGTTGCTGTTCATCGAGAATCCGCTAGAGGCTGACTGCAGAAAGTCCGGAAGTCATGTACACACCAAGCCAAAGAAAAAAAAACAACAACAGACTTTTATGGCACTAAAAAGCATTTTTACAGCCTGGTTAAAAAAGCTTGAGTCTGAAATGTTTATTTCACTATCAGCACACACTGTATAGTGAGTGATTTTTTTTTTCTAACTTAGCGGTTTAGAAGATATTACAATTACGAGTGTGTCCAATCAGGGACTCAGTTCAGCTAACGTGACTGACGGGCCCCCTATTGCTGTTAGAAGCATAGTCTGTATAATTAATGGACGTAGTCTCCGCGATGTCACCCGTCTGTTTCTGAAACGGACTTTTGAAGCCAAACGTCCGGCGTGGCCATATTGGAAATGAGGCGTGCTGTGAGTCTCCACAGTAACAAATATAGGATGCTCCACAGTCACGTGATCTGAGCTGTGCCTCTGATTAGATGAACTTGCGAGCTTAATATTGTGGAAACTGCCGAATTAGAAAAAAATTCACCCCCTGTACTGTGCGTGCTGTTAGTGAAATCAGCGATTCAGACGGGAGACATTCTTTGTATCAGGCTGTAAATAGGCTTATTTTGGCCGTGAAAACTGCTTTTTTTTTTTGGCTTGGTGTGTTTGTGACTTCCGGTACTTCCGGAGCCAGCCTCAAGCAGACACTCGAGGAACAGCAGACTTTAGAACTTTTGCATTGCCTCATATTTTCAGACAGGAGGTTCCCGCTTGGTTAGAAGGGAAGCTCAAAGTCCGCGTCATATCCAACATGGCCCTGTCCAATGATTGGCTTCATTTGACTGTATCAGGAACAGACGAGTGACGTCGCGGAGACTACGTCCCTGAGACTACGTCCCTGTTTTATACAGTCTATGGTTGACACTCAGGTTTAGGGGAATTACCGCCACCTCCTGGAATGAGTCGGAATAACAACTACAATATAACACTTCAGTTAAACAGTCCATGAGAAAGAAGAGCAGTGATGTGAAAGAAAAGCATTTAAAACTTCACTTCTATTTCTAAAAGAGGTTTTTACTTGCTTTTTACTTAACTTACTTACTTTTGCTTAAAATAACTCTCCACTAAAATATAACTGTTCTCTTCCTTTGCTCAATACTATTTATTAACATTTATATTTAATAATACATTTAAAAATATAAAACCCATTAGTGTAGTCCAATTTCCTAAACTGCAAACCAGAGTAGCTACAAAACAGACCCAACAGAGCAGTCACACTACATACTACATTCAATAGTAGTCGGCATTATGCGGTGCCTACTACATACTAAATTCACATGTAATATGTAGAGGGTGTTTTGGAAAACAGCCATAGTCTTCTCTAGAGTTAGAGTAAGCTGAACTTGAGAGGAGTTTTTGTTTTTCATGTCAAATTGTAAATATTCAGCTCCTCTGTATTTTTCTTTACACTTTTACACATTGAGTTTATAACAAAACAACAGTTAACCTAAAAAAGTGTGAAGGGAAAGCTACATTTTAGATTGTTATAAGCTAGCTAACAGATAGACGGTTGTTAGCTGTGATGCTAGCAAGAAATTACAGTTGGGGTTGGTTGTCACATATATATAAATATATAGAGGAGGCTGTCATACAGATGTGTTTTCTGTTCATGTTCTTGGCTCATTTTGTATTAAGATCAGGGATGCACCCCAATGAAAATTCTTGGCTGAAACCAAAATTGAAGAAACCGAGGCCGAAAAACCGAAAGACATCGTTATTCCAATCATTAGTACCGTAGCATAAATTAATAGTGATGCTTCAAAGAATAATGTCTTCTTCACAGAGATGCCCTGAGAGTGCTTTAAAAAGGCAGATTTTTTTTTTTTTTTTCTGCATCTCTTGTGATGGTTGTGACATTTTTCTGGACTCTCTCTCTCTCTCTCTCTCTCTCTCTCTCTCTCTCTCTCTCTCTCTGTGTGTGTGTGTGTGTGTGTGTGTGTGTGTGTGTGTGTGTGTGCGTGCGCTCATGTGTTCTTGTCTGTGCATCAGGTCAAAACTGCTGTATACAATGCAGAGAGCAGAGGAGAACTGTGAATGCTTAACCACGCCATCATATAAATAAGATAAATAACTTGAGGCTGTTTAGTCTGAATGAAAATTTTTGGTTGTAAATACTGAACAAGTTTATTATTTACTCATTTCATAGCCAATTATCAGGACAAAAATTCACGCTGAACACACCTCAGGCTACAAGATAATCTGATAAGATAATCTTAAAGGACATAAAATAATCAGGTTTTTGCGGTCTTTGGTTGGTGAGGAGGAAAATCAGGACAAAAGCAACCTGATAATCTTTCTGTGTGAACTGTTTACATTATGTTGAGCAGGTTCAATTTTGAGATGCAGTTTTTTAGATTCCAGTCATGCAGGTGTCTCATCAAAATAAGCAACTGAGCATGCCCATGACCCATAAACATCTTGTCTTGTTAAATTCTCATTGAAATGAGCTACGCCATGCAGGAGTAGGGTTTATCTAAGCACTGGTGCTACAGGTGAGTAATACATGAGAGTGTATCTCTTTCAAAGTGCCTTTTGACCAGTAAGCACATAAACAATTACATGTGCTCGATAGACTGACGCAGAATATTGACGTTAGACGATAACAGCGTGAGGAAGTTTACACAGTCTGATATTAACGTTATGCACGTGGGTCACGTGTGAAAACACAAAGCAAAAAAACTTTGTTTCTGGATAAAACGTTGTCACCTTGACCCATATTTATATAAATTAGTAAATAATGGTGATTTTATAGTTGGAAGCTTTATCTGATATCCACTGCAGATTTATAAAGCTGGTTGCTTTTTCAACAGGGCAGCCTAATTAAACAGAACACTGGGACACATTGTTACACTTTCAGGTTGTTTACAACTAACACACTTGACCTTATGCTTTACTCCACAGTGGGGACTTGTACATTTATTTCTCTTTTATCAGAAGGTAAGAGGATGATCTCAAGCTTCCCTTTTTAACTGAAAATTTAGGAATCAGCAGCAGCTTAACAGCCTCCCTGCCCACTCTATCAGGAAACACACAAACATAGACAAAGAGACCGCCCTGTTCTGTTCTGGGGATCAGGGGTGTTATCCCCTGCAGTGTCTCACCCTCTTGCTCTGCTGCCCTTGATTTGACTCAGAGCAGGCACACAGACAGGTAGACAGACAGGTCTGGCGTAGAGTGGAGGAATGCTGATCGATTCCCTGCAGGGTCCTTCAGCGCCTCCCTGGCAGGTTGGAAAGAGGACGCCCCGAGGAGAACTGCTTCACCAACTGTGCAGAAAGAACGTGTTTGTGGATTTTTTTTTTTTTTTTAAATATATATAAATGTGTGTGTGTGTGTGTGTGTGTGTATAAACACTTTCAGCTTCTCTCTGGGTGGTTCAGCATCTGGGTGAGAAGTGTTTTCTCCCAGTTTTGCTGCCGGAGGTGATCCTTATCTGAGCACAGCAGAAATCTGAAAACTCTTAGTTTGCTGCCTGCTTCTTGCTCGCCTCAAATGTAGACATCTGAGTTTGTGTGTGTCAACATCCAAGATAGCTGTCAGCCTCTTCTCTACACACACACCCACACACACACACACACACTCGTCACCTTTTGCGAGTCACTCTAAATGCAAATGGAAGTGATCATCGGAGACAGGCCCGGCTGCTGGAGAGATGAGGTTGTCATTTAAGGGAAGTGCAGACGATGCTCTGAAATTACCAATTACAGCGCTCGTTCACGTTGGCATTGGCTTGAGAACACAAGAGAGACGGCGTGAGTGGAAAATGAAAGCACAAGGAAAAATGGAGGGAGTCATGAAAAGAGCATTGTTTCTCCTCATCCTTTTAGCAGCATGTGTGTGACGATAAAGACAGTAACACACTCCGTCAGACAACCGAACCCGGAGTGGAGCTCATGAGCCTCATAAGCTCCTAATGAGCACATTGTGAGCACACATGATCATAATTGGAGCGGGATATAATATGATTCTCAGGATGAATCCTCCAAAGGGCAGCTGTAAAATCCTAATGGGCTGCACAGGTAATGCGTTTGTTATGCATCAGAGTACACAAGCGCGCGTTTTCCCCTGCACTTCTGTTATCTTCACTGACATGCTGCAGGCAAACAAGACACAGGAAGTCTGTTTTAAAACAAAGGCATTTATTGCGAAAAATGCACTTGACATGAAAAAACAATCAAGTCAGCCACGGGTCATCAGTACAAGACGATGTATAATGATCACATGGTAGAGAGCGCTGGGCATGTCCAGCACAGAGCATGACTTCAATGGCACAAAAGGCCTATAAATATTCTGCACAATATAGAATTATATATATACTTTCTTCTTTTCTGGTACTTCTTCTGTACTGCTTTATTCACCCAGTCCTGACAAGGCATGAGCATTCATGCTGCACCAAACATTTTCATCAAGTTCCTTTTTTTCATGTAAAGAGCTACATACAGAGGCCCCCCTCCCCTCACACACACACAAACACACATTCAAACACACAAGTATCCATAGGAACAAATATGCCTGACATCTAATTCAAGATGGCAGGGCGAGCGCTCAAGTTTCCTGGAAGGACACGTAACGAAAACAGGACTGGACAGCCCGCTGAAAAATCTGATTTAGATTTTTTTGTTTGTTTGTTTTACGTCCACGTCCAGTTAAATGTACCACACCTGCTGCTGCTGGTTGCTTGTTCACATTTTCAAGCTGTCACCATGAGTTCTCAAGTGGTGTTTACATCCAGGAAGCTGAGACCAAAAGACAAGCTTACACAGCACATAAATAATCACAAATGCCATGAAAACATTTCGCAAGACTTGCAGTTCAAGGTACTTTCCGTAAAGTGGCCACCGTGCAGTGGTTTGATTCCTGATGTTTGGGACTGTTGTAAACTCTGCTCCTCCTCACAGCATCAACCTCATTCAAATAATAATAATAAGACCTTTAAATCAGATGACCTCAGACAAAAACGAGGACTTGTGCTTAAGATTGACTCAGTAGAAGTTCGAGTCCTCTTTTTACAACGACGGGGAATCTGCACTGCGGTTTGTGCTGCTGGTTTTTTGCTGAGTCACACACGCAACACAAGTTCAAGATAAACAGCCAGCGGGCCATCATACCGAAACAAAGAAACAGAAGCCATAACAGACAGACTCATCTGACATATGTTTACACCTTGGAGTGTTTGTATTCATGTGTTGGCATTTACAGGCACACGAGTTTCAAAGACTTGTCTTCAAGGCCAATTTTGTGACTCAAACTTCAACAAAGATTATGTTTCACCAAAATCTGACATTGTAATCTGACATTTCTCATTGTTAATAAACTAGCTGATCTAAAACACTTTGACAACGATTATAATTAAATCTTTAAATCAAGTAAGTTGGTTAAGTCAAAGGTTTCTTCTATACCCAAACAGTAGAACTGTTTCCTTTTTGTTTTTAAATCATAAACTCAGAGGTTAATATTTGTGTTGAATGTGTGAATGCATCCCTTATTTTCACTGGACTGCGACCAACTGGAGACGGTGTTTAATCTAATTTGCACAGAAGAACAGGATTACCCAGACTGCACTGCAAGCAGCACAGAGATGACCACAGTGCTTAATGCTCCCTGGGAGTTTTTACTTCATTGTGATTTTTTTTTTCAAATTTTTGAACAATTTACGGGAGTTGCACAAGAGTCATGACCCTATTTAAACCAATGTATGGAGGGAAATGTTATATGAATTAATAGTGTTTGATCCCATTTCCTCCATGACAGGGTATCTCTAGACGAAGACAAAAGGAAAAGAACATCCTCAACAAAAATCAGCTTTTTTTCTTTGTTCAAACCAGGGGCGGTGTTATTGGTGGGCCCAACATTCCCAGGCCCACCATGAACTAGAAAAATACAAATATTTAAATCGGTTTGAAAGGAACATTGTGAAACTTCATCAATTAAAGTTTGTTTTGTTATTGTTTGATGCCCTGTCTTTATAACATGAACAGTGTTTGGCAATCTTTTAGCCTGTTGGGATTTTTTTTTTTTTTCAAAAAGTTATGATCACAGGTAGATCCGCCCTGTTCATAGCAATTTTATAAAAACGCGATCAAAGCAACCAAATCTGAAACCACACATAGTAACAGCAGGATATCAGTCTGTCATTTTAAGTAATTCAAATAGTGATCTACTAAAACTAAAATCCTGGCTCCGTCCCTGGTTCAAACCTCAAATAAAGGCCTCATAAGAGTTGTATTATTTCATTTCTTGGGGTAGAAAGGTTTGAAAAAACTGTTTTGATGTCTCCCATAATTCTTGTTCCCATACTTGATTTTTTTTCTAGTCTGTTTTCATTTTTGTTCTAAATCGTTAGCCTAATAGCATAATTGCCATTTTTCAAAGTTTTCAGAAAAGAAGAAAAAACACTTTTTTTTTTAATTTATATTTTTTTATTTTTTTATTTCTATTTATAACATGTTTATATTATCTTTACTATCGTTGCTCGCTAGTTTATTTTAAGGAGGCTGTGAAGACTCTCTGTTTGAAGTGGATTTCAGTGACACCTTTTTGCTGGAATCGTGCACACTGTCGGGATGACATGACTCTCAGCAAGGTATGTGTTTGTTTTGGAAATGAATGGAGAGTAGATCTTCTTTTTAACACTACTTTTTTTTGTTCAAGACAACTTTTGACAAGGTAAGGTATTTATCAACAGTTACACAGCGCTGTTGTTTGAAATGTGACAACAAGTAAACTTTGTCAGTTTATACTGTAGTTTAGTAGCTGGCTCTTTTAGTGCCTCTCGCAGCCTGGTGGTCTGGGACGTATCTGTAGGCTAACGTGTAACATTAGTGAATCCTGATGTCCTGTTCTGCTACCAATCAGAGCTAATGTAGCCTCACTCTTCATTTTATTGACAGACTCTCAAATTTGATCAGATCACCGCAGAATAACTGCTGCATGTGGGCTGGAATGAACATTATCACAAACAGTTTAGCCTTTATTCCGTGGTTTAGCTTGTAGCTTGTGTTTTAGCCTTTAGCTTGGGGTTTAGCCTGTAGCTAGTGTTTTAGCCTTAAGCCCTTGTTCTATCACTCTCCCGTTTAGCTTTCTTTTTAGGAAGCTAAGAAATAGCATTTAGAAATAATCTTATTGGTTGTGATAATCTCATTTTAATTTGTGGATTAGGATCAGGCAGATATCTAGTGGTGAGACTTTAACAGGATCACTTAGAAAGTCCTCACAGACCCTTTAATTAAATTTCTTTGACTTAAGACAATTATGCTTTTAGGCTGATGAGATGAAGTCAGAGAATTAGGAATAAGATATTCAGATGTTTCCACACAATAAAATTTTGTTGAGTCTCTGGAACCTTTTGTTGATTAAATATATAAAAAAGAAGAAAAGTTTGATCACTTTTCTACTTTTCTAAACTGAATTCCGAGTCTTGTTGTTTTTCCTTATTGGAATAGTGCAGATAACCAAGGAGACTCTCATCTGGTCCGGACCTCATAATACTCATATGGTTACATCTATTTGCTCAGCCAGTGAGAGAGCCTCACCTGTGTGCACATGGCCAGCATTCTTTGTGCTTGACTGTGGCTCAGTTTTTTTTTTCTTTAAAAAAAAGCAGGAAAGGAGAAACATTTAAAAAATCAACCATTAAAATCCAGCTGCCCTCTCACACACCCACTCGATTCATAAGCACAGTCAGTCTCTGAGTTTCACTGTGCTTCAATCTGCAGAAAGAAGGACAAAAAAGGTAGATGGTTGTGGGTGGATGTAAACGAGACAAGCCTGGATCCACACGCAGGACGTAGAGATTCACAAAGCAGACTGACGGTAACACGCACTGAAGCCGTACAAAAATACTCAAGAAGGGTTGACGAGATCAGAGGAAAAAGTTTCGTCAAAAGGTTGGCAGTTGTAAAACTTGTGTCTCTGCCTTTCAACCTCTTAACTTTACATTTTTCCATGAGTGCGAATCTGCACACATTCGTTCAACGATAGTGCGGCAGTTTGACTTGAAAGGCGAATGAAGAGATATTACTTTTAGCAGTGTTTACGATAGAATGTATTTTTCCAATAGGAACATTTCTATTGGACTAACTGCATTGGTAACTGTTTGATCTTAACATTTTGACTGAAAAAGGCTGGATTAAGACTTTGTCCAGCCTGAGGTTTGTGTCTGCTTGAAGAAAAACAGAACAGTCGGACAAGTAGCAATAGAAATCCCTTTTCTTAAATAAATAATGATGCAAAATACTGTAGAAGTAGATATATAGATATATATTGGCAGGTTGTATCAAATATTACCAAGTGCATTCTCTGTCTCTAAAATCCTACAGAAAATCAAAAAAACAACTTGCTCAATACAATTCAGTTGTTTCAAGAGTTTTGGCATAATTTTCTGTTTCTTCCTACATTCAGAAGGCCAGTTTGTTCACTTCCCTCTCGCTCTGTGACTCTATAAAGGACAACTTTAAGTTAAAAAATTGTATAAATTTCAGTAAGATATATAAATAGAAATCACCTAATTTAGTTTGCTTTCAAATCAAAGTCCTGTGAACGATCATCACAGCATGACTAGTTTGGGACAACACAAACATCTATTTCAACATATATAGATATATAAAAAAAACATAATATTGCTACATGCACTGTTATTAACACATACTGGGTTAAGAAACACATGTGCTTGTTGTCACAAACTAGACACAGAGATGTGCTTACAATGATCCTGGAGCGTAACACTTCCTGCATCACCTGATCATAAATCTGCACTTTTTTTTAAACCAGGAAAAGCACCCGATTTCAGGTTCTGAGGTCTCAGAGGAAAGCAGAGCTGATGCTTTCTGTGCTCACGTTTGCTGGTGGATGATGCCGAGGAGGAGAACGAGGAGGCAGGTTTTTCTTTCTGTGCTCTTTGAGCCTTCAGTAGTCAACATCACAGGTCGTAACAACGAGTCCGATGGAGCCCCTTTGATGAGGAAAGCTGCCCTGCTGTCTGTGTGGCTGGTCATGGCCGGGGCCTACTTTGCTGCGTGGTTATGTGTGTGTGTGTGTGTGTGTGTGTGAACTGGTTGGACCAATACTGGTTTCAAAATAGCTCTGTGATTAAATTTGTTTTATCTTAGAATTTAGAAATCTGTAACTGATTTTTCTCAAAGTCCAGTGTTTTGACAGATTGTTCTTGAAATAAATCTAATAAACCATTATATGATGTATCTTCTGAAACTGCAATTCCATAAAACCAGTGTCACTCCATCCGGTGGATGAGACTTTTGTATGAGTGTGTGTGTGTGTGTGTGTGTGTGTGTGTGTGTGTGTGTGTGTGTGTGTGTGTGTGTGTGTGTGTGTGTGTGTATTAGAGTGCATTTAGTATCAGGAACAATATGTGCTTTTTTTCTCATCTTTATCCAGCTCAGAAGCTTTCAACGAAGCTGCTGGGAAACAGGCCGGTCTGTCCTGTCCTCTGCAGGGTGCCTTTGTACCAGCCGTCCTCTCTCTTCTTATGGACAAACACCACGTCGCCCTCCCGAAGCTCGATCTCTGCCTCGCTCTGAGGCGGGTAGGGTACCACCACACGGTACCTGCCAATAATAAAACAAGCATTTCAGTAAGCAAGAACCTCAAGTCTTAACGTATGAAGCCTTTGTGGAAGTGTTAAAAGCTATGGTTCAAAAACACTGGATACCTTACCTAACCAGTCATTTAAGAGAAAACACTGGATACCTTACCTAACCAGTCATTTAAGAGAAAACACTGGATACCTTACCTAACCAGTCATTTAAGAGAACCAAAATAAGCACATTTACAGCAGCATACCTAATTTCTGACCTTATTTCTCTATCAAGTTCTGCCCATGAGGCTAAAAGTCCACCTCTTGAACTCATCCTAACTCAAGCAAACCTAAGTCAAGCTTCTATTCAACATAGCAAACGTTACGTTTCCCCTAAAAGTAAAACCTGAAGGGCAGGTGTCGTGATGTAGTAAACTGACAAAAACATGAACTCTAAAGAAAATTTGATCCCTGTGTTAAGAAACCATCAAAGGATCAAGAAACATATGAATGTGGATTAACAGAAAAAAAGGGAAATGAATGAATGACTGATGAACAGACAGAAAGCTCAGTCACTAAAACTGTTTTAAAACTGAGAACCATGTTAATCAGCCAGGTCATGGAGTCAAGCTCTGGAATGAAAATGATCACAAACAGCTTAACCTGTGTTTTAGCCTTTAGTTGGTGTTTCAGCCTTTTGCTCGTGTTTTAGCCTATTGCTCATGTTTTAGCCTTTTGCTCATGTTTTAGCCTTTTGCTCGTGTTTTAGCCTTTAGCTGGTGTTTCAGCCTTTTGCTTGTGTTTTAGCCTTTAGCTGGTGTTTCAGCCTTTTGCTCATGTTTTAGCCTTTTGCTCGTGTTTTAGCCTTTAGCTGGTGTTTCAGCCTTTTGCTTGTGTTTTAGCCTTTTGCTCGTGTTTTAGCCTTTAGCTGGTGTTTCAGCCTTTTGCTATCTCCGGGGTTATCTTTCTTCTTCTCTTCTGTCCTTTTTCTGTCTGTCAGTTCAGCTCCAGTGTCAAACCTCACTACTAAATTAATCACAGAAATCGTTTTCAGCAGAGAAAAACACAGATCTCTCTTCTCACTTCTAAACTCCATCACATGGTTTGGTGTTGTCATGGAGACTTCAACGTGATGTAAATCAATCCGGTCCTGTCTGACTCAATTGAGGATGCAAAGAAATAGCATTTATCAATAGCCTATAT
The DNA here is from genome assembly GCA_030710495.1 of Labroides dimidiatus. Classification (NCBI taxonomy): domain Eukaryota; kingdom Metazoa; phylum Chordata; class Actinopteri; order Labriformes; family Labridae; genus Labroides; species Labroides dimidiatus. Next base: position 5,591,481 of record CM061160.1, on the reverse strand, counting down.
TGGTTCTTATAATCTCATTTTAAGTTGTGGATTAGGATCAGGCAGATATCTAGAAGAGAGTCTTTTTTCTAGATCACTTAGAAAGTCCTCACAGGGACTTTAAAACAAAGTAACTTCGATCTAACCCGCTTCTTAGTAATTTCCCATTTTCTGCATTTCCCAAAAGTAAACATTGTGCAATAAGTTGCTGAAAGTCATTTAGAGTTTTACGTTTGTAGTAACAGTTAATGTAGTAACAGTGAACATCCACTCCAGGACAAATCAGACTGAAACTGCTCCCACTTGGTTTAAATAAGCTGTAGAATAAATTTACCCAGGTATTACAAAGACAAGATTGCTTTCCACTTGCATCTCTCTGTCTCTCTCTTTCTCTCTCCCTCTGAAGCTCCCCATGCCTCCTTCACTCACTCATACACAGCCAAACACACACACAGAGTGAGGGCATGGTTTGGTGTGATAACCAGCACTCCAGGTACTTCACCATGCTGATGCAAGAAGCAAGCACTCTACTCCTTTCTATTAAGCGCTTTTTTTCCCCTCGTGGATGTCACTTTGGCACAGCTGGAGAGTCTGTAATTGTGCGTCTGTTTTAAAATGATTTACTCCAATTGGTGTCTGTGTGTGTGTGTGTGTGTGTGTGTGTGTGTGTGTGTGTGTGTTTGTGTGTTTGTGTGTGCAAATGTGGGAGAGTGTATATCTACCTATAAATGTCTCAGTCACACTTAACACCACGACACTACTTCTTCTTGGACTGAACATAAATAATTTGAATATAGTCAGAAACATGTAAGAAAATAAGATGACTCAGTTTCAGTGATAAAGTTGATTACTGAAGGATTGTAACAAGAAAAAAGTATAAAGAGAAAAATGTTGTGATATTACAAGGCTGCCTCTCAGACAGCCCTTCTCCAGATTGGACTTTTGAAAACCGCCCTCCACACCTCTTCCAAACACACTCTCCCTCTGTTTGTGCATTCAAGTGGGAAGTTCACCTCTTTGAGTGCCATCCAAATCCTCTGAAAGTGGAGTGAGAGTGGGTTGTTTGACCCTGCAGTACTGAGTCTGCACTGATGCTGGATTACTGACCAGGTGAAAAGCTGTCACAGTAGACACTCTGCAAATTTAGATTTCATGTCTCACCCTGCACAGATGTAAGTTGCTCTTATTAAGATGAAACTAACCCAATCAGACAATTTACAGTTTCCCGAGTGTTAAATGTTTACAAGTTTCTGTGTCTTATTATTTTGTTGGAGTGTGTGCACACCTCTCTCTGGATAGGGGCTTGGGTTCAGGCCGGAGCACCATCAGAGGGTTTCCAGCGCGCGTTGGTGGAGGTGACAACGGGAAGTTGGTGTCCAGAGAGCCTGATTTCCTGTGCAGAGGCTCCAGCCCGATGGCCCCCGCCATCTCACTCTCAATTGGACAGGAACCTGCTCGGCCCTGAGACGCCATGGGACAGGAACCTGAGCGGGCGTGGTGGTGATGGTGGTGAGGATGGTGTGCAGGGTCGGTGGCCACAGGGCAGTGACTCGGGTCGTGGGTGGGCGGGGAGGAGGGAGGCGATCGAGGTTTCTTCTTGGCTGCCGCTCCAGACAGGAGCTTTAATAAACCTGCTGCTTTTCTCTCCTTCTGAGGATGGGAGAGAGAGAGGGGGAGGAGAGAGAGGGGGGAGGGAAGAAGATGACAGAGGCCAGAGCGGGGGAGGAACAAGGAAACAATAAAAAAAAAAAAAAAGAGATGCTGGTGAGATACACAGAAATATGGGTTTCATAAGTCCTATCTTGAAAAACAACATGACTAATAAAACTGGTGCCCGTGTAAAAAATGCTTCATATTGTCTTTTTCTTATTTATTTATATAAAAACTTATAAGCTTGAACACGGGCCAAACAAAGTCATACCGCAAAAAAACAAAACAAAAAACAAAACAAAAAACAATGAAAGCTGTGAGGTGATATTTTATTTATACATGTTTTCCATGTTGTTAAATCTCCTCCTGTGCTGTAATATCTCCATGTCAAATTTTCTGATGACAGCATTGTCGTCTCTTCAGGGTCGTCTTCGATTTTAGACGTAAAGACAGAACGCATCAAACACAGTCAAAATGTGAAGATTGTGAGGTCGTACGGATACCTGGACACATATTTAGACGACCAACTCAAGTTTGAGGATGAGGCTATTAAACAGAGGGGGCAACAGAGAAGTCACCTTTGAAGGAAACTGGTCGGAGGACCACAATTTGAGCAACATCTCACTACAGAACTGTTCGGTTAAATTTTAGTTTAAATGATTTATCAAAAAGTGCTTCATTTTAGTATAGTTCCTTTTTTTTTCCTGTATATTTTTTTTGTCAAAGCTGTAGCCTGTTGGTCCTGTATTTGTAACATATAGAACTTCTGAAGCACCGCTCTCTCTTCAATGTTGATCGCCCATCGACGTCCTGACTCCCTCACTGCAGTCAATATTCTCAAATTATGATCCATCCGTGTCATCAAAAAGAGGGATTTTCCAGTCTTCTGATGGAAATTTCTAGAATGAAAACGCACCAGGTCACAAAGCTCAAATCAGCTCAAGCATGAATGTGAGTTCACGGTACCCCGATGACTTCCACGGTCACACAGCTCAATGCAACAGAGCTCCCATGGGATGTGGTGGATGGGAGACTTTGGTCCAACATGGACCAAAATCTCAGAGGAACCTGTGTTATACCCACTGATTTGCACAGAAAAGAATGAAATGATTATTACATTGGCCACATGTTATTCAGCTGCTACAGTGGGTGGCTGTTGATCAGACCAAAAAAAAAACCAAGTGGGTCACCTCCTAATCAAAAAGTTGGCAGTTTGATTCCAGCTCATTCAGCCACATTCAGCCTGTTGCTCCTGGTTTGAATAGCCAACTGAGTGAAAAACCTGCACGCTTAATTAAAAACAAAGACCCTCACCGTTTCACTCAGACCAAGAAGGAAACAATTATTTCACCAGCTCAGAGAGGTTTAACAGAGGATTTATTATATGAGAAGCTGCTTGTCACATTGTGTGTTTTTCACAGACAAGCAGAGCAGTTAGTAACGATCCTCCACACTAAATACACCTGCACTTACTGCGCCGGTCTTTACTACAAACTATTGATTACTGCTGGGGTGTTTTCTTCAAGGCTCCAGTGGTGGCACATTCACACTTTTTGATTCATGTTTATCATCACAGCAGCGCTTAACGATACTTCTCATTCAGCCTGACTCCGTTTGACTCCAGGAGGAGGAACAGCTTTGTGTTGCCTGCTGGTTGGCAAATTTTTACAGTCTCAGCCCTCATAAAGACGTGGATCATTACAAGGCATGCCTGAGCATAATTACATTTCTTTCAGATGCTGCATAAAGCCTCCATATCAGCTCCGTCTCTGCCTCAGCCATCTGTTTCTGTGATATGTGGGTTGCTGGATCAAGCTTTGGCTTTCTTCAACACTCATTTTCCATTAAGACACCGTCTTTGCATGGCTGTGACGGACAGTTGTCATAGCAACAGCATGGGGTCGCATACATGAAAGGTAAAAACCAAATAAAAAACTCTGAATGCACCCTGTTCTGTTATTTTCTGGGGAACAGAATTGGTTTCAAATGAGGACAAAAACAGCGAGGAAAGTGGAAGAGAAAAGAGGATGTTTGAAAAAAAAAAAAAAAAAAAGGTTGTTACAAAGACTCCAGGAGAGGAGAAGGTAACACCAGAATGTTAAGAGCCAAATTCTCCAGAGTTTACCTCTAAACTAGAGAAACTAAGACCTTAGAAATTCAACTCTGTCTGAAATTCATTCATGGCTAATCATTTCTCTTTGTGCTTTATTTGCTCTCTTCATATTTGTGCCTCTGGTTAAATGTAATTTACAATTTCTTAACTTAAATGAAGTTTATGAGGGAATAATCAAGGTCCTTCACTTCTACAACACACATACATTTTTAAATCTTTGCTATATGTGTTTCTTGATCATGTTTTGTGCTGACAGCCGGTGCTGCTGACTCACCCCTGTGGTAGGTACACCCGGCTGTCGTACCAAATATGTGAGCCTTTGCAGATGGCTCAGTAATACTGCAGACGACAGCACCAGACTTGGAGTAAACCTGCCCGAGCTTCAGCACTGCTGTATAAAGAAGAAGTTTTCAGGAAACAAAGAGCTGATCATAGTGACGATCTACCTGGAGAGCAACCAGGAAAAAAAAAAAAAGAAAAAAAACACAATTCTGCTGACAGTTTTGTTTTTTTTGTTCCCGTCTAGCCAACAAATATCTTCATGAGTTCGTTCCTTAATAGGAGCGCACAAACATTATCACGTCCAACTCAAGAATCCGTCATTTATCTTTACTGTTTTTCTTTTTATTTTCTTTTTTAACACACTATTCAAACTGATTAGCAAGTTTTTGGACTGTTGAGCCCTGTTTCTACCAAGTGGTTCATCAGTTCGGTTTGTCTCGGTACAGCACGCATTTTGTGGCGTTTCCATTGACTAAAACTGGGACAGGTCCCCAAATTACTGACCCGTACCATCCCACTTTTTGGTACCCTTCTGTTTGGAATGCCAGACATACTGATCCAACCCCAGAGGGTGGAGCTAGAAACACTGCAGTCTGTTGATTGGTTGAAAGAATTGTCTCTTCCTGTGCGACAGCGGTAAGTTTTAATTTAGTTTGACGGTTTTAATTGTTAAAAAAAAAACTATTGCAGCATACAACCCAAATTTAAAAATCATTCAGCTCATTGCCACAAACAAAATTTAATTGGAAACAAAATACCCCGTTAACTTAAACATTGATCGCCCAAAAACTAACAATAAATTTGTCGACCAAAGAACACAAAAGTTAAAGGTTTCACCCTGAATTACACCTCCAAACATGAAAATCTGTATTTTTTCCAGGTCAGTTTGACAGACGCGCTCCAGCGTGAGGAAGATCCAGCCCGTTGAGTGGAGTAAATCCCCCGACAGCTTTATCTTTAAACACGGTTCTTTGTTTCTTTGTACCTTACATATGCAGACACACAATTTCCTTTATTCAAACTCACTGTGTCCTATATCACTGCAGACAGAGTCTGACACTCTCCATTAAGCTTTCCTGTTATTTTTTTTTCCCCCATTCTGGAATCAATGACGTTATATTGTTACTCTTAACTCCACCTTTACCTATTCTTTACAGGAAAACAGTTTTTATCACTGCATTGATACAAATCAGTTTCTCCAGTTTGATTTCACCTCCATCTTTTTTCTTTATTTCTTATAACACTACTTTTCCAATGTGGCGCTGCCACACCGTCATGCTATTACGTAGCTGACTCGGCTATCAGTATCCGGCTTACACTCTGCCTACTAAGAAGGACACGTTTGGCTGTGGAAACACAAACAAGATCAGGCTTTATCGATCTGACCCGTACTGATCCATGTTGGGTCACTTGGTGAAATCAAGGTTTTTGGAGGAAGCCAGAGCGAGAACATGCAAACGCCGCACAGAAAGGCCCCTGCCCAGCCAGGGAACTCAACCATGAACCGTCTTACTGTGAGGTAAAAGCACTAACAACTGCACCACCATACAGCCCCAAATCAAGAATACATTATTAAAACTTTATCTCTAGTGCTGCAGATATGGTCTAGTGGTTTAGTTACTGCCATATGAGGTTAGTTCTGAAGCAGGCTCTGTATACATGTCCAGTTGATACACAAATGGAACCATTAGTCATAATGTACTTTAATGGAACGGCCCACTTTGCCGTAGCATCAGCCACAAGCAGGACTGCCAAAAACTGGCATATTAACTAATTGCACCATGAAGAATATCACGTGTCGAGGGAACTTCCTGGAAAACCTTTATTCAACAAATCTGAATAAGCAGTAACAGCGTCACTGAGAGAAAAGCAAGGAAAACAAATTGCACATGAGCACAATCACTGCTGTCATGACATTTAATACTCTGTTGGGACATTAACCTGGCTCATGCATACTGCTAATCATTTTTTTTCATCCCATTATTACAAATGGTCTGTTTTCATTGCTAATGGCTGGAAGTGCATACAGGCCCAGGTGGACGGTGCTCCAGTCCAGGCTGTGGCCTCTTTCATGTCATTCCACACTCTTGTCCTGTTTCCTGCTGTATCCACTTTCCTCTGGCCCATTTAAAGGCATAAAAGCCCCTTCAAACTCACTTAACTCACTGGCTGCCATTGACGTCTATAGACGTCAATTATGTTTTTCAAAGTGGCCGGCTTGTGGATGGTCTGGCGAAGCTTGTCCATGAACGGTAGGCTTGTAATCTAGTGTACTGATGAACTGACCCCTGTAGGTGGCAGCAGTGCTCTCTTTGGATAAGACATCAGCACAGAAGTGAGAGTAGATGACCGAGAGACAATGGCAAAACGTTGCAAGAGTACGTGTTGTGACTTGAGAAAAGATGGCTGAGTATATGGAGAGGCTCAAAGGATGGCACTTCGGAGATGAGCGCTATTTAAAAAAAGCTTGTTTCCTCCATTTTTTTTTTTTTTTTTTTGGTTGAAAACATATATATTTGGTGAAACCAGCCTATGTTCTACTGCTGATTACTTAAGAACAGAAGAGTAAAAATAAACTTCATTTTTCCTGATGAAACAAGAGAGTCTACTCTTTCTTTTGGTAGTTTTGATGTTTACATAATCAGAGAGCACAATACTCTGTGGGAATTGAAAGTAGGTCTGCAATGATTAATTGATAAAATTGATTAAAATCAGTTGATAAAATTGTTAAATTGTGAATTATTTAAGAAAAAAAAAAACACTGCTTGGGAGTCTATCCCAGCTGTCTTAGGGTGAGAGGCGGGGTACACCCTGGACTGGTCGCCAGTCAATCACAGAGACAGACAACCTTTCACACTCACACCTACGGACAATTTAAAATCACCAGTTAACCTGATGAGCATGTTTTTGGACTGTGGGAGAAATTGCAAACTCCACACAGAAAGGTCCACCTTGCACGAATCAGGATAAGAGCTGGTGACCTTCTGCTGTGAGGCAATGGCACTAACCACTGCTGCACCGTGCAGACATTATCAAAACATTACATTGAACGTTTCAGTTCTGAAAAGATTTGGTATTTTCTTTGATAAGTTGCATACTCATCAAGTCGAGAATATAAAAAGGTTTCAGATATATTTCCTCACCATCACCTCATTACTTAGTTAAGTTACTCAGACGTGTCAGGCCAGTAACGTTGGACAGTTGACACCGTAAGTTAAATACAGTATTTGATATGTTTCAATGTCACTCAACCATGATGACAGCCATATCATAAAATGTGACATAACATCCAATAAAAATCACATTATTACTGAAGGACTTAACATCTGTTCAGCGCCCTGATGACCGGTGTTAGTATATATATGGCACAGTCCAGAAAAAAAAAGTGCTTACAAAGCAAAAGGTTCTCTAAACACGCTGACTCAGCACACACACACACACACACACACACACACACACACACGATAGTACACAAACCACTTTAATTGATCATTCTTACACTCACAATACCAGTGCATTAGAGATCCCTATAACACTCCCCCCGATTTATGTAAATCAGGTTTACATAAATATAATAATGCTCTGGCACTGAAACATGCACACACACACACACACACACACACACACACACACACACACACACATAAAGTGTTCCTCTGCTCCTCTTCCTGTCATGCAAACAAAGCTTGTTAGAATTTTAATTATGGCGAGGGAGGAGAAGATGAATACAGAGATGAAAAGGGAAGGATGGAGAGGAAGGAAGAGGTTATGACAAGGGAGCGAGGTGAAAGGGAGGGCAGACGCAATGAGAGAGGGAAAAAAGAGAGAAGACATGGAGAGACGAAGAAAGACAGAACAGAAGAATGAAGAAGAGCGAGAAGGAGGGAGGTGGGACAGAAAAAATGAAAACTCACTCCCTCCCTTCTTTCATCTGCAGGCTTAAAGGCTTAATCTGCCTCCTGTGAGTGTGTGTGCACCTTTTTTTACACGAGGATGTCAGGGGTGCTGTGTTTATTTGAACCACAAGATGGCACCACACACTCATATTTAATCCATCTCAGGAGTTCAGTCTGGTTTCAGCCTTGCTCTGCTGCACACTTGGCAGGATCTTGAAGCTGAAGAGAAGATGTAATGTTTTCTTTCTCCTCTGCTCAAAACACACACTGTTTAACACATCAACCACATCTGTTTTTCAGTTAAAGTGGGTGGAGTTTCTCAACATCCAAATCCAAGGAATCGCCCAGTCCTGTGAATCAAAATTTGGTCACTGACCTTTCAGAATAAGTGCAGGGGTGTTCAAATTGCTTGAGGCTGACGGGAAAGATGCTCAGGATGCTAGTTTCTGTCCACCCACTGAGGTAATTACTCTAATTTACTCACCCACGCTCAACACTCTTTGGATGCTTTTAAGGGACAAATTATGACAGAAAAAAAATACTAAACCCTCTCTCAAAGGTTCAAGGAGGGACACAAGAGTCAGAGTCAGGGTGTACTTTCTGTCAGTGTGCGTTTAAGCTACTTAATCGAGAAATTAAAGATCATATTTGCAACTCAAAAATGCAAAGAGCTAAAAAGCAGTTACCTTACAGGGATATCTGTGATTTTTGAAGTGGGTTTGTTTAGTAGTTAGTGTATTAAGCACAGGGGATTTCTGTTAACTTGGTACTCCACTGGTGAGAAAAGATAAGAAGCAAAACACAAACATGGTCTCCTCTACACTGCAAAAACTGAAATCTGAGCAACTGTTGAAAAATGTCGTGTTTTTAGCAAAAATTTGCCTGACTTAAAATGAGCCACATTCACCTGACAAGTCCAGAAAAATACGTCTTATTTCAAGATATTAAGAGAGAAAATATTGGCTGAAGAGTAAAAAAATATATACCAATGTACTCATTAAGTTTCTGAAACTAACTAACTAATAATAACTCAATTTTTAATTATTTTTTTTTTAATAATTAAGACTAACTCAGGGGCAATTCTAGAGTCAGTTAAGACCTGAGATAAAGAATTCAACGGGGGCTCCACCAATCAGCTTCTAATCATCCTGTTATAAAAAATGGCAAAACAAACATAAAAAAGTAGCACTTTAAATTGATATTTTCATTTTCTTTAGTTTAATGTTAAAACTGCTAAAAATGCTAAAATGTAACACATGATTTTGTTATTTAAGAGTCCCTCTTTCCCACCATCAGTTCTCTTAACACACCTCAGACCACAGGATAATCTGATAGAATAATCTTATAAAATTTAAGATAATCGGGCATTTGCCGTCCTTGATCAGGAAGGAGCCTTTTGTGCCTTTGGCAGCCTTTGTGTTGGCAGTTGCCTTGCAAGCACGTACTTCCTGGAACCGTCTAAAAACACATCTCGATGTCCAACATGACGTGTCTGCAGGACTGTCACTGTGACAGTGTGCTGTACAGAGATTACCCCAACTGTGTACGGCAGACAGCTATCATAGCTGCTCCATCACTTCCTGTTTAACAAAGACTGACTGTGTGGCACCATCATGGCCTGGACTCATAACCTGGAGCTGCTGCTCCGCCAAGCTCAAAGCAACACAGGTTATGTGTGATATGAATGCAGCTTGGGGTAAAATGTTTCAAAGGATAGAATGATGATGTCGTAATTTGGACTCTGACTGTCAGTTGTTGGTCATTTCGTTTGCTGGTACTTTGCTTTGTCACATTTTATATACTGAGCTAGAATATCCATACACTGAGATGTGTTTGTTTCCTTGTTATGGCGTAAAAGCTGTTCTGAGATGATGACTTGATGCTGCAAGTACAGATAATCCAGAGGGAGCAGCTCATTCTAATAAATATTGGTTTAGATTTATAGACTCATAAAAGTCTCACACCATTAGATAAAAAAGTTATTAATTCAGGCAGGCGTTTCTTTGAAAATAACTAAGAACACATTTTGTGCTCCAGCTCAGCCAGTGAAAAAAGACAAAATGCCTAAAACCATCTCTGTTGGATAAACTGACTCATTAACTGACAGTAATTTGACTACAATGTCCCAACTTTTATGAGATACGTTCAGTATGCGAGTCATAATCTTGAATATGAGTTCACGCCATGATGTAAACAAGGCCGCTTCCTGCTGTTCCATAGTCAATGAGCTGTTTGTCAGCTAGCCGTAGATTAGCTGTCCCAGACTGTGGAGCCAACAGTGAAACAAATGGAGCTGAGACAGATGCGAGCTTTCCATGCCATCCTTCACTGTCAGCGCAGGCCGATTTAACATCCACAGCTTTAACACGCTGCAGATCCCTCAACATACAGCATGACACTCAGAATTCACACCGACACTGTGTGTGTGTGTGTGTGTGTGTGTGTGTGAGTGAGTGAGTGAGTGACACTCACTGAGGTGGGAGTGGACTCTGTGCGGCACCACACACAGATACAGACACGGTGCAGATAAGTGATGTTAAAAAAAACAGAGGACAAAACTCATTTCCTGTTTTTATCCCTGGTTTGGTATGAAGTCATTTAAAATTCACAAGACGAGTTTTATTTACATGACGGCCGACCCTTTAGATAGCTAATAGAAATGGAAATTGCATCATGTCTGATTTCTTGAACCGCTTATTACCGGCCTGATCTCAAACAAAACAGGATTGGTTTTCCCCCTAATGGAGGTGTTGACTTTCTCACACATTCAATATTTGGCTTGCTTTATTAAACTCCCCATCTGAACAAAACAGCTGCCTGACTCTTGATATTTTCATCAAGAATGATGAGTTAAATTTTACAATGTCAACACTTTTAAAGATTCAGTAATAACCTCATTACGAAAAATGTTTGAAAAATCAATGATAAAAATAACTGATTGCCAAGACAATGTATTTGTTTATCTACAACCCACAATTCTAATGAAGTTGGGATGTTGTGTTAAACATTAATAAAAACAGAATACAATGATCTGCAAATCCTGTTTTACCTTAATTCAATTTAATACACAACAAAGACAAGATATTTATTGTTCAAACATGTTCACACGTTCCTAAAAAGCTGGGACAGGCTCATGTTTCCACTGTGTTCCATCACCTTTCCTTTTAACAACACTCAATAAGTGTTTGTGAACTGAGGACACTAATTGTTGAAGCTTTGGAGGTGGAATTCTTTACATTCTTGATTGATGAACAACTTCAGTTGTTCATCAATCTGTTGTTGTATTTTGTGCTTCATAATGCACTTGTAGATGGAGTGATGAACTGTGTTAACTGACAATGGTTTTCCGAGCCCACGTGGTAATATCCTTTACACAATGATGTTGGTTTTTAATGCAGTGCTGCCTGAGGGGTCAAAGGTCATTCTTTGCAATTGTACATTAAGAAACATTGTTCTTAAACTGTTGGACTATCTGCTCACACAGTTGTTCACAAAGTGGTAACCTCGCCCCATCCTTGCTTGTGAACGACTGAGCCTTCTTCAACTTTCCCAGTCTTCCGTTGACCCTGTCCCATTTTTTTTGGAACATGTTGCAGCCATCAAATTCAAAATGAGTGAATATTTGCTAAAAAAACAATAAAGTTTATTAGTTTAAACAATAAATATCTTGTCTCTGTAGTTTATTCAACTGAATTTAGGTCAAACAGGATATGAAAACCATTGTATTCTGTCTTTATTTCCCGTTTTACACGTCTCAACCTCTGGAATTGTGGTTGTATATTAAAATGTTAAGTACAGACTCAGTCATACATTTGTACGAAACCTCTTCTTTCCCCCCAGACACTACAACATGTTGTACTAATCAGTATTTAAAGATTAACTTGTGATCATAGATTAGGATTTTCATTTTCTAGAACAAGTTCCCCCACAGTCTGTCTCGTCTGGATGTACCAGGGCAAGTGATATCCTTTAATCCCCTCTGTAAATTAAATATGAAGTTACAGTATTCAGCTCTTCATTATGCATGTGGAGAAAACAATAGAAGTTGTATTGTTATAAGACATCCAATTATTCTTCTGGAGGAAGGCGCTGATTGCTGAGGAGAGTTGTTTCCACAGAGGCGTTTGTACAGAATGATCATTAAATGTTAGTTAAAGCAAACCCATAGTATTTGTCTTCAGCTGAGATGTGCCATTCATGAGAACAAGACTCACCTTCTCTACTTTGGGTGCAAGAGCGCCCTGTGTGGACACGTGGGAGGGACCTGGCGATGGCGGATGCAGGGGATTAGCCGACTCCCCGTTGAGAAGCACCGCTGACACGTTTGGAGGTGTGAGACAGGACAGAGGGGAGGAAAGGGGGAGGAGGGGCCGCGAAGCAGGGGAAGAGAGGGGCGAGGGCCCCAAACTGGGACCTGGAGACACCATGGAGAGCGGGCGGCCAGATTGGCCAGGGCAGCGTGAGGGGGAGGAGCTCTGAGGACGCAGGGGGGAGTTGGCTGACGTGGGGCGCTCCGGGCTGCCAGCAGGAGGACTGTGGACTGCGAGAGACAAACACAAACACAGGTGTCAGTGCAATTGTAAGAGTAGACAGCAAGCACAGAGTTTCATAAAAAAACATGAGGATACTGAGGAAATCAATTATTTACAACAATCTGCTTTTGAAAACAGGAGATCCTCACTGAGGTTGTTTAAACCCTCCAGGTCCACCAAAGCAGAAACTTGTATATCATTAAAACAACTAACAACATCCTCAAAATCCTCCTCCTCCTCCCCATCACCATCATCATCATCATCATCATCATCATCATCAGTAGTGTAGTTGTCCTCAAGTGCACAAGAGCTGGGTCTTAAAGGTGCTTTCCAGGTGTGTCTGCGTTGATTGCAGTGACACCTTTGGCCTGTTTGGTCATTTTTTTCTGGCATTAAGACCCCATCTCCATGAGCCCCAGCACCCTCTGTCGAAAGACGTTTAACACTACACTACTCTTCTTTGTTCAAGACAACTTTTTGCAAGATGCGAAGAAACAAGGTCATGTATTTATTTGCAGTACAGGCTAATATAGCCGGCTACTAACCTACAGTCCAAACTGACAAAGTTTGCTTGTTGTCACGTTTCAAACAACAGCGCTGTGTAACTGTTGATAAATATCTTACCTCGTCACGTTGTATCCGGTAAAAAGTTGTCTTTAACAGAGAAAAGTAGTGTTAAAAAGAAGATCTGATCTCCATTCATTTTAAAAACAAACACACGCCTTGTTAAAAGTCATGTCATCATGACAGAGTGTGCGATTCTAGCCAAAAGGTGTCGCTGTGATCCAAGTTTTCACCTGTGTTCTATCCAGCTCCATCATCTGCCATCACTACAAATCCAAGAAAGCTTTTTATTCAAGAAAAAGGTCAGATCTTACTTCTCCGAACTAAACTTTGTCAGCTTACAAAGTGCTGCAATAGTGGCTTTTGGTCTCTTTGCCATAAAGGGATTTGTGTTCTTCCAGAAAAATCCAGCCTGACCCCAGATACTGAGAAAAAATATTTAAAATTCTTTCTCTTCTCTAAAATTTTTTGTCAAAATAATCTCAGTTTAGATTGTGGATTCTTAACAGGAAAATTTATTAAAGTGAAACTGTATCAACAGCAACCGTAAAGTCCTCACAGTTTGGTCCTTTATTACACCAGTACAGTACAGTACAGTACACACTGGAATGTCTAACTAATGACTTACAAGCACCTTTGAGTGCAGACCTTGAGAAGTTCAGGTCAGCAGGAGTTGTTTTGGCTTCTGTTTTGTAAATCAGCAACAGGTTTTAGAATTCAACGTTGGTCATCCATGGTCATTTCCATTTATTTTAATGGGCCAAAAAACTTTGGAAAATGCTGAATATTTTAAAAAGTATGAGGGTTCGAAATTTGAATGATACGAGCTCACTTCTCCTGCACACGCTGAACATTTTGCAGTTTGAATCATGTAAATCGGTTATTATTTAACATACAGAAAAATAAGTTTAATAATAAAATCTGATTTCTATGTGTTGAAATGCTGTTGCTCAGCATTTCAACATAGACATGGAGAGGAGGGAAAGCAGCTTTGTGTTTGTTCAAGTCTAGTTTAACCGCTGCAGAGGATCAGCAATCAGTGTGAGATACTCCAAGAGTCTGTACCAGGAGCTGTGCTGCACCCTCTGACAGGTAGAGTTGACTCCTCCTGATGTTGTTCAGGGCAAAACAGCATGACCTAACAAATGAGGCCACATGAACCCCAGAGGTAAGCAGAGCATCCATCGTGACACCCAGGTTCCAAGCAGACTATGAGGGCACAAACTGGGATCTTTGGCTGCATAAAGAGACCGGCTGGGATGACAGGGAGCTCGGTATATGACAGGTTGGGTTTTGTCTGCACAGTATTTCTATCTATGAAAAACAATGGGAGGGAATAAGTGCACCAAGCACAGTGGTGAGGGAAAAGCTTACAGATTATTTTACATAACATCAGCTTTTTGCACAATCAACCACGTAGAGGGATTTTCTTTCAAACTATTTAACTTCTACTTGAGTGTAATTTTTCAAAATCTGCACCTTATTTGCAAAACAAACACAGCGACCAAACAGAAATTGAAACTGTCTAAGAAGTCCAGAGTTTGTTGCACTTTTCTCAGCCTTTAATTTGTGTGAGGACGGTGCACATAAAATACACACACACACACACACACACACAAGTGCACAATAAACACACACGGTTGCAAGCCACCTGCTCTTCTACGCTGCAGTACTCAGGCAGAAATCCGTAGAGGGAAGCACTGGTCATGTGAGGAAACCACTAAACGGCCAAACTATGCACATACTTTATTTTGTAATGGAGACCAGATGTGTGTTTGTGTGTATATGGAAGAGAAAAAAGGGAGTGAAAAAAAAGGAAAGAGAGAGAGAGAGAGAGGCATGAAGCTCTGTCATTACGCCTCCATAAAACAAAAAGCACAGTGATGTCATTCAGCAGTGCGGGCCTGTGTGTTCTCCTGTGTGTGTGAATGTTCTCTGTAATCTCTCTGCAGAAAACCTCTGTCAGTATTTTCTCACAGGGAGAAAGACAAGGTGTAAAGAAAAGGAAAGAGAAGGGAGCTACAGAGAGATGAAAAGAGTGCAGGACAAGACTGATATAATCTAGACCCTGCACGTGCACAGGTATGTGTGTGTGAGAGAGAGAGAGAGAGAAACAGAGAGTTTCTGTTTGTGTGAAGCAGATAGAAACACGGCTCTTTGAGCTTTATGTTAATCCTCCTGTGACTTACAGCACAGTTTATTCTTGTGACCATTCTGCCTTGGTGGCTTCTGATCAGCGATGATTCTGTGGATTCATAAAGGGCAGGATGGAAGTGGCAGAGTGCAGAGGAAGAATACATCATCCCGTTTCTTTTCTATTCTGTTTGAACTGTTTGCCCAGCAGTCGACACATGCAGGTTGAGACAATGCAAAAGCCGCAAGGCTTTAACATGCTGACAATATAATTGCGAAGTCGCTATCAGACACACGTGTCAACCTTTATTTCTCTTCCCATTATCACATCCTGACAGCAACCTAAAGGGAAAAGGCTGTGAGGAAACCACAACGTTCAGTTTCAGCTTGACACTGTTCAGGTACATTTACAGTCCTTTAGCACATGAATATCAGTAACAAGACATCCTGATTTTTAAATGAAGCAATGGAATAAAGGGCCGGTACATGAATTCTAAAATGTCTTTTGAAAAGGAAAGATACACTAAAAATGAAGAACGTTCAGAAGTCCAAGGATGTTAAGGGTGTTTAAGATGTATTAACTGTTACACACTTGAGTAGAAGGTTTTTTTATTCCAGGTGCTCGAAAATTATACCTGCTGAACACTTTCATATCTTTATTATAGTCCTCTTTAATAGTTAGAGCTGCTTTAGCCAAGTCTTCAATGTATAAAGAGAAAGAAAGCTGCTGTGAGGTCCTGGGGTCTGTAGCTGGGCTTCATCAGTCATGTGGTGTTAGGATGAAGGAGCACAGTTAATTTAAAGGAGACTCGCCTAATTTGGCACGTAAAGTTGAACTTCCAAAACTAGCAGAATAAAAACGGTGTTTGACTATATTAAACCCAAATCCAAATTTATTCATGAAGCACATTTAAAAACAACAAAATGCTGAACCAAGTGCAGAAAGTAAAAATTTCAAAAATAACACAAACATAAAAAAGATGAAATCTTTGTAGAGAACTTTACTGAATATGGGTTAAAGAGGATTAGCAAATCATTGTTTTTCTGTTTTTTTTTGTTTTTTTTTTAATGTTTTACATGTCCCAACTTCATGAATTAGGGAATTAGGGTTGTGAAAGCACTGGGGGTGCACCGAAATGAAAATTCTTGGACAAAACCGGAAAACCGAAAGAAATTATTTTGACAATTATTAGCACCATTGCATTCATTTATATAAATGCTTCAAATAATAGAATTAAAAGAAAAAAAAAAAAGGATAAAAACAATGATGCCAACTGCGTCTCTTGTGATGGTTGACATTATTTTCTGCTCGTGTGTGTGTGTGTGGGCGCTCATGTGTCTGTGTGCATCGGAACTCTGCCGTGCTCGATACAGAGAGCAGAGGAGAGTTGTGAACATGTGACCATCCTGTTATGTAAATAAAATAAATAACATGAGGCTGTTCAGTCTGTTAAATAAAATAACAGTATAGATCTGATCTAGAGCTATGCCCCTCATCTGGTTCGGAGCAATGAGTCCTTTTTCTGCGCACTGTGGGCTGTGCGGGTTCTCCTCATCAATTGTGGACTGGATCATTTCTCGTGCATACAGTACACGCTTTACAAACCACTACATGTTGGGTCTTCCTCTTTCTTTCCATGGTTTTCGCAGTGTTGTTTTGGTGATAAAAGTCTTTCAGCCGAAAAACTGATAATGCACTTTTGGGCCATTTTTGGCCAAAAAATTTTCGGTGGCTGAAATTTCAGTGCATCCCTAATAATCATGGACAGCTTAGTTCAAAATTTCAACCTAAAATAAAGCTAATGTTTACTTTCCTTACATCAACACGGTTACCACCGCTAAATAAACTGCCTGATCTGAGTGATATTTGCTCTTTGCTCAACTGTAGAGGTGTACAATTAGTAGGTACGGCTACACCACTTGGACAAACCACAGGCTGGTCTGCACAAACACAGTTTACTGTCTTTAGAACTGGATGTCAGAAGTAAGGGAGGATTTATCAGATGTCCCTGAGCAAAAGTAGTCAGTGTTGAGAGCATTGACTGAAATGAAGAGGCGTGTTTTTGTCTTCAAATGTTGTGGAGTTAAAGTCAAAAGTAATACTCCTGTAAAGTCTAGATACTCAAAAAATGTACTTCAGTAAATTGACTTCTTTGCTGTCCACCACTGCTCAAAGGCCATTAGTCACATGGTTACGTATGTGTTATATAAGATGTTTAAAAGACATAAAGTTTTAACTATGTGCTGTATGTGACTTCCACGTGTGTAACAGCATTAAAGTAACAGAATCCCAGGGGCTACTGTGAGCATAAGCCTGCAAATTTTCAACACAGCATAGAGGCTACTCGAATTAAAAACAAATCAATATTCTATTATTCTTTAATCAGGGACTGAGGGGATAAAATTCTGCATGGTCCCTAATGAGCTGGACTCTGCTTCTTTGAGCCTGCGGGCTGATGAAAAGTCGACTGCAGGGCATCATGTTGCAGCATGAAGTTGGAAAAGTACCAAAGAAAGAGGCCCGCTGAATATACACCATCTTTAAACTTCCTCTGAAGATATTAAACCAGATTCATCTCTGCTTTCACACTTAAACTTGGTCACAGGGGTAATAAATCTGGTTTAATAGGGCTGTGCCATTATGATAATTTATGCTAACCAGTTAACATGTGATTAAGATTGATCAGTAAGCGATTACAATGTGAGGAAAAGAAAGAAGTGTCTCAACCATTAATAAAAGTCTGACCTATTAAATAAAAGAAAAGGGCAGAAAATTCCACTTTTTTGGAACTGAGATGTTTAAAAACTATTTTTTAAAAAAACATTGCTATATCATTTTTTTATGATAGATTTTTTGTATCATATTTTGATACATTGGGCAGTTTTGGCAACTTTTTGAACATGTGCATTTTTTCAATGCAGAAAATACTAATTTTAAAAAATGAGCAACAATTAAGATGTTATTCTTACTGCAACTTCTTGACATTTGAAGTTGTTCATCAATCAGGAATGGTAAAGAATTCCACCTCCAAAGCTTCAACAATTAGTGTCCTCAGTTCACAAACACTTATTGAGTGTTGTTAAAAGGAAAGGTGATGGAACACAGTGGAAACATGACCCTGTCCCAGCTTTTTAGGAACACGTGAACATGTCATTGAATTCTGATTTTATTTACATTTTACACAACATCCCAACTTCATTAGAACTGGGGTTGTATGATAATCTTCAAGGTGGTTGAAAACATTTTTTAACAGGTTTTTAATGAAACTCTTGATCATGTTGATCAGATAGAGATCTTTGAAACTCATGTATCAAATATGATACCTTCAGCAGTAAAGTGTTAATATTTAATGCATCCAGTGTAGCAGAATGATTAAAACACATTATGTGCACATTTTGTGTGTTCGAGTCTTTCTGCTTACCCAGCTGCATTGAGGTGCGTGCCTGGTTAACTGTGTGCTGGCTGGAGCGCAGGCAGTTCTTCAGCTGGGTGGCTGCAGATTGTGGCGAGGAGGCAGGACTGGTGGGGTTAACAGAGTTGGTGGAGTTGATCAGCGGCGTGGAGGGGCGGGACGAAGAAGGGCCTGGGGACCCCGGGGATGAAGGGTTGGAGATTTTACTCCCCACCTGACTGCATCCCCCTCCTCCTCCTCCTCCTCCTCCTCCTCCACCAACAGGACTGGACAAACACGAGCCACGAGAGGATCCAACTCCAAAGGGAGCCCTGCAGAAATAAGGGGAGGTGGATGGGTTGGTTTATGAAATAAGTAAGGGCTCTTATACTACAATAAAAATTTAAACAAGTTCTGTGATCTTATGTTTTATTTAGCTCCACATTTAGAGTCACTTCAAAAAGACTTAATATGTGCAACTCTCATTACACTCCTATCACGCCTCCATGTAGTATGTGTTAAGCTCTTTTAAATGCTTTTCCCGGTGTGTGGATGAAGCCCCTTATGCCCTATAGAGTACATAATGTTAAAAGCCAGTATTTAGTCCATAATAGCAGAGCAGAAGTTGCACACAGTGCTATTATCCTCCTTCAGAGTGAGTGATTCCACTGCTATTATCTGGTCCGTGGATCAGCACGACAAAGTGTCCCAGTGTAACATACATGGAGCTGCAGGCTGCTCAGGTTTCTGCCTGCAGAGTGCTGAATGGCAGAACAGTGAGCTGAACGTTATTGACTCGACGGTATTCACACTCTTATGGCTGCCCATTGACTTCTTGTCACACATATACAGAGTTATGGCTTTCTGTTTGTGTGTGTGTGTGTGTGTGTGTGTGTATGTGTGTGCGCACGTGTGTGTGTGTCGCAACAGAAACAGGGCAGTTATTCAGGGATTCTTTTTCTTCAGGGTCTCTGGAGACAAAGAACACACACTCTGCTCTCTCTACCTCCTTTTTTAAAAAATTTCTTTTTAAAGAAAATACCTTTAAGATAGAATTTCATCCTAACACTGTTGTACTTCTTCTGAGGTTGATGACAAAAATATATTTAACTGAAAATATATAATGATAAACCCACGGTAATAAAATATTCAAACTGCATTTCCAATATGACATGCCCATTTCCCTGCCCATATTGGTCGAACTGACAACGATCCTGTGTGTGTGTGCGCGCGTGCTTGTGTGTGCGTATGTGTCTGTGTGAGCATCTTTGGCAGCTTCTCATTATCATTTTGAGAAATTTCTAAGCTGCACTGCAGACAAAGAAGGGGGAAGAGAAGAGGTAGAGGGTGAGGGAGGAGAGAAGAGAGAAAGGATGGAGTGTGCTCATGTTAGAAAAAAAAAAACAAATTGCCTCTCATTTGATTACTCGCCCATCTCTCTCTCTCTCTCCCTCTCCCTCTCTCTCTCTCTTGCTCAGATTGCATAACTGCAGAATGTGAAGCAGTCATTCAAATCCACTGAAGAAGGACACCTGCTGTGTTTGAAGCCATTTCATTTCTTTGTGCCATCTTCTTTATTTTGCCGTCCGTCTTACCTCCTCTCTCCTCCACACTCACTTCTCTTTCAATTATATTTTATTTCAATTTCATCTCTTAAACCTCGTTTGTATTCTGCCTTCTTCACTTGTTCTTTCTCCCTCTCTCTACATTTGGTATTTTACCTCACCCCTCCTGTCCTTACTCACTAACATATCTCTCTCAATTGCTATTTTTATTTTCTTCCTTTCTTTTATTTCCCTCCTCTCCTTCTTTTTGTTTGTCTGCATCATGGAGCAGAATGTAGATCAGATGAAAAGCCACAGTAAATGTTTCCACACATACAGGAATGAAGAGGGTAATTAAATCGGCAAATATGATTACAGCATCCTCGTTTCATTTTGTTTTATGCGGCTCTAACAGCTATGAGTGAAATAATTTAAAATGCCAAAAGTAACAATAAAGATAATGAGGATTATTTTGATGATGATGCAAGAGACTTTGTTGGCTGCCTAACATTAAAAGATATAGTAGTGCACACAAATGGATTGAATAATGAATATTTAATGAGTATTGTCCCTTATAATTGGTTTTCTCAGTTGGTTTTTGATCAGTCTAATAAATGAACAATCTTTTTTTTCAGTTCCATTATGCTCTAAGATACAAATCCCAGTTCTAATGAAGCTGTGACGTTGTGTAAAATGTGAATAAAAACAGAATACAATGATTTGCAAATCCTGTTTAACCTATACCCAATTAAATATGCTACAGACAAGATATTTATTGTTCAAACTGATAAACTTTATTGTTTTTTTAAATATTCACTCATTTTGAATTTGATGCCTGCAACACGTTCCTAAAAAGCTGGGACAGGGTCATGTTTCCACTGTGTTCCATCACCTTTCCTTTCAACAACACTCAATAAGTGTTTGTGAACTGAGGACACTAATTGTTGAAGCTTTGGATGTGGAATTCTTTACCATTCTTGATTGATGAACAACTTCAGTTCATCAACAGTCCGGGGTCTCTGTTGTTGTATTTTGTGCTTCATAATGCTCCACACATTTTCAATGGGAGACAGGTCTGGACTGCAGGCAGGCCAGTCTAGTACCTGCACTCGTTTACTATGAAGCCACGCTGTTGTAACACGTGCAGAATGTGTCTTGTCATTGTCTTGCTGAAATAAGCAGGGACGTCCCTGAAAAAGACGTGGCTTGGATGGCAGCATATGTTGCTCCAAAACCTGTATGTACCTTTCAGCGTTAATGGAGCCTTCACAGATTCTCAAGTTAGCCATGCCATGGGCACTAACACACCCCCATACCATCACAGATGCTGGCTTTGAGACTTTGACCTGATAACAATCCAGATTGTCCTTTTCCTCTTTGGCCTGGAGGACACCACGTCCATGATTTCCAAAAACAATATGAAATGTGGACTCGTCAGACCACAGCACACTTTTCCACTTTGCGTCAGTCCATCTCAGATGAGCTCGGGCCCATTTTTCCAAAGTCTAATTCTCACACATTTTGTTAAACTGAACTCTTAAACAAACATCAAATTACAGGACAAGTATGACGTCTACACTGCTCCATCTGATCTGTATTCAGCTTCAGTTCAGTCTGGAAATTACCCTGAAAATTAGAATGTATATTGCAAAGGTTGTGTAAGCGCCACCCTCACTTTTATGTGAGAAAAAAAATCACAGGCCTTCATCTGATTGTATTGTATGGCTCAACTCACGTGACCGAGCCACTGCTCTGAATGATAAGTGGAATAAAAGCTTGGAAATAGCAGTGATTATAGCAGCTTTAGAATTTGCTTTCTGCAGCTTCTGCTCCCTCACCTGGCTGCAGTCCTTACATTAATAGATGAGGTTATTAATGTCACAGAGGAACCTGCTGTGGTCAGAATCATTTAACTTGAGTTCCCTGTGCTCATTTCATTGCCCTGCCAAAAAATCTAGTCACAAAGAGCCAATACACCTCCGACTTGCTGTAATAGATGACACGTTGCCTTGTGCTCATTCCTGAGCTCACTAACCTGGACACTGGGGTGACGTAGTTTCCTGGAAAGACACCCGAGGCAGCAGTTCTCAGAGAGGTGCCTTTGAACCAGCCGTCTTGACACTTCTCTGTCACCCGATACATCTCCCCTTTTCTTAGTTCAAGCTCGTCAGCCTTCTGGGGCTTGTAGGCGTATAGGGGGCCAGATATCTGGGGAAGGAGACACATACAGCATAAAAACGACTTGGATATCAAACTCCACAAAACTTCACACTGAATACCAGTGTAAGTTTCCAGCGCAGATTACCCTTTGAATGTGTTTTGGAAAGCCAAATTACAAACGTACAACGCAAATAAATGAACCAGTAAAGCAATCCATCTAAAATTAGCAGAAACTTAAGACATTTTGTTAGTTTAAAGGGGAGAAGGAACTTACAAATTACATTGCTCTTTTGATTGAATCAGAATATAAATGACTCCTCTAGTGTTCAGAAAATGACGGAGGATTATTCATGATGCTCCTCTTTCATTCGCAGAAACATGGAGATATTATCTCATCTGGTTTCTGGATTATTTCCCCCCTTTTTAAACAGACCTTAATGAAATTCTTCACGTCTTATTTTTAATTGAGATGTTCACTGCAGAGAATCGCATGATACCAGCCTACAATCTCTGGATTGTCCACAACTCCTTTATTAGACCATCAAACAACATTTTCATCAACAAAGGATTTTTGTCAGGCCAAAGAGAGAAAGCGAGAGAGAGAGAGAGAGAGAGAGAGAGAGAGAGAGAGAGAGAGAGAGAGAGAGAGAGAGAGAGAGAGAAAGAGAGAGAGAGAGAGAGAGAGAGAGACTGAGCAGGTTGGTCCTCCCACCATATGTCATCCGTTTTTATTGTTTTATCCCCGCTTTATGTCAGTTTTCTCTTCTAATATGGTGAGAAAGAGGTGGGAGGTAAAGCTGAGAGCACTTGTGAGACATCTGTAGACACTCAAAACTGAACTGATTTGCATTTTTTTTGTGGTGTGAGACTTCCTCATTTCTGTATTATTGTGTCTTTGTGAATCAGAACAGTTCTCAGACACAAAATACCAAAAAAGACAAAATAAACTGAGTTACACAATGATTGTGTTGACATAATCTCCTGTCATAACTTATATATACTAACTATATATATATATATTAGGTTGTGCTTTTAATTTTTCCAAACTTATGTTTCCTTTTTTATTTTGCAGTATATTCACCAAGTTTATCAAGACTATTTCTACTCCCTGTGTTTTTTGTCCTTAGTGATTAGGTGTCTTGAACTCAGCGTTTTTTCTGTTCCATTTTTTCTCACCTGTACGGTGGCCCAGGAGGTATAAAAAACCCCACACCAATACAAAAAACACAATGGTGTGTATTTTCGCAAATAGGGGGGGTGTCTAACTCGGCAGAAGATATTAAGATCTCTGGGAAGAAGCTGTTCCTGAGTACAATCCGTATTGTTTCTCATTTGACTCAAACCAACAGCACAGCTGTATTCCTGTACCAGTTCTAACTAAGATAGAAAGAATGGAAGATGAGATGGAATTAATAACAGAATAAATCAACAAAGTGTCATGTTATGTTTTCTGTATTGCTGTTGTGTTTTCTGAAATGTTGTTTCATTTTTGACCTTCAGGGCCACCGTACTCCCATTTCTCATGGCTCATTACTCAGTCCGCATTTAGTCTCTATGTTTTGTCTCTCATGTCAGTTCATTGCCTCTGTCTTGCCTTCAGTGATTCCTGTGGATTGTTGTATAACCTTTGCTGTATGCCAGGTGCTCTTAAAACAAACATGCCAGACGTTTGTGCATGTGCTTTCCAAATTTGTTTACATGCTTTCAGTCGAGCGTTCGAGCTACTTGTTTCCCACCAAGTGTTGATTCACTCAATCCAACTGCAGTGCAATATAGCTCAATCAAAAACCAGCACGAGCTGAATACCCTCCATGCTAACAGGCTAACTCTAGTTGCAAATGACGATGCTGGTCTGTCTGGTGTCATCTTCATTGAATGTCTTTCATCATATTGCCCATATGATGAAATGATACTATACCATGGAGTCAACTTCTAAGGAGTTCTGACCGTTACAGAGTAACCAGTGTTTAGGAGTAAAGAGTGACCGTGCTAACTGGTGACTCTCAGCTGAACGTGTCAGTGATGGTCGGCTGAGAGTCTCCAGTTAACAGGGTCACACTTTACACTGGAACACCAGCGTCCTCTGCAGCTGTGTTATTAAATGTGTCTTTGAGTGTTTGATGATAAAGTTGGTTTGGAGCCGAGGTTCTGACCAAATATGGACTCACTATGGAGAGGAAATAATAAGTGAAGCTATAAATGATGATGAACAGAAACAGATTTGAAGTTCAACGTTAAACTACGGTATATTATCAAACTATGAAGCATCTGATTAGTAATCTGAAAATATCAAAGCATTAATATTCTGATAGATTTGGAGCAGTTCTCTGTCTGGACCTGGTTTTCTGGATCCTTTATTCTGACCGAGGTCTCAGACTCAGCTCTCTGTGAGCTCTTTTTGGTTTGGGACGTTTTTTTAAACATTTTTAAAAGACTAATACTTTTTTATTTCTTAAACTGACTAAAATTAAGACTAAAACCTTTTAGAGTTTTCGCCAACTAAACCTGGACTAAAACTATCACATATAGAAATGACTAAAATGTGACAAAAACTAATAAGCCTTTTTGTCCGAAAGAATAAGACTAAAACTAAAGGGCTGATTATTCTTTCTGCACAAATGTGACGCACAAGATTTGCACGGTAGAACGTGTAGCTTATATGCTTTTTCACACTCTGTGGGGCGTCTGTTCCCAAACTGCAGAATCGCACGTCTACAGTACTAAACTAGAGAAGAAGAAGTTGTTTACACTGTTTACAATTATTTTTCATAAATTCCTCTTCTCTGCCAAGTTTGGCGGCAATTTCACACCAGGAGTTGTTCACCACACAGTTAACACAGTGAGCACTGTGTGGTAAATCATAAATGCCAGCATTTTTTGTACTTCGGGCATGAAGAGCTCCTGTTCAGCCAAGAGGCTCTGTGTGGTAGGTAAGGTAGAAATTTTTGGAGGTGCTTGATGTGGAAATTTTCTGCATGAAAAGGACCACGCAAGGGGACGAGGCTGCTAAAATTACGTAATTTGTCTGCACAAAGCCGCGCAGACCTCGTTGATGTGTTAAGCATGAACCAGGCTTAAAACTAAGACAGCTGCCGAAAAGAACACCACTGATGTGTAAATAATACCAAAACAAAGTATATGTGTCAGACAAGAAAGGATGTTTGTGTTCTGAGCATCTGATAGGACTTACAGGCATCAGTGTAACTTTAGGAACAATGAGTAACAGGCAGACTAAAGATTCAGCCTGAGCGGCTCCTCCATCTGATTGGTGCTCCGTCACTGCACCAGATCTGAGAGGTTTCAATACAAGCCAGTGTGTTGACTCACACAGGCTCCACTCTGCTGTAGACCTGGTTTTCTAACTTTAATGTGCTGTAACCAACTCTCTGTAAGATTTCCATTCTTGAATCAATGTTTCAATAATCAATTTGTTAGTGTGCGCAGGTAGAACTGACTATCTGACTACATTTCTCTCCTTATTAATGTCACACCTGCGTTAACATATAAATGAGTTTCTCATCCTGTCGCCATGAGATGTATGTTGTATGTCCTGATGCCAGACAAAAGACGATAAGACCCCAGAGTAAACAAACCCTATACGTGCTGCCTCCCCCGTTACCATGGTAACAGTGTGGGGACCATCTCCCCCATCTCCCCATGGCAACAGGAGTAGTTGCCAGGTCAGATGGAAACGTCCGACCTCATCAGCGGAACAAACCCACTCCGGACATGTGTGTGTGTGTTTGTGTGTGTGTATGTGTGTGAGTGTGTGTCAGTGAGTGAGTGCACGCTTGTGTGTGAAAGTCTGCCTGATGCTACTTGTGAGGTGAAATTATTAAAGCTGACAATGTTGCCGTGTTTGACTCATCCTGCAGATAAGATACTTAATAGTAAACACTCTCTCTCCCTCTCTCCCTGACACACACACACACACACACACACACACACACACACACACACACACACACACACACGCACACACACACAGGTTTGGGCTCCACTCATAAGGATGGTGTATTGTGTTCCCTTGACTCTTTCCTAAACCATAACTCTAACTCTCACCTTGCAAGAAGTAAGATGACCGAGTGCCCTTACGTTCCAAAAATATCTGACACTGTTCTCACTCTCAAGGTCTTAACTCAAACTCCCACACAAATGTAGGCATACGAGGACACAGCACACAGCACACATTCACCTTTATACCTGTATCTCTGTGGCAGATACCTGGTAGATTAATTATGAGGTGAATTATAGAACAGCCTTTCTCAGCTTTGGCATCTTCCCAGCCATCTGGATGTGACAAGTGAGGTTACATTTCCAGAAGATTTTAATTGTGTTTGTGAGTCTTTGTCAGGTGTGTTTAAAGCTATTAATCCGTTCAAGAAGTTATCAACCTGTGAAGGAATTAGAGGCGGAAGAGTACGGTGGCCCTGAGAGCTCACAGCACTGCAACTTTGGAAAATGCAAATAAAACAAAACACAAGCAAATTAAGAAAACATCTTCATCAAATTTGACAACACATGTACAGCATTTAGACCTGCAAAGACCGCAACACAACACATTAGAAAATCATGCTGCAAATAGACCGCAACATAACAGAAGTATTTCCAGAGGACACTTAAAAGTGATGCACACATCCTGACACGCTTGTTGTTGACACAGATTTTGAGTCACAGCCCTGTTAAGGTTCTCTTTCTGTCAGTGGTATTGGAACATGAGATATAAAGTGTTTTTGATTAACTTTGATATTGTGATCACATAATTCAGATATTAGCATATTTGCTAATACTGGACTTGTGCATCACTTTTAAGTGTCCTCTGGAAACTTTTCCATTGAGTCGTGGTCTTTGCAGCGTGTTCTCTAAATGCTGTACATGTGTTGTCAAATTGATGAAGACGTTTTCTTAATTTGCTTGTGTTTTGTAATTTTGCATGTCTTTTGAGTTGTAGTGTTGTGAGCTCTTAGGGCCACCGTAGAAGAGCAGCAGACAAATACATTCTCTGTGAAATTAACTGTCTACTGTTTGTCTCGTGACTTAAAACAGAGCTTATCTTCCCCTTTAATTCCATGTTTAAATGAGAAATGCTCACAAAACCCAGACAGTTTGAGTCTGTAGTTTTTCTTAAGTCTAAGAGGGTTTAAGATGCAGATCATGTCTGCAAGGCTCCTTGCTTGTCATCTTCTTTTCTCACCTCTGCCCTTATTTTGCATTAACTATGTTCTTTATTATGTAGAGCAGAAACTCCCCTAAATCCCTTAAAAACTGAAGCATGAAAGCAAGTTATAATGAAAGTTGCACACGCTCTGAATTGAAGGTATATCCACTGCTGCACCTGTCTTCGAAGACTAAGCACCTTTTTCTTCTCTGTGAGAGCAGATGACATATTGGAAATATAGTGCACTGTGTAAGCCATATATCTGTAGCAGGAAACGCTTGTTATAAAACTCTGATGTAAACATCGCACAAGTGAGCGAACGATGTGTGACTGTATTTTTCCTTCCTGAGGGGAATTTCATCCTTGACCAGTGGAGGAGTAAATGTGGTTGCAGAGGTGGTGGAACACGGCCAATAACTCCGGGCACAAAAGAGGAAATATTTTTAACGCTGCCAGGAGGCGGGATGTGAAATCATGATGGATCTCCGGCACAAATCCGCTGTGCTGAAAAGCAGAGCAGGTGGATGGAAGAGGAGGCTGAAAATCCAGGTGCATGAGCTGACAAATACTCACATGTTGAGTGGCAGCTGCACCTTGGCATGGGCCAGCAGCTCAGAGGTGATGGATGCCACTTTGGGGGGCACCAGCACCCCTGCCGAGGAGGGAGAAGGACCCGGATGAGATGCATCCTAAAAGACACACACAAGCTAAGTGAGATTTTCCATTTGAGATAAAACATTACTTGCAATATGTACAGGCAGCACTTCCAGCTTCTCAATATGCATCCTGGGTGTTATTCCACACACATTGAACCCAGGTGAATGCAACACCAGGCAATAGATATAAAAGCAATGTGTCTCCAGTCTACTGCTATCAAAAAGAGGAATGAATGTGTTTACATGAGACTGGAAGAGAAGTGGAATGGAAAATAAAAGTGTTATTAAATCACTGCTAAGGCACGTCCAAAATGAACTCTGGCTTGTGAAGTGTACATGCATTTGTGCTGCTTATAGAAAGTCAGTAGAGGCTCAACATACTCTACTTCTGCATCAGGCTACAGGAAACGAAAAGGATAATTCTTTACTTTAAACCTATAGTTCTTCATGCCATAAAAAAAAAAAAAAAGGAAAACACATTTTTTTGTTCCGCTAACAATGGTTTCATAGTACAAGTGGTTCAGTTTTCGATTTTGAGGTCTCACTTTGGTACTTTTTCAGTAGCTTACAGTTAGGAAAATGAAAGCAGCATGTAAGATTTATTTTCCTTTTAAACGAATGTCCAAAGTGTGGCATCAACAGTCCAGACTTCAATATTACTAAAAGGATCCATAAACAACCTGTGCCAGGTGCTGATTTCAGATATCACGCAGGTCTATTCGTCATGTCTGCTCCAGAATAGTCATGTAAATAATAAACATCTGTTCAAATTTGCCAATCTTCTCTTTCTTTGGTTGATCTTCTGTCTGCATGTTGGAGCAAAGAGAGGTCAGGTAGACAAATGCAAAATGTGTCACAGGACACTCGCTGCCCTGCTGAAGCCTGGGCCCATGTGCACGTCCAGTCATTACACACACTGGACAACAAGTCATATCGTACTGTTATGAAATGGCCCATTTGGCTGAAGCGTTAGCTGCATGCACGACTTCCAAAAATTGCCCAGTTAACTGACTGCATCATTGAAAGTGAGGCAGGTGCAGAACATCACAGGTCCAGGAAAACCTTCATCCAACAAAGTGGAATTGTGCGTGTACTCTGCATAAACAGGGTAAGCAGTAACGGTGTCTCCTAAATCTAAATTTGCAGTATATCTCAGCATCTTACTTCATTTGATCCCTCAATATTTTTTTCTCTTTGAAAATTTTCAGTTTCATTTAGCAAACGCTTTTGTCCAAAGATACGCACAACACGGAACAGTTGGAGGTTCGGTGCCTTGCTCAAGAGCACATCAACAGTACTCGGGAAAATATGTTAACATCTCTCCAGCTATCAGCCCAATTTCCAATCTCAGTCCATGCTTGAACTTAAACCAGGAATACTCCGGTTACCAAGCCAAGTCCCTGGAGGCTGAGCGACTGCCACCCTGAGCTACTTAATTTCATCTTACATGGTAACGCATGAGCGTGCCATCAAAACCGCCTAACAGCTGTGCTAATCTTACTGTTTTCACCTGTAATGGTGGGTTTTCAGAATCAAAACGTTATGACAGTGCTACTAACAAGTTTTTTCTGTCTTATTGTGCCTTTATTCTATGAGGAGAGGACAGTGGATAAGCAGGAAACAGGGAAGTGATATGTGGGAAAGAGGCCACAGCTTGGATTGAAACCTTGGCCACTGGTTCGAGGTCTAGCCTCATGGGGCATGCAAGCTAAAGAGCTGGGTCATACCAGTGCCAAAACAGGGGCTAGACAATCCATTCTCAGTAAGTGCCCTTTCGGCTCTGCTCCCTTCCCACTCCTCATATTGACAAACACATTTATTATCACAACAGCTGTTTGAGTTCAGTTTGTTTTGAGGTGATCAGCTGACAGTCACTGAACTGAAACCAGTGTTTCATTTGCCTACAGGTGGACTTTGTGTGCATGCTTGAATTCTGCACTATGATTTGAATTGGATTGGATTTGAATTACCTTTAGTTTTACACAGTTTTTCCAGTTTATGCACTGCAAAATAAACCCCTGGATGTAAGATAAATTATTGATAGGAAAGTGAATCATTGTTATTGTCTACATACCAGAAACTGAAATCCACTGAATCTGATTTGGTTTGAACTGTCTACATACTCCAGTTGAAAATGAACTTCCTCACTTTTAAAGGTGGAAGAGCAGACTAGAAGATCATCTTATTCCTTCACTTGCATTTGTTATCAGATTTTTTTGGTTTTAGTGTTTGATTTAGTGGTTCCTGTCCATATATGAGGAAATCAAGTCAATATATAGCGGTCTGTATGTGTGTGCGGTCTAAATGTTTGTGTGTACCTGTATGCGTGCAGCAGCTCTGGGGTCAGAGGAGCTGATGAGGACCGGGTGGGAGATCTCCATACTGTGTCTGTTGTTGAGTTGTGCGGCCCTCTGACTGACAGACAGCGCAGAGAACGAGTGCCTCTTCTTTGCGTTTTTCTTCCCCTCTCCTCTACGATGGCCAGAGCCGTTCCCATTGGATGGGGAAGCGCTGGGGGAGGGGCCAGGAGTGCAGGGACCCAATGAGGCTGGCTCAGAGCTTGGACCTGGAGCGTTGGTTGGTGTGGGCTTGTCGATCTCCATCAGCTGCTTGGCTGTTTCATTTAACTGAAAGGAGAAAGCGAGGAGAGAGAAATGTGGTTGGTGGAACAAAAGGAGGGAGGGGAGAGAATGACGGGAGAGGAGAGAGGAGACGTTCAGGTGTTAGATTTCAGTCCTCAGTGGTTCACATGCATAACAAGACCTCCAGCATACATGGAAGTGATTTTGTGTGGCCTTTCCTCCCTTGTTCTTGTTGGCAGCTTTTCAAACCAGCAGCATAACAATCATCACTTACAACAGCTGGTCCAGAGAGACTCCTTCAGTGTAAAACACTTTCACAGTCTCTCTGTCAGACACACAAATACTCCCACGATTCCTCCCCAAATGTGAGAATGGCTGTTGCTAAACACAACTATTCTTTCTTTCCTAACTTTGTGTCACTCCAGTTTGTTCTTGGTCCAATTGAAAAATGAAGCTGAATCAAGTGATTTTAGAGTTTGATGGTACTGGAAGTTTCTTTTTCCTGTCTGACTTGTGTTTACACTGGAGAAGTTAATACTGCAGCTAGTGTCATTAAATCTAACAATTTAAAATGTTCATTGAGTAATTTTTTTATGCATTTTAAACTTGATTAGCTGGACACATCCAGTGGTCTGGTAGCAGCTAAGGATTTTAGAGATAAACTTTGAAGGATACAACTCTCTTTCCATATGGTGTTACATTAACTTACAGCCACTCTTTAAGGTTACATGACAAGGGAATCTGCCCTTAGGTTGATGTGTTCAATCTCTTTTAAGGTTCCCTTGCATCAGATGACTTATGTCACTCATTAAATCCAGTAATGGTACTGCTTTATATGACTTCCAGGTGAGAGAAAGATATCAAAAACCTGTTGTTGAACTGTGGGGGTAAAGAGAATGAACAGTATGGAGTCAGATCAGTCTTGAAATTCACAAACTCACACAGAAGGATTCACAAATGTATTTCTGATTCACACACAAATATTTATTGTTTTATATATATTTAATAGAAATTTACAAATATACGGCGCATTTACGAGCTGCTTTTCATTTGTGAACCTCGCTGCACTTGTGTGTGGATTTTTGAGACTCCCCTGACACGCTTAGATTCACAAATGCATTTTTTCTACAGGGAAATGTCTGTAGCCAATCAGATGTCTCTTCCCAGTTCAGCCAATCACAGTAGCGTAGATCTGATAGTGTTTTTTAATGCGATCTCTTTAGCGTTCAGCTGCGCATACATAAGTACTAACAACAGCATGGATATCACAGGGAAACAACAACTTAAATCTGATCAAAAGCTGTGAATATTTTTAAACACATTTCAAAGTGTTCGATTGGAGATTATTCAATAACTTCATATGAATGCCGTACAAAACAAAGGCAGAAGAAACAGAATAACAATGTTGGAAAGCGAGGGTTTGTCCAGTAGATCTTGGCTGTCGAGGGTGAGTGCATGAACAGAATTTGCAAAAGACCATAAAGGAAAGATTCCCAAATATGTCACCTCAGTTTAAAAATTGAGTTAAATCATATTTAATACATTGTTGGAAACGCACTGGTAGGAAAACATAGCTGAAACACATGCCAAAACATACAGTTTGAAGTAATCAACAAAAGGAATGTCCTGTTTCTTTTTTTTGTATTCTGAAGCTCTACTGGCAACCTAACAATGATCAACCTGTGCAAAATGACAATTCTTGTCATTTTTCCTCTGGTCTTAAAGGCTTAAACTGGATTGCAGCGACACCTTTTGGCTGGAAGTGTGTACACTGTCGTGATGACATGACTCTTAACAAAGCGTGTTTGTTTTGGAAATGGATGGAGATCAGATCTTTTCTTTAACTCTACTTTTCTTCGTTCAAGACAACTTTTTACCAGATACAACGTGACGAGGTAAGGTATTTATAAACAGTTACACAGCACTGTTGTTTGAAACGTGACAACAAGTAGTTTGTACTGTTGTTAAGTAGCTGGCTATATTTTACACCACTCACAGCCTGGTGCTCTGAGATGTATCTGTAGGCTAACGTGTAACATTGGCAAATCTTTGTGTCCTGCTCATCTACCAATCAGAGCTAACGTAACCTCACTCTTCATTTTACTGACAGACTCTCAAGTTTGATCAGATCACTGCAGAATAACTGCTGCATGTGGGCTGGAATTAACATTATCAAAAAAAGTTTAGCTTGTGTTTTAGCCTTTAGCTTTCATCTGCTTTTTTGTCCTTTTTCTGTCAGTTCAGCTCCAGTCTCCACAATCACTACTAAATTAATCCCGGAAATTGTTTTCAACAGAGAAAAACTCAGATCCCTCTTTTCTCACTGTTAAACTTCATCAGTTGGGGTGGTGTTGTCACAGAGACTTCAACATGCTGTAAATCAATCCAGTCTTGTTTGACACAATCAGAAAGCTAAGAAATAGCATTTAGAAATAACCTTTATTGATGCTGATAATCTCATTTTAAGTTGTGGATTAGGATCTGTCTGTTTAACGTGACAGTTCTCGATGGACATGGTTGTTAGTTGTTAATCGCTCTAATGTTGGATATGATGGATGGAACAGATGGTAATATGGGGGTTTGTTCTGGGACACCAGAGCTAACTGTTAAGCTGTAAAGGTGTTGTGGGGAAATACCTTAAGAAACACCAGTAATGTACCTGCTCTCACTTCCCCTCTGTCTTTGGAGTTTTGGGGGCTTGGGATGCTAAGCAGGTGAGTTATCAATAGAGGCAGTGGTGGAGTGTGCTTCTTCACTGTGCGCTCATCCTTTCTGAATGCACAAGTTTGTGTTTATCTCAAATTGCCTGGAAACAATGAAGATGGGTTCTCTGTGGTGACGGAAACTGAGGGGTTCAGTTTTATTTCTCACCACTTGCATCCAGAGAGTCATTATTACAGGTACAGTGAAAAATAAGGGTTTGTATCAGAAAATATGCTTTAAACTTGTTGAAACAACACGTTAGATGTTTGTTAAATGTGTAGTTTGAATTTCTGTTGGTGTCGTAGTATTTTATATGACATTTCATTTTTTTCAGCATAGGTATGTGTATGAGCTCACAGAGTTAAATATTTTATACGTTTTTTGTTTAAAAAAACAAAGAAAAAAAAAAAAACAAATCTGGATGTTCGACAGTGGGGTTTTGAGGTTTAGGATGGGGGAGTGGGGCGGTTCACCCAGGGAGCAAAACTATCCAGGACGGCTGCATAGATAAGACTATTGGAGTTGCAGGAAGGCAGAAAGTTGCTCAATTTTAATGTCACAAAAAAGCTTACATTGCATTGTACTGGTGTGTTTTCAGTCCTGGAAAACTTGGATCATTAACAGACAAACAGTCAGTAGGTGAGAAGCTGAAAATTAGCCAAACTGTGACAAATACAGAGCTTCACAGCACTTAAAGAAAGCATGGGATTAGAGTTTTTGTCACTCGTCCTTTGTACCTGTCAATCATTCATTTGCACAGCCTCCACGAGCAGACTGCTGCTCATTACTTCTGCTTTCTCAAACGCTCAAACTGATTCTGCACTACCTGCTGCCTCTAATTTAACTCCCTCTACCTCTCCTGCCTTATTCAGCACGACTAGTAGCTGCAGCTTCTTTCATGTGCTCGTGTTCTTCAGTGTTGCCTGTCTCAGCTTCTGCTCAGGGTTTTTGTGAGCTCAGGTTAAGTCGGTGTAGCGCTTACTCAGATTTGTTCCAGTCTGTGATTTGCGCAGTAGAACTGTCATGTTTAAACAAAGTTTAAAAAGAAACAGCAAAGTCCTCATTTGGAGTGATCGAACTAATGGTGGAGGCCAACTTCTACAGCAAATATTCAACTTTAACAAGTGCATTCTTTTTTTTACCTGCATTTTTTTAAAGATGCTGACGACAGAGAAGAGAAAGGTTTCTCCTTTGCAACAATAGTTTGTCTTACACCTGCATCAGTTTGTTCTATATATATATATATATATATTATATATATATATATATAACGCTGCCTGTGTGCAGTGCTCAACACTCGTCTCTGCAGAAGCAAACATGCTGCGCAAATATTACACCGACATTACATGACTGTACCGTCAGTGAAAACCTCTGCATGGAAATTTAAAGCAATATTTAGAGGACACGCTTTCTGAGATACTGTCTTCAGGCATGAATACAAGCTCACACACACACACACACACACACACGCACACACACACACACGGAGGTCAAAATGAAACAGGGACACAGACTAATATACCAATAATAATACAACTAATAAATTTATCGCAACCATGTCTGCTGGGTGTAACCTCAAACTCCTGAGAAACCCCCTGAGACAAAGTCAAGCTTCTCTTTCTAAGTGGGTTTGTGTTTGTGTGTGCATGTGAAAGAGTGTGTGTGTGTGTGTGTGTGTGTGTCAGTCTGTCTGGGCTCAGTGTTAGTGATGTATCATTTCCATATTAATAGAAATGCTAATCAAAGCCAAATCATATGCTAATAAGCATGATGGATTGATGCTGCGGATGTAACTCAGTTTGCTCTCATGAGGCAGACTAGCAAATTAACACACACACACACACACACACACACACACACACAAACACACACACACACACACACACACACACACACACAAACACACAAACATGTACATAAGGTCAGCGATGCAACCAACTCAAAGTATGTTGAAACCAGTCAAATAACTTTACCCATGCACAGAATTTCCACACAATTGGTGTCTCTTAAAATACCACTGCTGTAGTGCCAGGTCATACTGCAGTATGGGAGATAAGGGAATATGAGCGAGTGTGTGTGTGTGTGTGTGTGTGTCTGTGTGTGTGTGTGTGTGTGTGTGTGTAAGAGAGCGAGAGAGAGAGAGAGAGAGAGAGACAGAGGGAGGTTTGATTCCTCAGTGGGTGTTTTCAGCTGAATGAAATCTCCAAGGTCATCCATTATATGTTGAGCTCACTGTACTCTCTGTACTCCACACCTCTACGAGGGGCTGGGAGGGGTTCTCTCCAGGTAACACTGAGACTGGAGCTGATGAGCTGACATCTGCACTGTGAAAAAAAATGATGAGCTAGCAAGATACACGCATGTCCATGTACTCTACACACATCTACACACATCAACCGGGAGCAGGGACGGATCTACGGGATGGCAGGTCACATCATTGGACACATCTGTGAATGCAGCACGAGATGATGCAACATTACCCCCCCCCCCCACACACACACACACACACACACACTCTGAAGCAGTTTTCACTTAAACACAGTGTGGTGCAAAGAGACAGAGAGAGAGCACAGTCAGACTGAGGTAAAAATTATAAAGTTTCTGTCAAGAAATGGAAATATGATGGCAATGTCCTTAAAGAGTTGTGAGGCTGATTTTAGAACAGTAGAAATGTCCTACACTTTCACTGACAATGTTAGCTGCAGTATGTCTTATACTACAACCCCAATTCCAGTGAGGGTGAGTCGTTGTGTAAAAGGTTAATAAAAACAGAATACAATGATTTGCAAATCCTGTTTCACCTAAATTCAACTGAATACACTACAAAGACAAGATATTTATTGTTCAAACTGATAAACTTGATTGTTTTGCAAATATTCACTCATTTTGAATTTGATGGCTGCAACATGTTCCTAAAAAGCTGGGACAGGCTCATGTTTCCACTGTGTTCCATCACCTTTCCTTTTAACAACACTCAATAAGTGTTTGTGAACTGAGGACACTAATTGTTGAAGCTTTGGAGGTGGAATTCTTTACCATTCTTGATTGATGAACAACTTCAGTTGATCAACAGTCCGGGGTCTCTGTTGTTGTATTTTGTGCTTCATAATGCTCCATACATTTTCAATGGGGGACAGGTCTGGACTGCAGGCAGGCCAGTATAGTACCTGCACTCGTTTACTATGAAGCCGCGCTGTTGTAACACAGAATGTGTCTTGTCATTGTCTTGCTGAAATAAGCAGGGACGTCCCTGAAAAAGACGTGGCTTGGATGGTTGGTTTTCAGCCTTGCTGCTTACGTGCAGAGATTTCTCCAGATTCTCTGAATCTTTTGATGATTTTATGGACAGTAGATGATAAAATCCATCAATTCTTTGCAACTGTTCATTGAAAAACATTGTTCTTAAACTGTTGGACTATTTGCTCACGCAGTTGTTCACAAAGTGCTGAACCTCGCCCCATCCTGGCTTGTGAATGACTGGGCCTTTCAGGGATGATCCTTTTATACCCAATAATGACACTCACCTGTTTCCAATGAACCTGTTCACCTGTGGAATGTTCCAAACAGGTGTTTCTGAGCATTCCTCAACTTTCCCAGTCTTCTGTTGACCCTGTTTCAGCTTTTTTGGAACATGTAGCAGGCCTCAAATTCAAAATGAGTGAATATTTGCAAAAAAAAAAAAACAACAATAAAGTTTATCAGTTTGAACAATAAATATTTTGTATATGTAGCGTAATCAGTTGATAATAGGTAAAACAGATCTGCAAATAATTGTATTCTATTTTATTTAAGTTTTATAAAACTTCCCCACTTCACTGGAATTGGGGCTGTAGGTCTACAGGATTGAACTGATTAAAAAGTGTGTCACATATGTTGCTTATATTATCAGTCATCAAGCAGATGAGAGTAATAGACAATCATTAACAATTATCATCAGTAACAGTTATGGGGTGTTGTGTGTTGAATTTTGAGGGAAAAAAAGAATTTATTCCATTCTGGTCTGAGGTAATACCATTAAAAAATGTGGAAAACGTGAAGCTCTGTAAATACTTTCAGGATGCACTGTGTGTCAGAAAAGTAGTATTGATGCAGCTCAGCAAAACAAAAGAGGGCGAGACAGACAACAAGGTCCGTTCAGGACAGAGTCGTCCCCTCCACTTTGGGACAGCATGTAGTTTCAGATAACAAACATGCTTTTTCAATGTGTATGATCCAGTTCTGGATAACAGGATTAGAGAAATACAGAGGAGACTTTCTAAAACAAATTATTACATAATGCAAGGTGTCCAAGCACTAAATCCATCAGGTCCTACTTTTTGAAAAGATGAGGCTGTTTGGCTAAAGGCTAACGATTCAAATATTGAGGATCTCAAACCCAAAGAAGAGCATTTGCCAGAAAGTTTGATTGACCAGAAAAGTCAGATGTTGTTTTTTCCTGAGGTTTACATGAAGTTTGTCTGTTTGAGTTTGTAAAATTCAACTGACAAGTCCAGAAACACGTCTTATTTCAAGATGTTTAAGACAAAAATGAGGTCTGAAATGCTTGTAACAAGTGAAAACATCTGCCAGTGGGATATGAAGAATTTGCTTGTCAAGTTTCTTGGAATAATAATGTCTCAATACAAGAAACTTTTTTCTTATCTAATTGGCAGTACTTGTTAAAAGAAATTCAGACCTAATTTTTGACATAAATAACTTGAAATGAGACATTTTTTCTGGACTGGTCAGATCAATGTGCTCTTATTAAGTCTAAGAAGACATTTTAACTTGAAACTAGACAAAAAACACTTGCTTAGATTTCAGTTTTTTGCAGTTTTTTTTCTGTCTATTAATTTCTTATTAAATTATTTCAGCACACAGACATCTGTCATGATGCCACCACTCAAAATGTACTTCCCCCCTCTTGCCACCCCATAAATAGTTTTCTACATCCTCCCCTGACCGAGAGCAAACTATGTGCTCTCTGCAGAGGCAGCGAAATTCATGGAGAGAAACAGAGGGAAAGAAAGCAAGAGACAGAGGTAACGATGTGCCACCCAAATCTATCATAAAGCTGTCCTCAGCTCTCTCCCATTTGCATGAATCTTCTACATAACTGCACTCAAAGCTGACCTCGAATCCACCTTTACTGTTCTGACACATTTTCAATCAGCTCATCTACCAAAGTCGAGTCAAGGGGATTTTTTATATAACAAGTCCAAGTAAACTCAGAGAGCTACTCAAATGCTGTGTGATGGTTTAGGTTCAGATAAATCATCACCCACCTGAAACTACGGAAAACAAGCACACTCCGCTTGAACTTTCCAACGTCTGTTTTACACATAATATATTCATGGGTCCTAAAAGGTGTTTTATTTACCAAAGATAGGACTTCAACAGGGAGTATAGTTGAAGTTCACAGAAACTGGAGCAGCTGATGGGAAACTCAGTCATAAATACCATAAGATTGTTTTTACGATGGTTGTTTTCTGTAAACTGTTCTGTTCTCAATGCAACATTTATTTTCCCTTCAAATAAGAAAAAGTGTTTTACTTTATGAACTCATTCATCATTAGGGCTGGGTACTGAACTTTGTTTCTTTTATGGCACTGACCGAAATGCTTCGATAGTACTGAGTATTGAATTATGCCTCATTTTTTGGTGCCAAGTTTCAGTACCCAAAGGGTTAATCACATGATCATGATCTGATAATGCCACTGTTGATTGGCTGTAATGTTACACATGGTTGTGGTATGCAGGACAGTGTTGCCAACTTAGAGACTCTGTCGCTATATTTAATGACTTTCAGACCCCCTAGTGATTTCTTTCAAAGAAGCAACAATTCTAGTGACTTTTCTGTAGTTTGGAACAGAGTGAGAGCATGTGTTGATCTTCAGTTGCATGTTTTGACCTTTAACCGCTGCTTCTCAATAAGCAGCAGGCGTTGAGCCCCTCCCCTCTCCAAAACACAGACTCCTCCGCTTGCAGCAGTTCCTCCAAGCTGCAGCCAGAGCAGACACTGCTGCATGAATCACACTGTTTGTCTCTTTTAGGTTGCTGGTCAAAAGCCCGATAAAGAAGGAGGGTTTTTATTTTAACATGAAAAACAAGATCGAAAGCAGAAAGTTTGTTTGTAGCTATAAACACATTTACTGTGTACTCAGTGTCTGACCTGTCACTTGCTAGGACCGGAGCCCAAGAATCGGGGCGAAGGCCCTCTTGGAACCCTAAGGATTATTCTTTGTTTCTGCCTCTTTAAACCCAAATTAAATGCCATAAACATGCTCAAAGTTGTAACTAAACGTGCCACAAAATTCAGTCCAGCGTGAAATTTTATGACTGCAGTGCTTTTGTGCCGACACGCGCTCCACAGCGCCCCCAAGTGACTTAAAACTGCAGCCCCTCGGGCTACAATGTTTGAGCTACGAACCTGATTTTCAGTGTGCATAACTATCATAACGAGACCTACAAAAGTCTTTTACGACCATAGTGAATTTCAAACAGGAAGTTTAGAGGTTGGAGTTAAATATCCAATTTTAGCGATATATAGGGTACGAATTTGATCAAACTTGTCCCACAGTTTTTTTTGCCTATCATCTTAAAAAAAACTTACTGTGTGGACTAAACACACTGACGATTAAAATTCATCAAAGGATTTTTTGTAACTCAGTGGGTGTGGCCAGGGGAGGTCGCCAAATTTGATGCTTTTTTGGCTAAATGAAATAATGGCATTACACATATATTGTTCGATCTGTTTCAGATATAACACAAACCATCACAGTCACTCTTCAGACTCATATACACATGTGTGCATGTGCAGATCTTGCTGCACATGTGGCCGACACAACATGCCCTGACTAACCAGGTGGGCAAGGGTTCGCTTATATCCGCTTGAGGCTTTAATTTGCAACAGTTTTTTTTTACTGGCAATTATTTGCTTTTTTCTTATGTAAGAAAACTGCTCAGAGTAGAAAATTAGATGTAGATGAAAAATAAAACTAAAGATTTGTACCACAACGTAATGAGTTTTCTTTTTGTTAGAATTCAGATAATAATTGGTATCAAAAAAGTATTGTTCAGGAACTGCTATCAAGGTGAAGGTACTGGTACAGGATTCAGAAACTTTTGATTGATACTCAGCCTTATTCATCACAGACTTCATTAACAGGCTAAAGGATAACAACAACAACAACAACAACAAAAATCCACTTCAAGGCTCTTCAAGCTTCATGGTTTAATGTTTGATGTTTTTCCCTCTCTGTTTTCACTGACCTCAGGATTGTAAATAAAAGTTAGTCGTTCACTTCAAGGTTAGCTCAGCAGGGGTCTAATTGAAAGAGGCTCTGGTTTGTTACTGCATGAGCTGAGCGAAAAACACCACATCTCACTGCAGCTACATAGCTGTGCATGTTGTATTATGTAAGCTGTAATGCTAAAGGTTTTTTTTTGTTATGTTAGCTGCATAGCTCTACATTTAACTTCCTGATCACCAACCGGGAAAAAGAGATGTAACCCTAACAGCTATCAGCAGAGAAATCCAGCAGGGTTCACATTGCAGTGTTTCTTGTTTGTGAGGTTTTGAACTCAAAGATATACAGTTTATATATATTACTCAAAATTTCTGTTTGTCCCTTCACAGGCCTATCAGTCACCTGCAGAGACAGCAGTGTCCTCCTCCACGAGCTTATGCTGCAATTTCAGACTCATTGTACATTTTTGAACACATGCAAAAGTGCAAAACAAATGCAACCATGGAAATTAAATAGAATAATGCTGCAAAAGCCAATTTAATAGCAAACTTGCTGGAAAATAAACAGACAATACAAATCCAAAAATACACAACCAGGAGAACAGATGCAAGAAAAAAAAAGGGTATTTGTGACATGACAGCAGCAGTGCTCCGGACCTCTGGGGGTGCTCAGGGGTATAGTGTATTTCATATTTCAAGGGAGGAGTTTGGAAGTCAGAGCAGCGTATGGATCTATCAAGCAGCAAACAATGGCCTTGAAATATGAAGCCTGTGAGGAAGTACTTAAAAACTGCGATTTTTGGAGATTTCGCTTGAGGCTGGCTGCAGAAACTTTAGAAATCTCTCTCACACACACAAAGGTATTTATTATTATAGTTAAAGAAAACTAAAGAAGTAACGAAAAGGGGAGGTGAAAAAACATTTCCTTTAATCCTAAGTCTGCACTTTTGAGGGTTTTATTGACCATTTATTAACTATTGACTCCAGTGATTCTGCCATTCTTGTGTTTTTAGACCTAACTGCTGCTTTTGACACAGTTGCCCACACAATTCACATTATCTGTCTCGAGCATTGTGTGGGTATCAAAGATATTGCCTTGGAGTGGTTCAACTAAAAGAGGCTTTTCAGTGAGGCTTGGTGACTCTGCTTCGTCTTCTGCCCCCCTATCTTGTGGAGTTCCCCAAGGCTCAATCCTTGGGCCGAAGGATTGGCTTAGCACAGCTAGCCATCCCAACATAGGGAAAGCTAGCTGTGCTAAGGCTGCTGCTTCTAAGTTGCCCCTTTTCCACCAAGTTGGTGCTAGTGCTAGGTTAGACTTAAGTACAGCGAGACCTTCATGTTTCCACTGATGGATTTTCAGCTTTCAGTTTGATTGGCTCTAATGTGACCCTGAGCAAATTGTGTGTGATTTTTTGTTCATTTGCTCAAGGATTAAAGAGAAACTGTATTTCATTCATGACAGGCATGGCATGATGAAAGAAGGTAAAATGTTTTAGGTTCTTATCCTTTTGCTGAGGGGAAATCCCTTAAAGAAAACTCCATCAGCGAAGCTTCAAACAGCATTCATAAATGTGTTTCTCGGATGTTTCCATTTCTCTGAAATGTTTGATGGAGGATAATAAACAGACATTTATTTCTGCCTCTTCAATGCAACTCTAATGTCATGACACTGAATCCAAGTTCATCCTTCTTTGAATTAGTCAATTCATGTTTTAAATGGTTTATAGCAGCAGGAAATATATTTTCATGTTTGGCGCCAGGCTCCGATATCATCACTCCTTGCAGAAAGGTTTGCATGGCAATATTGAGGAGTGATGAGTAAAACACAGGACAAATGCAGGGCAGCAGCGGCATTGACAGACAGAGGGAGAGATGGGAGATTTCCCCAGTTTAAATAGACCGCTGAATTGAGAGGCAGAGAACATGATTGGAAGAAGGTTATGACGAGTGGGACGTAACGTGAGTAGATACACAGCTCGAGTTGCCTGCCTGAACTAGCTTGCAGGCGTCGCTCCATTGGGGACGGACTGATTACAGGTGCCAATATTCAGCATCTTGACACATATCAGCATTGGCCTATTTATTTTAATCCAAAGTTAAGACATGAGATGAATTTAAAACTGAGTTATTTTGGCTCTGATGCAGCCGTGCCTCTCTGAGGGTTCCCAATCCAGTTCCAGTTCCCAAACCTAATTTTGAAGGGTCCGGCGTGTTCAGACTGGAAAAAAAATGGTTTGGAACCTGACAAGTTGGTTCCAGCTTGGGAACTGTGACATCATGGATAAGTGTGTCATATTCTGTTTTAATAAAATGAGCAGGAAGTAAATAAAATTGAGAGGAGCGTGCAGTGGTTGAGTGAAGAGACACAATTTTGATGGCAACTTGTGCAGAGTGCTAGTGCTAGGTTGGTTCTAATCCTGCTCTTCCAAAGAATGGCAAATTAGAGCCACGCTCTCTTGGTGGGAGGTGGGAGGGGGTTGGCTGCCGGAGCAAGGAGCGGTGGGCTGGCAACACAGATGGCGCTGGAAGTGCTTAAAAAAAGGCAGAGATTTAATTTTTATGATTTAAATAAGATAATGTAACATAAAGCTGTTTAGTCTGTTGAATTA
Source organism: Labroides dimidiatus (assembly GCA_030710495.1). Taxonomy (NCBI): domain Eukaryota; kingdom Metazoa; phylum Chordata; class Actinopteri; order Labriformes; family Labridae; genus Labroides; species Labroides dimidiatus. Next base: position 5,548,300 of record CM061160.1, on the reverse strand, counting down.
AAGAACAAAGTATAGACCTGATTTATGAGAGAGGTTGCTGCTTCAATCTGCTTCCACTTCAAGTTCTGAATGAGGAAACGCCTGTTTTGTATTTTTTATTCTTTTCTATATGAATATTTATCTAAACATTTAAATTTTACTTATTTATTTACTGTTTTTTGTGTTGTGCAGCACTTTGGCAACCTTGTTCTTTTTAAGATGTGCTGTATAAATAAAGTGGATTGGGTTGGAAGGAGCTCGTTGTAATACTATCTGACTCTGACAGCTGTCAGGCTCTAAACTGATCAATAAGCCCTGTTACTATGAGTGTTATTTCCTGTTTATTTACAATCAGGCTTTTTTGAGTAACTGGAATTAAAAAAAGTTTGTTTTTTTAATCACAGAGCCTCAGTTTACAGCTTACTTCTTCCACATGTGTGTTCGGTGTATTTTGATTTCCACACTTGCTATTAATGCAGCTGTCTGTCTGTTCACAGCACATTTTTCATTTCAGTGTTTTTTTGTTTTTTTTTTAGTTTTTGCAATTCTTTTGGAGTTTAGCATGTGCCTATGAATGTGCAGCCACTCTGAATTTGTATGATGTTACAAGCTGCTGTAGATCAGTTAGCCTTATCAGCTACCATACTCTCTGAATGTAGGGACCGCCCATCACTTCACACACTTCCCATGCAATTTGGACGATTTCATTGGCATCCCCCACCATCTGGAAACCCTTCAGCATTAATTAATAAATCCAGACACCAAATCTTAACGCAAAGCAGTCTGCATTCAGATCTGAGCTGTGACACAACAGCTTTAAGAGGTACTTTAAATCCAGCGAGACACACAAACACAAACACTCACAGATCAGCACAAGTCCAGATGGGGCCTTCTCATTAAGCTCTCACTACACACACACACACACACAAAGACACACACTGCACTGACCTCCTGCTGTGTTTGAGCGATGGAGAGCTCTACATTATTAATGCATGTCTATCTAATGGGAACCCCTGTGTGTCTGTTTGTGTTTGCCGTGACTTCCTCGGCCTGCGTCCTAATCATGGTCACCAAAGACAGCGGATTGGTCATTCAGCTAATTTCAGGGACGTGACAACGTCACTGAGAGTCAAAACCCCCAAAGAAACCAAATCATAGGAAAGAGAAAAAAAAAAAAAAAACATTATCAGAACAGACATCAAGTATGTCTTTGAGTGGATTCAGATAACAATAAATGTGACTTGAGTTTTCTGCACTGAAAGTATTTTCTCTCAACGAGAGGCAAAAAAACCCCAAAACATAACGATGTTGAGAAGCAGCATAAAGGATGAGTCATTCCATTAGTATCTCTGTGTCTCTAATCTCCACCTTAATGGGTTTCTCTAAGCTACATGAATTCACAGCACTCTGAGTGAGACTTTGTTTTGTCTTAACAAACAAGCAAGACATTTCACTACCTCCTGGTTTGACTGAACCTCCTGTCACTGTTGAAGGTACGATCATTTGTTTTGGCGAGGAGAAAACAGCGTGAATGCAAATCGGCGGTGAAAGAGAGAGAAGACTTAAGTACAGCGAGACCTTCATGTTTCCACTGATGGATTTTCAGCTTTCAGTTTGATTGGCTCTAATGGGACCCTGAGCAAATTGTGTGTGATTTTTTGTTCATTTGCTCAAGGATTAAAGAGAAACTGTATTTCATTCTTGACAGGCATGGCATAATGAAAGAAGGTAAAATGTTTTAGGTTCTTATCCTTTTGCTGAGGGGAAATCCCTTCAAGAAAACTCCATCAGAGAAGCTTCAAACAGCATTCATAAATGTGTTTCTCGGATGTTTCCATTTCTCTGCAATGTTTGATGGAGGATAATAAACAGACATTAATTTCTGCCTCTTGAATGCAACTCTAATTGTCTTGACACTGAATCCAAGTTCATCCTTATTAGGGGCAGACTGAATATCAGGCCCAGTATTCAGCATTTTGACACATATCAGCATTGGCCTTTAATTTTAATCCAAAGATCAAGTGATGAGAGATCATTTTAAAACTGGGTTATTTTGGCTCTGATGCAGCCATGCCTCTCTGTCTCCAGCATTGCCCCACCCACAGCACCATATGATTGGTTACACACAGAGCCACAACACTTATTTGTTTGTTTATTTACTTATTTATTTAAATTTCCTGTTTCAAGCTGATGAGCCTGGGTGCTGTTTAATGTTAGAGTCCGATTTGTAGTTGTTTTATTTAATACATATCAGGCACTGTACTTTTGTTACAATTAGTTAGCTGTTGAGTACCAAACTTTGGTTCTTTCATACCACCGACTGAAATGCTTTGGTGGTACCCAGTATCAAAATATGCCTCATCTTTCGGTACCAAGTTTAATCATGTTTTCAAGATCTGATAATGCTGATGGTGACTGGCTGTAACTTACACGTGGTTGCAGTATGCCAACTCAGCAGCCCTGTCATTACATTTAGTTAATTTCAAACCCCTCTAGCAACTTTAAAAAAAAAAAAAAAATGACTAGCAGAGCACAGATGGCCTTGTGTTTAAGGTCACACTTCATGAGCAGGCAGCCTGGGTTCAAGTCTGGCCCGTGGTGACTTTCCTGCATGTCACTCCTCTCTCTCTCCCTGTTTCCTACTCTGCCCACTGTCACTAAAAAGTGACTTGATCTCCAGCACCCTCTGCTTCTCAAGAGCAGCGGGTGCAAATGAATGGTGCTAATGTTTGTCTCTGATGGGTCACTTTACTGGTCAGAAGTCTGGATGGAGGAGGAGGGTTAATATTTGGACATTTAAAAAAAGAAAATCGACAGAATAAAGTTCATTTATAGTTAAAAACAGTGTACTTTAATGTGTACTCAGTATAAACTGACATGTTGCTTGTTTGCACCTGTTATTTTTTTAATGGCAATTATTTGTTGTTCAATTTTTTTTATTTATATTTTTTTTCAATGTAAGAAAACTGCTCGGAGTAGTTTTCTACTCAGCTTTCTACTTAATACTAAAGCTGAAAATTAAAACTCAAGATTTGTATCATAATGTGTCATATGATTTTCTCTTTGTTAGAACTGATATTACAAAATTGGTATTGAAAAAAGTATCGTTTAGGAACCGGTACTGAAGTGAAGGTATCGGTATTGCTAGAGGTATCAAAATTTTTTAAATGATATCCAACCATAGTTACATTATGGACCAGCTTTTACATTTTGGGTTTTATTTAATTTTTTTCTTACATTTCTGGTCATTGTTACATTTTAAGTCATCGTTACACGTCGGGCTCTAATAAAGCATTTAAACAAAGTTGTGTGTTAAAGTTTGTACAATTCAAATTTTAACACCAATATTTTCACTTTTACTGAAAATGAATGTCCTCCTTGACTACTAATAATCGGTATCAGCCCTGAAAAAAACACATCGTTTTTTCTCTGATTCATGTAATTTCACAGTTTGGCAGTTTTTCCCTGCTTCGAACCCTTCGGCAGCAGGGTTTGAAAAGATGATGGGGACGCACAAAACAACCTTTATAGAAGTACACAACAGTCCCTGTTTCATTTAAAGGAAGCAAAAAGCTGCTGAAGTATACAAAGACAGACTTCAGTGAAGGCCACAGCCGACTGACGGAGAACGTGGTTATGGGGCTTTGTATGCAATCGCTCCATCAGTTTTGCATACTGTTAATGGCTACTTTTTATCCAAGCTGATGCTTCAAACAGGAAATTCAAATTCTAAAATGTCAAAGCAAACACACAGAGAAAAGAAATACACACACCCTCCTCTCTGAACACCCACAGAATGATGAATGATTTACTTTAAAACAGCTTTTCTGCTTTCCTGCTGCAACACCGCTGTTGTTTTACAGCTCTCTGAAAGCTAATACAAGACAAGTTTTCATGTGTGCCTGTGTGTGTGTGTGTGTGTGTGTGTGTGTGTGTGTGTGTGTGTGTGTGGGATGTCTGTCTACCTCCACATAGAGAATGGGGAAGATGCCAATCTTGTCTCCCAGCATGCCTTCTGCCCAGTTCTCATCCACTCGCCTGATTACTGTCAGGACCTCATCCTGGAGAGAGAGGAAATGAGTGAAAAGACACACAAACCTGCACACACCTTTGCAACACCTCACCTGAACATATCAGGTTTTCAGTTGATCTTGTATCTAATTTGGTGTGTTTTTCTAAATAAAGGGTAGGATGAATAAGATAATGGATTTTATTTTTTCTCTGGTTGAACAAATGATTGTCCAGCTGACTGAGTGTCATTTCTTTAAAGTTATCATTCTGTGAATATTCAACACAGATGCTTTCTGCAGACGTTTTTGGTTACAGTGTCGAAGCTTTCAATTTCAGACAATTAGAGAGGAAACTATTTGGATGTTATGACACTTTGTGTGAAAAATGATCACAAACAACTTTTATGTTCTAGTGAAAAGCATCTTTGAGAACTTCACGTCTTAACCTCTCAACAGACATGCAACATCTACATGTGTCAGGCGTAATGTGCAACAAAAGACATGGATTACCATGCAGTTTACATGTTACATGTTATAAATCCTTTTTTTTCATTCAGTGAATATGACACCACAGAAGTTGTCTGCAGATTCATTTGTTGAATCAATACTTGGAGACGAGTATAAGTGGGAAGCTGTGTCTCAAATCGCGTACTTCATTAAGTACACTGAGCTGAATTGCTCTGTGTACACTATGCACTTATTAGAACAGTGTGCTAAATCTTACAGGGTAGTGTTTTCTCATATCAAACACTGCAGCATCGCACTTGCTGGAAATTATGGCTGCATTTCACAGCCGTTCACAGGTGTTCATCAGCTATTTATTCATTACATCCATCAATCATCAGCTGTTTGATTCATTCTCACCCCTTCATCTATGTAGCCAATGTGGCAACCTTTGAGGGTATGAAGTGTCCACTGTTCCACACTCAACATTTTTAGTGCCACAGCTGAGAAATCAAAGTGCACTGCGTGCAGAAGAGTGCAATTTGAGACCATAGACTGTATAATCAATGGTCGTAGCCTCTACAACGTCACCTGTCTGTTTCTGAAGCAGATTTTTGAAGCAGAAAGGCCCGCGACACTATATTGGAAATGAGGCAGGCTTTGAGTCTCCAAAGAAACAGCCATAGGGCGCCTGTCAGTCACGTGAGCTGAGCTGTGCCTCTGATTGGACAAACTGGTGATCTTAATATTGTCTAAACTGCCAAGTCAGAAAAAAAATGTACGCTGCATACCATTAGCAAAATTAGCAATTTAGACAGGAGACTTTTTTTTTGTATCAGGCTGTAAACATGTTAATTTCTGCTGTTAAAACAGCTTTTTTTGTCTTGGTGTGTGTGTGACTTCTGATATTTCTGAAACCAGCTTCAAGCAGAAACTCGAGGAACAGCAGATTTTAGCACTTCCACATTATCTCGTATTTTCAGACCGGAGGTTGCTGCTTGTTTGAGACACATCCACGTTTGTTTAGGAGTTATTAAACCCAAGGGAATCACAGCTACTCGAATGTTATCAAGGATGGAGGATGGTTACTCTACCAATAAGAAATGTTTAAACAAAGTTTAGTGCTGGAGTTTGCATTATTTTAATTTTTGACACCAATATTTTCACTTTTACTGCAAATGAATATCGGCTCCAAATATCGGTATCGGCCCTGGATAAAGCATATCGGTCTATCTCTGGTTTTAAGCTCTTGTGTGAAGCTGCCTTTTTAAAAATAAAACATCAGATCCAACTTCAATAGAAAGATCTACTAGAATCAGTGCACTAGTGTTATTTTATTTATCAAAGGGTAGCATTTGTAAATGAGAGGGTATTTGAAAATGTTAAGATATGTATTGAATTCAGCGAGACAGCCGAGCTGGAACAGGCCCGGATACACTCAGACTTCCTCCTGAACATACTCATCTTCTTTCTTCATCTCCTAACATGAATATAAAGGTCTCAGTTAGGCCATTAAGGACAGCAGTGATAATGCTGGTAAATGACTTTGTATTACCCATACTGAGTAATTACTTCTCACACTGAGAAAACAATATCACACACACTGGTTCTGCATGGAAAGCACGCCGAGAGAGCACCGCAGGGGGCGTGAGTCTCTGCGTGAGTGTATGGCTTTGTGTAAGTTTGAATCATTAATCTTTTGATTGTTTCAGCCCCAAAATGAACCATGAACACGTGATTGCTGTCTGGATGTAGAACATGATGTTACTCTGTGCCTATGCTAATGCAGCAAACACCTATAGAGGAGTGTACACGAAGCTATAATTTAATCATCTTTCTCTCTGCAGAATTACTCCAAGCGCAGAGAGGAGAGGATGTGTGAGGAGTGTTCAGTCCTCGCACAAATGTGTAACAGCAGGAACAAAATGATAAGCTTTGAAGAACAAAACTATACGCGGAATACAAATGACTGTTAACACAAAACCAAACCTGGATACACACACGTCTGTCTTTATCGCTCCCCTCTCATCCTTTTCAGCGTGATTTTTCTGACACCTTGACAAATGGGGGTGATTTTGGGATGTCAACATCATCATCCCTGAGATGTCACCCATCAGTCTTTAACAGGCCGTCAGAATACCAACCACACACAGACATAACTTCCATTCAGATTCAAAGACGGACACAATCTGGAAGGGGCCTGAAGCAGTGAGAGCAGGGATAATTAATACCATCATTACATGTGACTGCCTCCAACAGTTCCACAGGGAGGAAGACGCTCGTACTGAACGCAGCATGACACTCTAGAGAGAGAGTATTACATGCTTCACACACACTTCAGACCCATAACCTCACACAACTCTCCTTTTTATGATTGGACTAAACCTAATTAAACATAACAACTTGTGGTTTTGGTTGAAGTCTTTCTCACTAGGAAACATGAGGATCCATGAACATGTCTACACAGCAGCTCCACCCTGATGGGACTTTCTGAAAACCATTATTATAATTCTGGTGTGAGATGTCCCAGGGGCTGTGGAACATGCTCGTGATATGTCAGAACGTCAAACTAACATTTCTCAGGCCAGATAAACCATCTGTTCAACCTTAACTGTCTTTAAAGAGAGGGTACTGTGCTCACCCGTATTTCAAAAATGAATATCAAGTGACAGTGCTGGGTGTTCAAACTGCTACATATTCATATGTTGCAGAAAGCAGCAGGAAAAAGGTTCATTCCAAAAATAACACATAATGTTCGCAATAACTTTGCAAGACTTACTGAAATAATGAGGTTCTCATCAAGATTGTCTTGTTCATGACTCATTAAAGGGATGGACCTCAAACACCAAGGTCTGCTCAATCAGAGAGAACAGGGTTTGTGTAGGTAGCCTTAAAGAGACAGCAGCTAAACTAAAGCTCTTCAGATGGACACTGAATTACTGGTTATTTAACACAGTCTGGGCTGTTGTTCCTTCTTTTAGTACCCCTTGTATTTTTTAGATACGTTTGACCTGTTTTAAGGTATCAATTGTTTTGCTGGTGTCTTAATTGTGTTTATACCATAAACTGTCTTGTCTGTAACTTTCAGTGTTGTAGTCCAGTCACCATAGCTCGAGTCCCAGTCCACTTTCAAGTCCTCAGTGTTTGAGTCTCGGTGTAGTCCAAGTCACAAAAAAAACCCTGAGTTGAGTCTGAGTCACGAAGAAAAATTTGAGTCAGAGTGAGGTCCTCTTCATCTGAGTCGAGTCCAGGTCGGGTCCTTAGTACCTTAGTCCAAGTCCTGGAAAAGTCCCCAATAAAGTTTTTTTAAGCGCTCCCAGATCATGTCAGTGAAGATGGCAACACTCACTCATGATTGTTGCAATCATAAACCAACCTTTAGGTGTTTCAAAGTCGTTAAAACAAAATATGTTTTTAATTATTTTTGATTTGAGTTATATTTGTGTTTTAGATCATAATTCTACAATTTCATTTAGCAGACGCTTTTGTTCAAAGTGACGTACAACACAAGCAAGAATTTAAACAGGAAGGAAAAACCTTATTAACTGTGAAGAAATGCTTTGAGTTTGTTGGGCCACAGGTATTCTGTCATCAAGTGCCCAATCACATGCATTGTACGCAGTTTTATATTGAAGACGGTGCTTTTATTTTGAAGTTGACTGTCAATCAAGAAGTGAGGTGTGCTTCACAGCACTGAATTAAACAGAGAGAGAAGAAGCGCTTACACATGATGTGTGAAGATTGATTCATAACCAGCACAAGAAACGCAGGAAAAAAAAGCTTCTTTAAGTGATCCACGGGCGTCTCTGTGATGATAGCAACACTCGCTCTCCTACGAGCAGCACATCACCACAATTCCCATCTTGTTTTTCTGTTGAAAGTAAAAATGTCCCCGTATTCTCTTTAATGTTTTTACATAAAAAGCATGTTTCTCTTCCTTTGCCAGCATAACATCTTTTAAAACAAACCAAACAACTCGTGGCTCCTCCTTTGATATCTTACAACAGACTGAAGGAGACGGCACATGCACGTGCATGCAGGTAAACAAACACACGTGTCAGCTGTTACCTGAAAAGTGATCTGTTATTAGGACCTGATACCAGAAAAAAATAATTAATTAAAATTATCAAAGCATTCATTGATAAATAAGCCTGAGTCCTCTTCTGAGTCCTGGTGCAGGCAGAGCTTAAGACGCTGAAGCACTAATTTCACTAATGGCACACACAGTACACGGGGTGAATTTTCTTCTAAATCGGCAGTTTAGAAGATATTAAGATCCCAAGTTCACCCAATCAGAGGCACAGCTCAGCTCACGTTACTAACGGGTGTCCTATAGCTGTTAGTGTGGAGACTCAAAGCACTGGTCGATTTGCTTCAAAACTCTGTTTCAGAAACAGACTGGTGACATCACGGAGACTACGTCCATTAATTAAACAGTCTATGTTCACGACCAGGTGAGTAGTGGCCTCAAACACCAAGGGCTGTCCATAGCTCTACCCCTGACAAGCCTCCAGAGAGCTGGCCAATCAGAGGGAAGTGGGTTTGTGGAATGGGGAGCCTTAAAGAGACAGAAGCTAAAAATAAGTGTTTCAGAGGCTGAAATGAAGGTTTTCTAAAACACGGGTATGAAAGAAATGGAGATTTGGAGCTGTGAATTATGTAAAGCTACTACAGGGGGAACCAGTGGGACAGTACAAACCATAAAACAAATCACAAATTCTTCTGATGAACTTTTGTTTTTGTGTGAAGCTTGGCACCCCCTGTGGATAAAAACAGTCTTTCCCAATCATATCCTTTGCATGTGAAACTGGTGTTTTTTAATTAAAGTCCATCTTACTACCATTAACAATTCTGACACTTTCCCTGCTGCTGTGATTAAAAAGCATCTGATAAATGTCATTCTGTTTTATAACCACCTAAAAACTCCCAACAGGAGCTGAGAATAAATAAATGTTTCTGTGGTTAGCCGAAACTATGTACATGAATGTACATCTAACTTACAGGTTTAGCACTGACAAAATACGGATTGTTATAATTTGTCACACAAATAATAAGGAGAATTTATACAAAGGTAAAAACTGTGCTCTGACAGTGTACATTTTTTAAAAAAAATCCTCAATCTGCCTCCAAAGTTCTTGTCCTTGAGGCAGGGTGAAACAACTGTAGCAGCAGGGAACAATAATTCAGGAGTTTGTTCAAAAGAAATAAAAAATAAATGAAAAAGAGTAAAGAAACTGCAGACTGTGTACAGACTACTGTTTGAAGTTGCAGTGATTTACATTCTGGAAACCAGTCCAGAGAAGAGAAGTCAGACATGCTTAATTCTTAGTGGTCCCAGAAAACACCACGTCTGTTCTTATACTCTAAAACTATGCTCTCTTTTATTAAAGCTGCTGAAAATCTTGAGTACAGCCATCCCTACATTATCTCCATCATCTTTTAAGTTTATTTGAATTTCTTTTATGGAAAATACCCGCTCTCCCTCTCTCTCTCTTGCTCTGTATGTGTGTGTGTGTGTCTTTTACCTTGCTAAAGGCCAGACAGTCTTTGTCCTGGTCTTTGTCTTTGACCTCAAAGTCGTACAGAGCTTTGCCCTGAGGTGGAGTTTGGCTCAGGGGACGAAGCAGCTGGATGTAACTGGCAGGCAAGAAACCGTGGCAACCGTTGAGCTCGCCATGGTACCAGTTGTCGTCCACTTTGCGTCGAAGGATGATGATATCCCCTTTGGAGAACTGGAGGTCACCTGGTTCTTTTCCTTCATAGGAGTAGAGGGCTTTACCACAAGGCAGCGCCGGGATGTTCTGGAAAACAAAAACAGGAATATTTACAAAATTACTGTAACAGAACAGCACTGTGTGTCAACTATGTTTGTATTAGTGCATCTTTATCCACCCTCCAATCTAAAATCCTGTGGAAATGTTCCTAATCCTTGTGTCTGCCAGTGTGGAGCCAATTATAAGTCCAGAAGACTCCAAAACTCCCTGGTTGGTGCTTTGGCTCACAGCTTTGGGATCAGGGACCAACACATCAGATGTCTCATTCTGATGTTGAAGAGAATTTAACTCAACGCTCCACAACTTTTCAGTTCAACACAATCTTTTCTTTTTTGTTTGTTCTTCTTCTTCCTCTTCTTATCTTTTCTGTGATGTACACACAGGCGTCATCTAGGGGAGGGACACAGGGGACATGTCCCCTGCACTTTTCTAAAGGTTGTTTTGGTCATCTGTAGATTTTACTGTCCAAAAACAATGTTACGCTATAGTAAACAGAGACAGGTCAAGAACGAGGACCAGGCTGATAGACATGCTGAAGTCTGTTTCCCTAAGTTTAGACCTCCCACAAGCTCCTCGATTGGCTCTGCCGTGTCTTGTGTGATTGGCTGTCCCTGCTGTCACTCCATCTTGCTTGCACACTGGTCTGCTAGTTGCAGAGGAGGGGTCCTTATTAATCTGCTACTGTAAGTTGGGCGTTTTTTCTGCCTGGGTCACATCAGCTAGAGGGATCGTAACATCAGAGGTTACATTTACATTAATGTTCAAATTGCTGTCCATGAGTGCGAGTTTGGTAATTATGCGCAGTCAGGATTTCTAAAAAAGAAAAGTGGACTTTTAGAAGTTACTCAAAGAAATGTGTTACACCCTTCCTGCAACACCTTCACTGGCTCCCAGTAAAGCAGCAGATCCACTTCAAGATCCTCCTCATCAGTTACAAAGCTCTCAATACTCTCATTAAGTGTCTTTGAGTTTTAATGAACGTGCCGGTAAATAAAATGTCTTAATATCATTATAGTAATTATTATTAAAAACACAACAAAACCTCCGATTACAAATGTGAGTTTAAACCAAACTCATGATGATGGTGAAGTTTTTTCCTCTATAACTGTATCATTAAAATTGATGATTGCTGCACCCCAACTTGTCCCACTGTTAATGCCATGCATCAAATATGTTTGGTTAGAACCAGTCAAACCAGAAAAAGCAGCAGTCAACTTAAAAGTAGCGATAGAAAAACTAAAAAAAACTACAAGAAAACAGTGAACTGAAAGAGTTAGAGTCTTATTAAAAAAACTTGCCCCCCCCCCACCTCTGAAATCATAATTTCGTCCAATGTACATGAAAGTGGTTTCTCGCTCTTTGGCCTCTTTTAAGTGGTGGAAGTCACCACAGAAGCATAAAAGGTCAGAACACTCACAAACAGTCATGAGTTGGCCTTCTTCTTGTTGTCTAGTAGCAGAGGTGATTAGAAAATTGCTTTCTTGTTATCATATCATGCACCTGAGAAAGAGTTTTTGTGGGAATAGGATGTTCTTGTACAACAGCGCTACATAGCTTTAACCATAAGAGGCTGTGTGGCAGGTGTTTTTTAAATACACAGAGCAGCATTAAGTACATTTTAAGACCTCTAAAGAGGATTAAAAGCATTGCTGTCAGGCAGAAGTTGTGCGGGGTTAAAACAACGCTGGATATCTATACTAAGAAAACCTTCGGGTTGAATATTTCCAGAGCACTGCAGTTCATTATATTCTCCCCATTAAGGAGCTAGAAGTGTGGCTTTTGTGGAATGAACCAGTTTCAACTGTCTTACATAACAATGTAATAAATTCCTTGGCTTTTCAATTTTTTTTCCACCCGTGGTGTCCTATTTTTGGAGGAAGGTACAAACGAAGCAGCAGCTCTTGCAGTGTTCGGTAAGTTAATTCATTAAAAAAAAAAAAAAAAAAGCCCGGGGGGGAGGGGGCAAACTGGTTCTGAAGCAACTCTAAAACAGAATAGAATCCAATATGCTGCAAACTGTGTGCCCTGGGGACAAATTTGTAGAGCTTGGGTAGTTGGATATGTGCTCTAAGTTCCATTTTATTCCCCCCCCAGCAGTGTGTGAGATATGGCTGGTTATTAAAATGTTTGCCAGGTAATTGCTGCTCCCACCTTGGGCCAAACACAGTAATTTTGAACATGCCAGAGCAGCGTGATGCATGACTCCCTCGATCATCAACAGGATCAGGTATATGGAGTTTAATTTATAACATGTCAATGACAGACACTTAAACTGGCACATTTACCCTCATCTTTTTTTTTAAAGCGTTTGTGAAGTGCTGCTCTGAACTCAGTTTCTCTTAAAGCTCTGTTAACAACAAGGTATTGATCAGATTCCACTTGACCTGATGCCAAACCCCTCTGCACTGCATCAAGGCTGCCCGACCCCAAAAACACAACTCTCATCTTTCAATCCAACAAAGCACAATGCAAGAAGGTTCAGAGAAGTTGAAGAATAAAATCACAAAATCCACAAGTCAGGCAGCACTGTTAGGTAGCCTAACATTTCTGCTTAAGTCAAGTTTTAGAAGAGGTTATCTATCAAACTCTGGCCTTTGGTGTCTGTGTCTTATATGTTGACAAATATGTATGCAGGTGTAGATAAAAGCCTGGTCTATGGAACATGTGCATGCCATCCAGCCCAGCCAGGATCTTGAAGAAGATCCTCCTGGATTCTTTGTAGCTTGCTAGCTGGCCTACCTTTTTTTTTGCAGGTTAGCTAACACCATTGTTCCTGAAGTTGGGATTGGAAAAGTCATGCAAGACCTTTAGGGGGTTTTGAAATACCTTATAAAATCAAAAACTATTTATAAATTCATATTTCATGCATTATTGTAGAATTATTAACAAAAACAGGGAATCTCTTTTCCACATTTTTTTGTTTCCACAAGACCTGCAGTGTGACTCAGCTGGGATAACAACAGTATCAAGAGCAGCAGCTTGATTTGGGAAACAGCATTTCCTACCACTCAGCTGAGTTCAGTATCTTAGGCAGGAGGTCATTGGTCTCTGTTACTTCTGTTTTGGGGGTCGTAGCTGAAGGTTTGGTAACCCCTGAGCTAACAGTGACAGAGATATATTAGGGGAAAAACTACAGTTCAGATGTTGGTCTTTGTAAATAATCAACACTAAGAGTATGATCTTGACCTGCTCTTTTTGTGAAGCGTATTAAGGTAGCAGATGTTGTGAATTGGCACTAAATGAGTAGGGATTGAATACTGAAGATTCTCCATTGATCACTATTATTAGTAGAAGTACACCAGGGGTCTCAAAGTTTCAAACTGCAGGCCAGATACAGTCCAAACCAGTCAAAACCATTTCATAGGGCACCCTACTGGATATCAATTTTTGGTGAAATCCAGCCATGGCTCATGGCTCGGCCCACTGTCCCGACCAAGGAAGAATTATCTTATTACCGAATTGACCCTGAATGCAGCAAACTCACTAAGTGAAAAAACAAACGTTTGGCAAACTGCTTATGTCCTCAAACCCTTAAAGCAACATGTCTCTTTCAACGAAAAGAAAAGTTGATGTCAGGCACAGAGTGTTTCAGGAGAAGTGAAAGAATAATTATTTCTGTCGAGTTTAAGAGAATTTTGCCTGTCTCATATCTAAAGAGAAAGTTGCAGTTCTTAAGAAGTATAACCTCACGCGGCATTATTCAACTAAACATGCAGAGCAGTATGTAAAGTACCAGAGAGATGAGCCAACACAACGAGCTGCACAGCTAAAGAAAGAGCTGTCAATGCAACAAACTGGTCCAGAGAGCAAGAAAGGAGGTAATTCATATCGTTACTTGCCTGGCTTAGCCATCGTTGGGGTCTATTGGCAAAAAAGAAATATAGAAAAGAGATCAAACATTTTCTGTTTGCATTTTTAATAAAAATTATACCCTTTTTTGGTTGTATTTTTACAATAACAGATAAAATATGCAATTGACCTGTGGCTAAGTCCCACCCTCAAACACGGTGAACCAATCACAGTGCATATAGCAATCTCATACACTTGGACATTCTCTGCCTGGACATCCATTGAAATGCAGAAAGTCAGTTTTTTGTAGTTTTATGAGGTTTTCTGAGATTTTAAGTTTGAAAATGGTCAAACGGTGTTCATGGGGTACACGCAAATCTGACACAGGGGCTGGGCGATGGAGTGTATTTTTTACCCTGTCCTTAAGACACATCTCAACTGAGAGAAATTTCCTCTTTGGATAAATTTGTCCAGTCCAAGGATGTTTACGTCTGTTCTAAGGTAAGTCAACATCATATTTTAGACAACATGTTGTCAGTTTGTTGAATAGAAATATAAAGATATTTTTAACACTAGAACCGCCACAGCAGTCTGACGGACAGTTTGTGATTTTCTCTAATGTTAGCTAATGTTAGCCTAGCGTTAGCTCCTATCTGTGTTGTTCATCATGTCTCTTTGTCTGTTGGAGTTCATTGGTCTGTTTTGTTCTAGTTTTTGTTCTTTGGTGATCGTCCATCATTGTTAGCTGTTGTCCAAAGGGCTCTAGTTAAACTAACATTAGCTTCAGGAGCTTAGCATCATTAGCTTATCTGTAAAAGCCCAGATAACAAAGGTTGACAAACGTTCTGCTGAATGATTCAGTGTAAATACTGTAGCTCCAAACTAACAGAGTCACTCTTGGTAAAGATGGTAAAAAGGAGGTTAGATTTTTATCATGACTGATGCTGATCCTCTGTCTTGTTGTCTGAGATGCTGATGGTAACCAGATGCTGTTTATCAGGTTTGCTCTGGGACCTGTAAGTTTTGTCTGGTAACTGAAGCTTTTTATGGACCTTCAACAGTAAATTGATTCATATATCCCTCCAATGTGGAGTTTGGTGCCTTTTAGATGATATGTGAACTTTCTGTCTTTAAAAATCATCAATGACGTCCTGTGAAATGTCTCCTACTGTAACGCTTCCCATAGAGCCTGTCACCGAATGTTCATTGTTTGTCAAAGTGAGTGGCGGGGGCGTGGCTTAGATATAGGTCAATAAGATAGTGTTTGATTTTGGAAGGCACTTTGCGACCCCCCCATCTGTGTATCTTTCACCTCACACACCCAAGCAAACTGCAGCGTTTGGTACACACTTGATATACAGAACATGATCCTGAAGAAGACGGGTATTAAAAGGAAGTTTATCACAAAGAAGATCGGGGTAAACAAACACCAGGGAATGACAGAAGTGAGAATGCGTGAAAGAAAAACAACTTATTTTTTTGCCACTGGAGCTGTTTGAAAACACACACACACACACACGCACAGAGAGAGAGAGAGAGAGAGAGAGAGAGAGAGAGAGAGAGAGAGAGAGAGAGAGAGGAGAGAGAGGAGACAACAGCTTTTGTCCTCAATGTTGAACAAACTGATTCTCCCCAGACACTACAGTGAGGAGAACAGCCAGGGGCTATACTGTCTGTTTGGAGATCAGTGGTGACGCAATATCAGGAAACGCACACAGACACGTACACTTATACTGAAACGACACCAAAAGACAGCTCTGATCCTGCTGTGACTAATTCTGATGCTACCATCATCAAAAGCACTCCTGCTGTAGCTGTGATAACCTCCTGAAAACACCAAACGTGACTGAAAGGATCCCATTCTCACATCCATCCATGAACAGTTCCCTGCTGAATGATGTCATGTCGAGCCCATTGAAAGCTACTGAAATGTTTGAATCCATTCATGTTATCTGGACAGGGGAAAATGAATGTTAATGAATGCAAGCTGTAAAGCATCACAGCTTGAAAAAAAAAGTCAGATCTGCTGGACTACTTCTGAAGGTAGTCTAGGGTCACATTGTTTTGGATCTCACATTATTGTTAATTGCACTGTTAAAATTCTGGTATCTGTACTCCAAGTCTGTTCTTTGATCCTAGCCCAAGTTCCTCCTGGAGGAGCCGATATCTGAAGCCAAAAATAAAGATTGCATTTGAACTTAGAGACTGTACTTTATTTGAGTGTTTTGTGAAATCCAAATGAAAATTCATCTGTTTCCATTTACAATAATCTTAACAAATGCATCAGGTTAAATCTAGAGGTTGATGGAAAAGCTTAAGCAACAACAGGTGACAGGTATAATTAAGAGCTCACACGTTAGCTTAACATAAAAACGGTAAAATAGATGCAGCATGAGCAAGACTGAGCCAAGTTGTCACCCCTGGCTTTGGCCAAGTGGGTTCCCAGAGCTAAACGCTTGGCTCTGAGTTTTCAAGCTGTATCTTAATCAGTCCTTATCACACATGCAGACACAGCTTCCATGCCAATACGCTCAAAAGATTTTGACCTTAGGATTGGTCACGCTGGCCATCCAAACCGCGCTGTACTCAAGCACAATTGCTGTCACACTACTCCAATATGACTTCAGGCACACAGATGGCCCGCCTACGTCACCATGAAGCGTCTGCTTACATGAAGCGCAGCCTCATCACAATAAGAACGATTGTCAGATACTTCAAAGGAACAATAAATTAGCTCCAAGAGGGATTCTTTATGGAGATCAAAGCTTGACAACATAAACTGGAGGAGGACCTGGATTTTACCTTACAGATACTGTATAACAAACAAAGAACAACCAAAGAGGTACACCCCAGAATACAACATAATATTTACCCTGTTAACTGTCTCACCACTAAGTTTACAGATACTGATAGCATGTGCATCTTTTGCAGAAGAAAACACAGAAACAATTTGCTCACCTTATTTCTTTTTTTTGAATGTGAGTTGTCCAAAAGATTCTGGAAAGACATTAAATCTCACTTTTTCTCAGCTGCTAATACTGGATATTCTCTTAAATGCAAAGAAATTGTATTTTAAGGAAACATTTTTGAAAATGTCATGAACTTCATTATACTATATGAAAAGGTTTTCATTCAAATCAGGTCTCTTATGAAATCTCTTCTTTTCATCAATGACAATAAAATGCATTCACCTTTAGGTAAATGATATACATAATATGCATGTTGTTTTTTTCATTTTATTTCATTTATTTACATTTTTGTTATGAGTGGATTTACTTTGTATATATTGCACCTGTTGTCCTGTCTCCTGTATGCATTGTATGTGTATCTTACTATTTAATCCACCCTCATTTATGTGCTACTGTCTTCTACTTCCTGTATATGAACACTCTTATTGTTAAATAAAACATAACAAAAAAAATGTGGTCTCATCAGCGTCAGCACAATGAGACAGAGAGCATGGCTGTGACTTTAGTCAACTTTTGGCCAATGTTGAGTTGTTTTGGTTGCACAGCCCTTAAACACCCCCGTTATTATTTAACCCTAATACTGCAGGTCCTCAGTATAGTGAGGACCCATATCAATGCAGCTACTGCCTGCTGGCAGTACTAGGGTTAATATGACCATAGAGAGGAGCTGTCATGGCAATCATGTCCATGTGCTCGTGCATGAAGTGTACCGAGCCGAAGCACACCTCTCCGAAGGGTGCCAAAGAGGAGAAGTACGGTATACTTGCAGTCACACCAGACAAACAAACTGGACTTTAGTGCCGATGCGTGCTTGAGCACACTACAATTAGCCAGTGTGACTGCACCCTTAGACTCCTGTTTGCAACAGGAAGCAACATTTCAACTCAGGTATTCGCGTATGATCTAAAGACACTTGGTATGCAAGACTTCAGCTGCATTCACACATGCACGTAATACCTTATCATTTTGAATGGATTTTAAAGTGCATGTTGTGGATCAGAAAAGCAGTATTTTTTGCACTGACATCAACTAAACTTTTACCACTTGTAAAATTTTGCCAGAGTAGGGACATGTGTAAACAGCAAAAAAGTCAGTGCAACTGATCCTCTCTTTCTCAACAAGAACGTTTGAAAACGCTGAAGCTGCATTGTGCATAAACAGTGTTTAAAGGTACATGCCTTTTAAAACCTCACTATACAGACTAAATACTGAAACTAACACTGATTTTATGACTTTATTAAATATTGTGTCCTTTAAAAAGCGTCTGAAAGAAAATCTGTTACAGTTTTCTCTTTGGGTTTTATCTCATCCCGCTCCTGGTGGAAAATAATAAGATGATGAACAATGAATCACTATCACCAGCAGATTTTGGCACAGCTGCCTCCTGCGTGCGGCACTTTTGCACCTCTCCAGAGTCCCCTTCATGTTTATGAGCAGGTTTGCTGCTTCCTGTTTGGTACTGGAGAGAGAGAGAGAGCACTTATTAGCTGGAAACACTCTGTTCACCCTTGGATGTGTGAGTGATGTATTCAGCACTCAAAGATAAGTGGCTCCAAAGTGTTCCGTTTTACTATGACCAGGTTTGCTGCTTTGTAACTCTTTTGACCAATCAGAATCAAAGATTCCCAGAATTTGTTCAAATTTAAATGCATTTTGAAGAATACTGGAATAAAATGCAGCTCATAGAAAGATACTGATGGACACAAACCTCACCCAGTCATTTTTGACCCACTTTCTAAGAGTTAACTCTCTGAATCCTCCCACTGTTCTACTTTAACTACACTCACTTGTTTCCAGGCTTTGACTCGACTTTGACACCTGGCTGTAGGGATTTGTTCCCACTCAACCACAGAAATTGAGAGCGAGTGATGTTGAGCCAAATCTAAGGCCTGAGTCTTTGTCCCAGCCTGTCCAAATGTTTTGGGATTGAAGTCAAGTCTCTGAGAAGTCAAGTCTTTAAAAAGCAAACAGAAAACCAGGGGGGAGCTGTCCTGGGGTGAAAACGGTTTTGCAAAACTGTTGTTATACAGAACAAAAACTCTTTTTATTCTTAAAACGTAAGACATTCAAAATCTGTGCATAAAAATACTTCAGGATTCTTTGAATAGATGAGGCCAGAAGCTTTCTGTTTGAATGTGTACACCTATTCTGAGCTGTGTTTGTGTACCCGAGGAGTGTTTGTTTATACAGACATGAGATTAAATATCATAACTGCAAACATTGCACCTCGCGGACCACAGAGTGTGACAAGAGACAACAAGATAAAGACCAAATAAGACACGATGAAACAGAAAAGCTCTTAAATATTGTACTTTTGAATTTCAGTGTCTTATTCTCTTTTACTGCTTTGGTCTTTTACAATCTTATTATCTTGTTTATTTCTCGTGATTTGGTTGTTTTTATTCTTTTATCTTGAGTTTTCACATCTTATTCTTCCTTCAGTGTGTCCTAACGAAGATCTTCTGATAGTGTTTCCTCAGTTCATCATCACAGTTTTTGCACTGGAGGACAGTGTGTGTGTGTGTTGGGTGGGGGGGGGGGGGGGGGGGATGTAGAGAACTGCTGTTCTCTGGATATTTTCCCTTTTTCTAACTATTCTCTGTAAACCCTTGACATGGTTGCGTGTGAAACTCCCAGTAGCTCAGCAGTTTGTGAAAAACTCAGACCAGCCCATCCGGTACCCACAACCATGCCATGTTCACATTCATGTTCACTTAACCCCCCCTCCCCCATTCTGATGCTCAGTTTGAACATTAGCAGTTTGTCTTCTCTATGTCTAGATGCCTTAATGCACTGAATTGCTGCCATGTGACTGGCTGATTAGATATTTCTATTGTGAGGACTTTCTAAGTGATCTTAAAAAAATTCTCTCATCTAGATACCTACCTGATCGTAATCTACAATTTAAAATGGGATTATCAGCACCAATATAGATTATTTCTAAATGCAATTTCTTAGCTTCTGATTGGGTCAGACAGGACTGGATTGATTGACAGCACGTTGAAGTCTCTATGACAACACCAGGCTGGCTTCTGAAGTTTAGTGGTGAAAAGAGAGATCTGTGTTTTTCTCTGCTGAAAGAGGATTCCTAGGATTTATTTTCTAGTGGTGGTGGACACTGGAGCTGAACTGTCAGAGAAGAAGAAAGCTAAAAAGGAGAGCGATAGAACACATACTTAAGGCTAAACCACAGGCTAAAGGCGAAACTGTTTGTGATAATGTTCATTCCAGCCCACATGCAGCAGTTATTCTGCAGTGATCTGATCAAACTTGAGAGTCTGTCAATAAAATGAAGAGTGAGGTTATGTTAGCTCTGATTGGTAGATGAGCAGGACATAAGGATACTCTAACGTTACAAGTATGCCGACAGATACGTCTCAGACCACCAGGCTAAGAGAGTCACTTAAATAGCTGGCTACTCAACTACAGTACAAACTGACAAATTGTGTTGTCACCTTTCAAACAACAGTACTGGTTAACTGTTGATAAATACCTTACCTCATCACGTTGTATCAGGTAAAAATTAGTGTTGAACAGAAAGTAGTGTTAAAAAGATCTGATCTCCATTCATTTCCAAAACAAACACACGCCTTGTTAAGAGTCATGTCATCACGACAGTGTGTGCAATTCAGCCAAAATGTGTCGCTGCAATCCACTACAAACAGATTGTCCTCACAGCCTCTTTAACAAGCAGCTGAACAGGTTTTAAGTGGACCAGTGCCAACAGTAACTGATGACTGGGAGAGCACAAAGGAGAACCAGCGACAGGACTCCTAACTGGGAGCAACACAGAATGAAGCAATATAAAGTAAGATGTCATTTTGACATTGATGCCCTGCTTGTAATTTCATTTCTGCTATGTGTTGCAATAAATCTGATGTCTGCATACTGTAAAGACAGGCTGTTAAAACTATTAAAGCAGCCTCCATCGTGTAGGAGTGTGCTGAGGATTTTTCTCAGTTGGCCTTTCTTTAAAGGTGTTCAGTTTAATTTCGACAACAGACAGAGAGGCTGAAGAGAGATGTGATCTTAATCTCTGTTGAAGACCGATGCAGTGATAGCCACAGACTGTTTCTCAATGTCAGAGGAAGAATGAAAATAAAAAATGACAGGTGGTAACACATCAGCACAGAGTTTCTACAGCTCTGTCTGTCAAACTGACAGACAGGGAGGCAGTCTGTTGTGACCTTTGCTTTGAGTGCATCGTGGGAGAGTGGAAGGGCAGCACTCCTGCATCACGCTGTTGAACTGCTACGGTTCCTTTGAGCAAGGCTATTGAACCAAACAGCACTAGAGTCAGGAAGATTGAAGAGGAAGGTGTTGGATGTGAATGTAGATGAGAAAGAGAGGCAGGAAGAAGGTAAAGTAGAGTTAACAGAACCACAGCAGCAGCATCAAGCGTCATCAGCGTCAGCAATCTCTCACCTTCTTTCTATCTGTCAACCTTCTCACTTTTATTTTCCCCAGCTTTATTTCTCTACCCCTGGGGCCAAACGTCTGGGGTGACCCCACTGAGGCTGCTGGAGGGCCTCATCAAGGCACTGCTGGGATTACTCACTGATCTTGGCAGCTGGGAGGGCATTAGCAAAAACTTGAGGTGGGCTGCCGCCTCTCTTCACTGAGCCGGGGGGGCAGCAGGGTCAGTCTGCCTGAGGGAGGCCCGTACTTTAGAAAGGAAAAAGACCCCACCTGAATCCAAACAAAGGACTTAATCCTTCCTCTGACCTTGTGCTGTACATTTTCCTGTAGACAGCTGATCAAGCTGTGCAAAGGTGTTGTTATACCATCCCTTTGCTTTTATCTTTCCACTGATAAAACGTGCATGTATTGGTTCAACTTTAAAGCAAAATATACTTTATGATGAAACAGAATCACTTTTTTGTGAAGCTGTTTCAAAAATGTACCTTGGATTTCAGACATGTTGAGACATCAAAAAGAAACTAGAAATGAAAAATGTAAGATGCAGTATACGACCTTGCTCGCTCCCTTCTCCTCCCTTCATCATTTTAACTCACTGAGTTACATGAGTGGCTGGTACAGAATCATTCCATACATAGTGTCCATACAACCCTGTAAAGGCACCTCTTACATGCTCTCTACTCTGTGAATGTTGAGGCAAGTTAACTTGATGGAATTTTGTATAAAAGCAAAGGAATGTACAGAGGCTGGCTACATTCCTTAATATTCTGTTGAACTCATATTCAAATAAATAAATTACAAAAGCAAGAAATTTATTGTTCAAACTTTGTTTTTTTTTTACCATTCTTGATTGATGAACAACTTCAGTTGATCAACAGTCCGGGGTCTCTGTTGTCACATTTTGTGCTTCATAATGCCCCACTCATTTTCAATGGGAGACAGGTCTGGACTGCAGGCAGGCCAGTCTAGTACCTGCACTCTTTTACTACAAAGCCACGCTGTTGTAACACGTGCAGACTGTGTCTTGGCATTGTCTTGCTGAAAGTCCTCCACGTCCATGATTTCCAAAAACAATTTGAAATGTGGACTCGTCAGACCACAGCACACTTTTCCACTTTGCGTCAGTCCATCTCAGATGAGCTCGGGTCCAGAGAAGCCGGTGGTGTTTCTGGGTGTTGTTGATATATGTCTTTGTCTTTGCATGGTAGAGTTTGAACTTGCACTTGTAGATGTAGTGATGAACTGTGTTAACTGACAATGGTTTTCTGAAGTCTTCCTGAGCCCACGTGGTAATATTCTTTACACAATGATGTTGGTTTTTAATGCAGTGCTGCCTGAGGGGTCAAAGGTCACAGGCATTAAATGTTGGTTTTCAGCCTTGCTGCTTAGGTGCAGAGATTTCTCCAGATTCTCTGAATCTTTTGATGATATTATGGACTGTAGATGATGAAATCACTAAATTCTTTAAATGTATACATTAAGAAACATTGTTCTTAAACTGTTGGACTATTTGCTCACGCAGTTGTTCACAAAGAGGTGAACCTCAGCCCATCCTTGCTTGTGAACGACTGAGCTTTTGGTGGATGCTCCTTTTTTACCCAATCATGACACTCACCTGTTTCCAGTGAACCTGTTTACCTTTGGAATTTTCCAAACAGGTGATTTTTAAGCGTTCCTAGACTTTCTCAGTCTTTTATTGACCCTGTCCCAGCTTTTTTGGAACGTGTTTCAGGCATCAAATTCAAAATAAGTGAATATTTGCAAAAAAAAAACAATAAAGTTTATCAGTTTGAACAATAAATATCTTGTCTTTGTAGTGTATTCAATTGAATATCAGTTAAACAGGATTTGCAAATCAGAGTATTCTGTTGTTATTTTCATTTTACACAACGTCCCAACTTCAGTGAAAGTGGCGGTGTACAATAACGCAAATACAATTCAATTGCAATTCAGATACAATTCAAAGCACCATGTATTTGTATCTACATCCTGAACAAGGTTATGCATTTTTTTATGTACATTTGTGACTCCTGCTAGAGCCTGCAGGGTAGTGCTTTGATATTTAATTGTAATACCAATGCACAGAGGAAAATATATGAAGTATAATGTAGATAAACAAATCCCAGCTACACGTTTGAAGATCCATTTTTTCGCTGTCTTGTCCTTAGGTATTTTTGATGCGCTAATGCACAGAGTGAAAGAAAATCCCTTGAAATTTTCTATTCAGCTCTCAAAATGACAACCCTTTGAGACTACTTTACCTACGGTAAAAAAGGAAATGAGATTAAAAGGTATTAACTAAAAGCCTAAAACTAAATCCTGGATGTCATACTGTCAGGAAGATGGTTAATAGGCCACAAAAAAAAGCCCTCATGAAAAGAGATAAATGGGGACTCTCAGGAGAGACTGAGATTTCATACCTGGATGCTGAGGCAACAATCAACCGCTTTAATCAGCTTTTTTCTGCAAGTTTTAATCTGTCACATAAGAAAGGTGGAGATAACTGGGAGCACTTTTCTTTGAGTCTTAAAGAATCACTGATGTTGCTGCAAGAAAAGTGAGAAAATAATCTATTTAGAGCAGTTGTTAGATGTGTGAGGAGTGAAAGCTGAAAGGGGGAAAACAGTCAGAAATGCTGCGCGTGGAGAAAGTTTTCTAATTGCACACTCACACACACAAAACATACCACAAATAAATGCTCTGTCTTTTACTGAAAACCACACACATCTGTGTGTGTGTGTGTGTGTGTGTGTGTGTCCAAGGACAAGAGACAAGTCAGACACAAACCTGGGTCCCTCCATCAACCCCAGGTGAAACTCCCATCTGTTCTAATCTCTCAGTGTGTGTGTGTTTGTGTGTGTGTGTGTATCTCCTGGAACCACACGGTATCAAGAGGTGACTTGTCCAACATGGGACTGACTGCTCTGTTCAACAAGACCTCACCACACACACCATCACACACACACACACACACACACACACACACACACACACACACACACACACACACACACACACACACACACACACACACACACACACACACACACAGCAGTTTCCTGCGAACTGATGGATCAATAAAGCAGCCTCTGTGGACCTTTTAGACTGACTTAAATTTTTTTATTGACATTTATTTTTGTCATTGCCTGAGTTTGATAACAAAGCCAATGTTTTTCTTTTTGCTTCCACCACAGACTGCTGACCCCGTCTGTCCCTCGAGGTGATCAAATTTTGCTCACAGCTGCGTGCAGTCTTTAATACGTCGATCCAAAATTGCACATTGGAACAACACAAAGAAAAACACAACGAAACAGCAAAGTTAGCCGAGTAAAAGAACGGTTAGACTGCTCTGATAGGACATGTGATGTTAAAAACAGATGCATGAGTCAGAGTCAGTATGCATCTGTGTGCGTCACTCCATTTAGCTGGTCTGCAGGGGAAAAAAAAAACTCTCTTAATGCAACTGTGAATATGTTATGTGAGCTGCTGCAAATGAACCTGCAGAAAACTGGTGACATTTTTTAATCTGCATGGTTTTATTTACAGTCCAACTAATGTTTATGTTATAGCACACCAACGGAACACTTTATCATGGACACCTGTTCAGTCACTAAATCATTATCACTGGCTGAGGAAGGAGAGTGAATCACTGCCTAAGCGCCTATCAAGTGGCAGCTTGTTGCAGCAGCTCTCTCTTCGTGGTTCTTTTTTCTCCTTTTGTTTAATTAATACATTCTGTCATTACTTTCTACAGCTCATTTGTTGGCATTTGACACCAAACTGGTTACGTTTGAAGTGGTGTTCCTGTTTGTCAGGGGATCCTTTCAGTAACCATGGCTAGATTGTTTACACACTCGACTTCAGCTGTTAGTAGCCAGTAGCATGTCAATGCTAACCAGTCCAATGTAGCCTGCGAGCTGAGGAGAAGGAGGTGAGGACAATGTGCTGGTACTGCGGGGCAAGCTAGGAGGAGACGATATCGACCCGTCCTCCCATCTATTGTTTTGGAGAATGTAAGATCTGTCTATAGTAAGATGCACAAGCTAGCCGTGCAAACTCAATACCTGAAGGAATACCAGAGGGCAGAGTAGCATCATGCTATTCGCAAAGACATGACTAATGGAGCTAACACCGGACACCATAGACTGTCTCTGGTGGACAGTGTGGCTCCACCTTTTACTGTTGTACTGTTTTGAAGCCAAAAAAAAAAACTCCGTCAAGGGCACCGCCATTGTGTAGTCAGAGTCTGCGCAGTAGAGACTATGAGGGACTCTGAATAAAACTGAGTGGAAGCAGGTGACTTTTTTTTTTTCTGTCAGCAGTCTAATCTCTTCTTAACTCTCCTTCCTGATATATTTTACGACTCACGAAAAAACTACATAAGAACGGAAGCTGTCAATCATCATTAAACAAGACGTAAACCCTGTTTTTAATGTTAAAAATAATGAAAAAGAAACTTTTCCGAAAAAAAGAGGACTTGAACAAAATGCAGCCTTATAATATCTAAATATCATCGCAGAATACGGATGTGAGACACATTTCTACAAGGTGTGTTAATTTTTTAAAGTTTGACCACAGTCCATCTGGAATAAATAGAGAGGCAAAGTTTTTGACCTGTACTGCAGCCAGCCACTAGGGGGAGCAGTCTTTGTGGTGACCTCAGTTTGAGCCATTGGGATGATGTCCATTTTTTTTCACAGTTTATGCCAGACACAAACGCCACATTGGAAAGATTTCAGCTGCTGTGAGCAGACAGGATACAGGAGCGAGAGACACTGAACAGATTGGTGTAGAAGGCCGGATCAGTCCTGGACCCTGTGGATCCTGTCGAGGTGATGGCTGACATGAGAATTATGGCCAAGCTGTCGTCTCTGGTGGGCATTTTTGTCTAGTTGACATTTATTATATTACACTATTTATATATTGTTTGAATTTTCGCACCGTAGACTTTGTTTGCTGCTGTGACTTCTGAATTTCCCCTTTAGGGATTAATAGAGTACGCTCTATTCTATTCTATTCTATTCTATTCTATTCTAATCTATTCAATGCAAACATCTAATCATCCAATCACATGGCAGCATCTCAACGCATGTAGACATGATGAAGATGAGCTGCTGAAGTTCAGACTGAACATCAGAATGGGGGGGGAAAGGTGATTTTAGTGACTTTGAACCTGGCATGATAGTTTTTTTTTCTTTACAAGCAATTTATGTGTCATTTGTGGTTCTTACAAAGTCTAAAAAGACTTTTTACTTCAAATAAGTCAAAATCACTTTCATCTCTTTTTTTTTTGTTTGTTTTTTTAACCTTTTGCAGCGTAGTGCTCAAAAGCTTTCACAGAGTTCTCTTCACCACCATAAACTGCATTGTTATAAAAGCCTGGATGCTCTAATGCAAACAAATCACCTCACACAGATGTTCTTATGAACCCTTCTCAGAACAAGAGGTGAGAAAAACATTTCTTCCAGCAGGAACATTTTGTGACTCATTGTATGATGACTCAAGGCAGCAGAGGAATAACATTTTGCATCAGTTTGTCTTTGACAAAGCTTTTTTTTGTATTTTTTTGTATTTCTTTTAACTATATGAGCCATAAAGTGATTAAAAGTAAAGGATCAACTGCACCTTTCACACTTTCACACATTAATTTTGGGGGAATGAGTCAAAAGTGCTGCATAGCATAGAGCTCATTTGCAAAAAATAAATGTTGTTTTGTTCATTCAGGGGAATAAAAATGTGGTCTTGATGTATTCGCTTAAGTAATTTCTGAACTGTTTTATAAAACAAGTGTGAATAGATTCACTTTTGATAGCCACACACATAAGCCTTCAGCATTCGGCCACAATTTATCTCTAATATGAATACTTCTATACTATTTTTACCAACTCATAGGCTACTATTGTCATTTATAGACCAGTTCCATGTTTGTTAACAGTGATGACGTTTGTATGGTATTGTATATAGCAACAGAGGTGCTGCAGAGTACAATGGCTGGTCAAGTGAGGTGAGGGTGTTGACCATCAAAAAAACACATTTTTTATCTAAATAACATCAATTTGACGGATGGTAAACGACTCCTGTGTTCATGAGAAATCTTTGAGCGGATGGAAAACATCAACAAGTGGACAGACAGTCAGTGGACAGATGTTTTTAGTGTATAAATCCAGCATGTTCCCAGAGTTTAAACACAGTCACTCCATGCTTATGACTGCATCATCCATTAACACTGAGCAGACTGTGAAATATAAAGACATGAACTGTGTCGATAAAGCAGAAACCCTCCCAAACCAAAAAGAGCTCACAGAGAGCTGAGTCTGAGACCTGGGTCAGAATAAAGGATCCAGAAAACCAGGTCCAGACAGAGAACTGCTCCAAATCTATCAGAACATTAATGCTTTGATATTTTCAGATTACTAATCAGACTGCTTCATAGTTTGATAATATACCGTAGTTTAACGTTGAACTTCAAATCTGTTTCTGTTCATCATCATTTATAGCTTCACTTATTATTTCCTCTCCATAGTGAGTCCATATTTGGTCAGAACCTCGGCTCCAAACCAACTTTATCATCAAACATTCAAAGTAAAAACTGGATTTAGAATATCAGCAGTTAATATTGATTATTGCTGCTCAAACCTGCTTAACTGAGGTTGGATAAAGAAGACACATTTAATAACACAGCTGCAGACGGCGCTGGTGTTTCAGTGTAAAGTGTGACCTTGTTAACTGGAGACTCTCAAATGACATCACTGACATATTCAGCTGAGAGTCTCCAGTTAGCACGGTCACTCTTTACTCCAAAACACCGGTTGCTCTGTAACGCTCTGAACTCCATAGAAGTTGACTTCATGTTTGTCGTTATTTTTATGGTGGAAAAGCCTCTGACACACAGTTCAGAATTTGAGGTATTTCTGCCAAAGTAACAGTGACAAATAAAAAGTAAAAACATTTAACAGTCAGAGATGACCTGTACAGTTTATGTAAAAATAATTCTCATTTAAACAGAAGGTTATCCGTCTGTTTATGCACTCAAAGCATTCTGGAGGTTTGTTACATGCCCAACCAAAAAAGCTATTTTCAGTTCCTTGACCGCCACTAAATCACTAGACCCTTTCACAAAACACTTGACACAAGTCGCCTTCTGGAAGTGTCACTATTACTGACCCTGCCTGAGGTTTCAGGTCACAAGAGGAATAGTCTGGGCTGGGGTTAAGGAAAGTGTGCTCGGCTGTTGCAAGCTGTTAAAGCACTAAAAAGAAACCTGAACTGCTTTTTTTAAGCCTCTTCACACTTATTTACCATAAAAAAAAACTATGTTTAAAATAAAGCTGCTGTGAACAGAAATGCATTTGAGTAAAGAATTTAATTTTCGGCAGAGGAGTTATGAGAGACCAAAGGAGAAGCTTCACACTCGTTTCATGGAGCGTGAAATGGAAGGTGCTGCTGCAACAGGTGAGACTGAGGGGAAAATGAAGGAATTATTGTTTGATGGTCAGACCACTAGGGTGACCAATAATAGAAAATCTGGTCAGAAGTGGCTCATCTCACAAATGACTTTAGTACCAATCCTCTCATTCTTTAAACTATTTCATACAACCCCACTTCCAATAAAGTTGGGACGTTGTGTAAAATGTAAGTATATCATATTGAACAATAGTGCATTCATTGACTACAGGTTATAAAGGATTTGCAAATCATTGTATCCTGTTTTATGTTTCACACAATTTCCCAACTTCACTGGAATAGGGATTGTATTGTATTTTCAAACTGTTTTGACTTCAACTTCTACTTTATTGTCCCCTAAGGGAAATTCTCTTCGAGGTGAATATAAAAACATTAAAACAGAGAAAACACAATCAATCACATCCAGATACCACATTAAAATGGACAAGTACACAACCCTGAAGGACAACCAGAGGTAGAACCATCATTACATTGCAGACAAAACAAATAAATGATAACCATTATCTACCAAAATTCACATTTAGTTTAATGCTTGTGTTATGAATGAATCTTTCATCCTATTGGATGTAGCCTTTGGCAATCTGAATCTTCTGTCAGAGGGTATGATCGCGGGCATGTCCTGGGCCTCACCCCAGATCCTGTAGAGTGACACCAATGACTCTGCTGGCAACTTTAACAGTGTGTCCTAACCTCAGGTTCAACCTCTGTTTGTCTGTTCTCTTTTCTGTGTTCTAGCCCTGTTTATTTCTGCAATGACACCTTTTAAGAGTCAGGATACAGAAGTTTATGTCAGCATGAAACACTGTTTTATTTCAACAAACTGCACAGCAGTTTCCTCTGGTGGGGTCAGGTGGCAGTGGAGCTCGGCGCTCTTACCAAGCGTCTGACTTCTACGACTGTAAACTGCCTCGTCAGTGGCACTGCTCCTCGCGGGCAGAGACACAGGTTGACACTAGTTGAAACTACTGCAGTGAACCAGATAAACAGACAGAGAGCCTGAGTCTGCACTGCTTTATGGCTTCTGTGTCTATTAGTTTGTCAGGTTCAGAGTTGATATTGAGCAAATTTAATATGTCAAAACAGTAGCTCCTTATTTTAACGCAGTGTATTTTCTCTTTTTTTTCAGCAGTCAGAAAAGAACTGTTACTCCAGACACTGGCTGTAACAGAAAGGCAGGAAGGAGCAAATGCCTCACTTGTTTTTAGAAAGCATTGCTGACTCTGGTTCACACGTTTTCTACATTTCAACACATGACAATGAAGCAGTTTGAACACTTGCACACGCTTAATGTAGACATCCAGCTTTTTTATTTTAAATCTGTTTGAAATATAGGAAAGCATAATACCCTCTCGAGCTGGACAGTGAATCAAGTAATCAATTAACAAATTACTAAATTAATCGTCAGCTAATTTGATTATTGATTAATTCTTTTCATTTTTTATTCTGATTTCCGCTTCATAAATGTGAATATTTTCTGGTTTCTTTGTTCCTCTATGACAGTCTTGAACATCTTTGTCGACAAAATCTGTTGAATTTGTTAGAATAACATAATGTATAATGAAAATTTAAGGAAGCCAAATAACAGTGAAACAGAAAAAAGAAGGGGAAAAAAGAAGTAAATGACATATGATGATGTCGTCTTGGACTCTGAGGAACATTGACATTTTTTTGATATTTTATGGACCAAACAATGACTTGATTAATCAAGAGAATATTCAAAAGGTTGATCAATCATGAAAATAACAGTTAGTTGTCGCCCCAATATTCTCTCTTCAATCATGTGTTGCAATGAATTTCAGAAACTGAACGTGTAGCCTGGGTGCGATACCCTGATTTCCTCCCTTAAAGCACTCCACTGTGCAGAGTTACTGAACAGGGGTTGTGTATCTGCAGGTTTCAGTGAGTCAAATTTAAGACGATGGTTAGGGGATCCTGCTGTATTACAGAGGCATAGCTTTCGTCTCATTCAATGAGACTCATTCAGGTTTACTTTTTGTCTGTTTATCAAACATAAAGTGATACTCAGTGCTCTCTGGTTCAATAGCTGTATGTACAAGCACAGTTTAACTGCATTTTCCAACCAGGTATACAAACGAAATTTACAAAATGTACAAAAAATATGGTACATTTCAGGGCACTAAATTAACACCTGCCAATCCGCCAAATGCAGGTAAAACTTCAGTTTGGCAGGTATAAAAAAAGACTCACTAGCAAGCTTGGCTGGTGATAAGCATTTTACCATCTATTTCGTAGGCTGCTTGGGCGCGGTTACTATGGGAACGCATCATCACACACCTCAGTGTACACAGACGCCTCTTTCTTCAGATGAGGATGTTTCAGTCTCAACTTGTCAGTGGAGAGTGGCCCTCTCCTCCTTCTCTTCACGTAAACTGGCTGAAGTTATCTCAGCTTCACAGGAAGCTCGGCCGCTGGGAGGAGATGTGTTCTCTCGCACTCATTCTTTCGCGCTCTCCCAGCTGTATGGAGAGATTATGCAGTTCTCTGGGCCAGCATCTGTGGGCCTGACCTCTGAACGGGAACATCTTGACAGACTAGGCTGGCCTCCTGCAGTGGGGCGAACCATACCAGTACAGTCTGCTACACAGCAAACAGGGACGTAATAGAAAAGTGTGCTAAGATATGATCAATTTATTTTCCATAAATAATACACATTGTATATATTAATAGTCTCTAATAATCTGTCTTTTTTACACGGGAAATAGAATTGACTAGTGAAAATTATGATTGGCTGGTAACTTTAGAAACTTACCAACCACATTGGCTGGTGATCAAAAAGTTAAATTACAGCCCCGGTACATTTAGTCAAACAGTAGTGTGCAACTGGAAACTTGAGTAATGTATTTAAGATCAACATATAACATTTTTAATGAATTTAAAGCATTAATTTTAGATACATAAATTAAAGACTTTTTAAGGACACCTTGTGCTAATAAAGAAAACCACATCTCACCACTGTCACACTGCAAAGGGCCAAAGTTACTTCTCTAGAATCAAACTTTGACCAACTGTCTGGACAGAAATTAGAAACCACTTCTCCATCCTCTGTGCCTGCTCCCATTTCACAAGATATCCATGCAGTTTAAGAGATAAGAGGCGCTGATGTTAAAGTGTACCGCTGCGCTTTCTTGTCATCGTCTGAAGCTCTGATGAGCTGTAACAGCAGATGAACTCTATCCCAGCGGGTGTTTTCCAGACTCAAATCTCAGACTGAAAGTGGAGCTCACATGACAGCCGAGTCTCACTGTCCCTAAAATCTTCATATGTCTGGTTCAAAGACACGTCAGGGCTTATTTTTTCAACAGTAGTGACGGGCTCTACTTTTGTGAATGATGTGCGACGAATCGATGAACAGCTGATCGAGGGAGCATTGACTTGTTCAAAAACAGAGATGAGGATTAAAGTTCATTTAAAAATTATAGCAGATCATAGTAATGTGTGCACCGGCTGTGAGGAAGGGAGACTCAATTTCAGAGTTTTCACTTCAAAGGCAACATTTGCATACAGGATAGAGGATGTGGAGGAGCTTCAGGTTAAGTGAGCTTTGAAGGAAATAAGGAATTAAAGGGACTAAATGGTCGTCTCTGGAGTACTGGAGCACATTCTGGATTCAATCATCTGTCGACTCTACGGCTCAGCAACACTAACATTCCCACGCCGAGCTGCTCTCTGTGTGTGCTTGTGTGTGCGTGAGGGATGTTCGATGGGACAGGATGTTCCACTCTGTTCACATCCCCATCCATTTTTCCAGCACCAGACTATTTTCTGTCCCCTGTAGTCCATCTATTCACCTCCCTGCAGACTCGCGCGCACACACACTTTCTCTCTCTTTAACTGTGATTACTCCTCTCGCTCAGCCGTCCTTGGAGGGGCAGTGGGCCATTACAACTTTTCTCCACCAGGAGTGTGTGAGGAAGAGAGTTTGTGTATGTGCGTGCAGTAATAGTGTAGTAAATCTGCAGAGGTCTTTTTTTTTTTTTTTCCAGACCGCTCTGGAAGCAGCATTTTATCATGCTGTGCTGTTTTACTGAAGCAGACGCTGGACTATAGCGCAAAACACACACACACACACACATACATTCATGCACTGATAAAAATCTATTACCTGTCTCTTTACGTGGTGTCAAATTGCTCAAGTTTTATTCATTAATTTCAACTGAGTGGAAGAAACAAGGTTTTAATCCAGCCTTTAAGACACACTTCTCTGAGGTTTTGTTGGAAAAATCAGAAAAAAAGTTAATGTTCTGTTTCCTCTGAACATAAAACAGGAAAAAAAAATGTAGAACAGCAATTTATATCAACACACCGTGCAAACATCAGCACACACTAAACACACCCAGGCTGTCTGGCAGTAATTCAGTGCACTATTGATTCACTTTCCATCTATAATTCATGCTACAACACACACCTCAGGAGTGGAGACACAAACACTCATACACTCAAACACACACACACACGCACACACAGCCACACACACTAGCAGTTTCTGAGAAGTAGAAAGACGGGAAATACAACACCGCTCACTGTGTATAAACTTAGACACACTGACACACACACGTAGACAAATACACACGCGTGCCAGTCTGTCCGGCAGCTAGCTGGAGTTCATTCATCTCAACCTTGTCTTCACCTCCCCATCACTCCCTCCTTCCTCCTTCCTCCTCCTCCTCCTCCTCTCTTTTTACGCTTGCTCAGATCATCACTTTAAATTAACCAAGCTGCTGCACCTCCTTTTCTCTTCTCACTCCATCCTCTTCTGTTTTCTCTCTCTCTCTTAATCTGCTCCCCCTCACAGAAACCCACACACTGTTCTCAATGGAAACAGGCTCAGCCTCTGGGTGGGAACACACTGAAATATCACAGATATCACACCGTAAGATAATGAAGATATAATGGGCTCTGGAGTTTTTAAATTCAATGAAGGAAAAAACACATAAAAATGTTGGTATTTATGGGTATTATTTTTAATTTCTCCAGATGAAAGAAAGAAAGAACCTAAAGGGATTAACTTCCTGCTTCAAAGAAACCGTTAAAGCCAAGAACAATTTAATAACAATGCTTCCACACAGTTTCAAACATCAGCACACACACACATCAGCACACACACAGAAAAACATTGTTTACTTTTACTAAGCCAGGGAAGCTGGCTAAATACTGAACTCACTTATTAGTGCTCACTTCTTTCATGACTGTTTCCTGGTACGATCATTAAACCAGGGTCAACCTCAGGTTGTAGTGTGTCATCAGCTATTTGTATGACTTTAAGTATGTGTGTTCAGTCAAGAAAGGACACAACTGTGGTGTTTGGAAGTGTTCTGGTTTCTGCTGGCTTTGGCTATACGAAAAGAGAGTCAAGCGCAAAAGAAGTAGAAAGCAACTCCATTAATGCAGTCCTAATCCATCTGTTATAAAATGACTGACCAGTGTTGGCAGATTAAGTAGTCACATATCTGCTTCTGTTTTAAGTTAACTTTGAAGTTAAGCAGCAGTCTGTGAAGTACATGAACCTGACTCATTTTTACACATCTGTCAAAGAGTAAACCATTTTTATCTAATTTGGGTTTAATTTCTGTAAAGTTTCACATCTCACATGTTCCCTGTGAACAGAGGTTATGTTTCCTTCCTGTGTCAGTTCAGAAATTGGCTAAATTTGTCCTGGTTGTGAGTAAGGTTATGATTGTCTCACGCAGAGCATCATCCACGTTTTAAGTAAGAAGTACCTTTTTGTATTCTTTGGTTTGAAAGCAAATGTCACAAACAAATATGCAGTTTAAAATATTTTTCTTATTTTGCACAAGAAAGGAAGATTACATAACAAATGTGTTAACAGTGTGCACCTTAATACCGTACACACACTACCTCCAATACAGAAGAGAACTGATGATCTCTGCAGTTAGGTGTGTTAAAAAGTATCAGTTGATGAGTTGTAAAATATTGGCATATCAGCAAAAGAAATCATATATATATATATATATATATATATATATATATATATATATATATATATATATATATATATATATATATATATATATGTGTGGCTATCACTGATTATTATATAAAAAAAAGAAAGTGAGGAGAGAGAGGAGGAGGCTGGTGGTGAGGAAGAGCCAGAAAAACGTGAAGTATAGTCTATATTTCGCACTCCCATGGACTACAATAAGAGTGTGGAATTGTACTTATGAAATATGACACTGCTCTGCAAATAAAGGAATTTAAAAAAAAACCCAAAACACTGGAGTCTCAACTTCTTTCCAGCTCTACTGCGGCTCGCTGAGAGTCGCGGCGAAGAGGCGAGATAGCAGTGTGAAGGGAGAGGGAAAAGGGTGAGAGAAAGCTACCTTAGCAAAGATAACTTAAACAAATATTTTGCTCAAGCCTTTGAAAATGGCTCTAATGTTAATGTCAGTGTTGATAATGCAATGTTAGCAACAATAACGTTTAATGTTAATGACGTTAAGTTTCGCTTTCAGGTTTTTTCAGATGATGAAACAGTCACATTTCAGAAAAAATAAACAAAAAAAAACAAAAACAAAAACCATGTTATTCTTCCCTCCCTTATTGTAGGTGCCCAGCCTGACAGATAGATAAACAGTGCCTGAAAATGACTGAAATTGCAATTATTCTCAAGCTGCTTCTTGCTGCAAGGTGTTTCTCACTGTCTACTCTATGGAGGCCCTAAATGGCCAAAATACTCAAACTTAAAAGTCATTTGAGAACTAAAAAGAAAAATTATAACATGCCCATAAAGAGCAGCACAGATGTCAGGTTTTCATGGTCATGCCGCGGGCAGTACTGGTCAGATGAGGAGTGGCAATGGGGGGGGGGGGGGGGGGGGGTGGTTATAAGGGGTAAGGGGTTCAAAGATGTATTGAGACAATGAACTTCTACCCACAATGCTCCTCATCTGACTACGTGAGCCTGTTACAAATACCTTGCTTGTGTTTGGACAGATTAGACACACAGAGGGGGATCCACCTCTAACATTTTCAACTCGTCATCATCTCGTTAATGAAAGCAAAACAAACATATGTCAGAGTTTGTTTTATCAGTGGATTATTTTAGCTCATCAAGCTTCTTTGTCATGGAAAAATGGGTCGTTGACAAAATTAAAGCTGCACTGTCCTAAAACTGTCTGTATATTGCATCACGACTTGTGAGCCAGATTGTAAACAGTTATGAGAACAACAAACACCGTCTCTTATTTACTTATTGGAATAACCAGGGCTGACCTTAAATGCCTCTGCTCCAGAGTCTAATTTGTCACTTTACTGTCAGATGGTGTAGATAGGACAGCTACAGAGAGACAGGAAATGTACAAACCAAAGAGTGAGGGAAGACATTCAGCATCACCACTGCAACAAGGACTAAAGCCTCAGTATATGGGGTGAGCGCTTAAACCACAAAACCAACGACAAAGGAAGCTAACGCTTGTACATGAACATGAATTGAAACGTTCAGTTCGATATTAATTAAGGAAGCTAATAAGAATCTGATGCAATGAAAGCATCACCAACCGAGGGTGATAACTATATGATGGAGAATCACCATCCTGCTCACCATGTCAGCATTATAATTTGCATAGCAACCCATTCACTACACATTATCCCTTACCTATTAAAGTTGATTTGCAGAAAATCAACAAAACAAAGCCATGCAAATTGCAGCTGATTTACAGGATGCACTGATATTTATCTTAAATTATTTACCTTTTGTTATCTTAATTGTTTTTAACCTTTTGTTGTTTTAATTTCTGATGTTTCCCTTTATTTATTTGGTGGTGGTTTTTAGCCTTTTATATACTGCTGTATTGTTTTCTGCTAATCCTCACATTTGTCTTGTACTTCTCTTTTATTTACTCTATTTTATTTCTTTTTAATGCTTATCTTTTATTCTGTAAAGCACTTTGTAATGTTGTTTTATAAAGCGCTTTATAAATTGAGTTTTTCGTTATTATTTTCTTAGTTAAATGTCAGTTTTGGTGCAATATTTGCCCTGATGAAAACATCTGCCTTTTTTTGCAAAGGTCTTCTGTATTTGTTTCATGCTGCCAGGCTGGTGTACAGAAGCACTGATTCATAAATAGGGGTGTAATGGTAAGCATACTTGGACCAGACCCTTTCAGTACGGGGCCATCAGTCCGGTCCAGTTGGCATGCAGACCGATCTGAGCACACATGGAACAAAAGTGCTTCAATATGTGTTCCCACAGGGTCGGCATAGCAGAAGCACACAACAGATGGCAAGTGGAATGGCAGCCCCAACAAATAAGAGCTGGAGGATCCACCGCTGTCTTTTGGGTCTCCTTTAAGGGAACGTTTTGGTTTGCCATCAAAACAACAGTGGACAAAGACAAGTTGGAACGACAAGCCTAATCTGCCAACGTTGTTCAAAGGTCATTGGCTATATTGCATGAGGCATCTGAAGAGGCACCATGCAAACATATAAACATATAATATATCCATTTTTTTAAAAAAATTCTAAATTCATTTAATTCATACTTTTTCTGTATTGAGACATAAAGTGGAAAGTTACTGCATAATTCTTGTTTATTCCATGTTTTGTTTTGTTTTGTTGTTTTTACAATTTTTAATTCAAAAAAACAAACAGAATTTCAAATCTTCAGAATTAAGAAAAAAGAAAAAATGTTGCACTCGTGTCCCTTGCCGTACTGAAACTGTACCGAACCGAAGCTTCAAAATTGAGAACACACTGTACCGTAATCTTTGTGTACAGTTACACCTCTTCTAATGAATGAATGTTTTAATCAATGTGTTGCATCCCTCACTGACTTGCAGATGTTGCATCTAAACACGAGTGCAGCAGAGTGGAAGTGAAGTTAGTATTTAAAGTAAATAATGATTGAATGATAACGTTAAATGTAGTGGAGAAACCTTTTTGTGAACATCTTAAGCGTGTGGGCGTTCCTAAAGTTAGACAATATGTTAAAAGCAAACGGTGCATCATCTTCACATGGTGCAGCACATGTTTCATAGGTGAGCATAAGTGTCTGCAGTGTGGGTGTATTTTCATAGACTGTTAATTACATCGACCTAACCTTAAAGGGCTTATTACGCTTTCCACACGAATGTGACGCGTGGAAATTGGACATGCGAGATCCGCACAAGAGGCCGCGTGTGGCTTTTAATACTTTTTCACACTCCGCATGGCGTCCGCTCCCAAACTGCAGAGGGCGGTGTATCGCAAACACACAACACCCACAGAACAAAACTAGAGAAGAAGAGGTTGTTCACAAAGTTTAAAACATATTTTCACAAATTCCTTTTCTCTGCCAAGATTGGTTGCAATTTCACACCAAGAATTTTTAACTACACACTTATCAAGGTGATCTCTGTGTGCTGAATCATATAAATGCCAGCTTTCATTACACTTCGGACATGAGGAGCCCCTGCTCGTCTGCATGTTTCCTCAAAGAATTTTTCAGATGTGCAAGATGCTGAAATTTTCCATGTGAAAAGGACCAAGGCTGTTAAAATGACGTCATTAACAAAAGGTCAAAAGGTGAAGTCTTTTAAATCCGTGTGCATGTTGCTCTCTGTGCTTCTGGAGTTTTAAGCACTACAACATGACTTTACTCTGAAAAAAAATCAGTGCTGTGCAGGTTTAAATACCTGGAAGCAGCTACAGGCTGAATTCT
The DNA here is from genome assembly GCA_030710495.1 of Labroides dimidiatus. Taxonomy (NCBI): domain Eukaryota; kingdom Metazoa; phylum Chordata; class Actinopteri; order Labriformes; family Labridae; genus Labroides; species Labroides dimidiatus. The sequence continues at coordinate 5,509,777 of CM061160.1, read as the reverse complement.
GATTTTCACATCAGTGCATCTCAGTTTGCAAACCTACTGCTGTGTGAAAAAAGGTTCTACACACTGTGTTCAATAAAAGGGTTTGTTTTTAACAAATGGAAGCCTGCAGTGATCCTTTACAGCAGGGGATCTGCAACTGGTGGACCATGGTCCGGACCTAGACATGATCCTATACGGACCTGGAGCTGTCGTCAGTAAATTAAGAGGGGATTTTAGATGTAAAGAAATGCTTCTATTTTACCTGGTGCAGCTTTTACAGCATTTACGGTACTGGTTGTGCTAAGCTGGAAACAAAGACAAACAGACTGGAAAGCCATCACACGTGACGCGTCTCAGCCAATGAAGTCTCTGCATTCCAGAATTTTGATTATTGCAGCAGATAAAATTTTAGAGCTGAGGGACAGACGAAAGGATGATAGAGAGAAAAAGAAAGAAAGCAATACAGAGAGAGAAGACGAGGGGACAAGTGAGCCGACAGAGTTCGGGGAGAGAATAACACCCACAGATGGTGCAGTTTAAGAAAAGAAAAGTGGACGGACTCAGTCATGTTCATCCTTCTCTCTGTGAGCACAAAACTGTCTGATACTCGGAGACCACGCACATATTATTATTTTTCTATTATTTCCTCTTCAGGGGTACAAACTCCTCACAGGTTGTCGCCTTGTCAAATAAATTTGTAAACAGTGCTTCACAAACTTTTTGGACCACCTGTCACAAAAACAAGAAAAACCAGCTTCATTAAGAGCTCGACCTGGAAGTCTTTCTTTTTCAAACAGTTCCATACAAAACTACAGGAGTGAGGAATTTAAAACTTAATTCATGTTTTTTTTTGGCCTAAATTTGAGCCAGAAAATTGTAATTCTCTGAGAAGTCAAAAATTAATCAGGAATAACAACCACTAAAATGTTTTTTTTTTATATACACACAGGGTCACACACTTTACAGAATCATGAAGTAACACAGAATAACTGCTACATTCTCCTGGCGCAGAGTTAGCCCGTCAAACTGAATCATCATTGTTCACGCACGCACGCAAACAGCTATCTTCAATCCCTCCTTTTTCTTTGGTACAATGTCATACAAACTTTCATCTTCACATTGAATATTCTGTGTGAATATCATCCACGTTGTACTTTCATGACTTGATGTCGAGCTGCAGCATCGAGGGTATTTGACTGAATGAAGGATTGAGAGAGAGGCCGTGACAGACAAAGAGAAACAGAGCACGAGACGGGAAGGAGTAACGACAGCGAGCTTAAGCACAGAAAGCTCAGGGTGGCATGCATATTCATATTCATAGGCCTCATTTCCATCTGAGCTGCGAGAGAAAGTGTCTGTGTACAGAAGAGCGCAGAGGAGCCTGTTCAATATGCAAGCTGTTCAGTGCTGGAGGAGTTGTGAAAAGGATGAACGTCTTACCTGATGGAGTATCGGCAGGAGATATCATGGAGGACAGACGGAGAGGGGGAAAAAAGAGAAGAGGACGGATTAGTCACAATATTCAGAGAGAAACAAATCATTTTCACATCTAAGTTTGATAACTTATCACAAACTCCTACATGTATATGACTTCACCCCATAACGCAACAGCTACGCTCGATGCAGAAACATCACATCGACTTAAAACTCTTCAAACTCTTACGTCCAATTACAGACAGAAATGTATCAACACAAAGCAACACCCAACATTTGCATCATGAATCAAATCCTCCAGTTGATTAAGTGATGCAACAAAAAATAAAAACGTGAAATATGACATCCCACCTGACTGCCGCCATGAGGTTTAATCCTTCCTTCATCACTCCTAAGCATTTTTGATGTTTCTGTAGATGCCCTGAAGTGATGTGCTTTGGTTTCACATTATTCCTTTTGATAACTTTTGTGTTTTATATGATAAAAGCAGCAGTTTGGAAGTCAGGGTATGTTGTTTTGACATATATTTATTTACTCTCTCCGGTCTCTACTCGAAACAAACTAAATGATTTAATGAAAAAGAATGAGAGAGGAGACGACGGCATAAAGATGACACTGATTAATAATTCTGCCGTTAACATGCTCAGAGTGACTCTTCATTAGACATCATGAACCTAAAAACTGATCATTAATATCACGGATTTGTCAAAATGATGATGCTCAGAGCTTGAGTGAGTAATTATCAGCTGTTAGCTGTTAGCGTTTAGTACTAACTGTGTAACATGAGTGTCAAAGTATTGGATAGATTTCAACCTCCTCTCTGATAGCACCAGAAGAAATAGAGCACAGCTCTTTTTTGCCATTTGTATGCCTCTTACATGGTTTACATTTCTTAAGCATTATTTGTGTCTGAATTTCTTGCTTTGGAGAAGTTGATAAGGATAACCAGGTCCCAGAAAATCTTGGGAAACTGTTATTCATCTGCCAAGCTACAGCTGGTCTGTGCTGTCTGTTCAGAGGGTTGAAATCTGGAACAACATACCGGTTACAATCAGGGAATGTCTCACGTACCCCATATTTAAAACCCATCTTAAACAAAGGCTCAAAACACATCAGATCTGTAGTCACTGATCTGTACTCCTTGTTCTGTATGGATGGGAGCGTATGTGTGTGTCTATTTTATATTTGAACAGCGTGTGTATATGTATATGTGTATGTTTATTTGTATGATATAGGTTATTTGAAGGTTACATTACACAGTTGGAGGCAAACTTCTATGTGGTGTAAATTCTGGCGAAGCACTTTATCATCATTTCTTCTATCGAGCACTTTGAATATTTTCTTGCACCTTTGGTTAAATGGCATCATTTTAACTTAGCATGTTTTTTTTTTTTTTTAACTATCAGCATGTTTCTATCTGTACTTTATATCTTCTTCTATGAACTCTGCTCTGACCTGCCAGGGACTACAGATGAAAACTAGCCAGATGGCTAACTCTGGAATATTTACATTCAGAGGCTATGCTGAAGTGTTCATTAATATGCACTGTCCCTTTATATAAATAAATAAATGAATGAATGAATGAATGAATGAATGAATAAATAGATAAATAACAAACAGCTGGGGCAGAATAGCCGACGTAAGGTCTGCCACTCAGGCGTAATGTGAATCGTTAAGCATGATGGCTAATGATGTCGATGGACTGAATGATTTTCTAATGGAGTCTTTACAGGAACCAGTTATCAATGCCCATCCCTATATAAATGCCTCATCTATTTATAGTTCGGCCCAAACCAAATGTGGCCCCAAATGGCCCCAAAGCCAAAGAGTTTGCCCACCCTTTGGGGGATCCTTAACAACTTATTGGCATCTTATACTGTATGTTTTAGAAAAGAGGAGTGTTTTACAATACCGTATCCTATTAAGTGTTTTGGTTTCACTTCTCAACAAGTGGGGGTGGAGACACTTCATCCATCTTTATGCAGTCAGTGGTTTAAATGTGTTTCATTTCATTTCATTCATGTATAAAAATGAAATGAACAGCCCTGCCTGCTACCTGACATGTCACCTTGTTATCTGTGTTGCTGTCAGACTCTCTCTGACACATGACCCTTTAACACAACACAGTTTAGTGGTCTGGGTTAAAGGTGAAGCAGGAGGAGCTGGATAACAAACCTTGTTAGTCTCCTCTGTTATTAGCACCAGCAGCTCCCGCTGTGCCTTCATAATGAAGCTGCTCTTTTCTGAAGATGCTCGCTGTGATTCAAGGCGCTGCCCTCACAATGGCACTGATGACTCACTTATTCACAGCTCCAGATTTTAAGTGTGTGTGAGAGTGCGAGGGAGACTTTGAAGGCCTCTATCATAGCAGGGCTTTGGGTCTGATTTGATTTTCAAAATTCAGCCAGTGAGACCGAGTGATGGAGGAGAATATGTTATGTGAGGAGAAGGAGGTGCAGGGGGCAGGTGAGGTTGCTATGGGTGACAGGTTGTCATGAATGTGCCCTTTCTATTAGTGCCCTCCCCTTTTTGGATCCTGGTTACTGTGGTGACAAGGAGCCTTGAGTGACAGATGGCTGCTGAGGCATGTCAGCAGTTGTTACGATACGAGGCGAGTCAATCACAATCCGGCTCATATGAAGAGTTTGAAGGAAATACGGATGGTCAAGTAAAACACAAACCACTGTGAGATCAGAGATACAAGCCGAAATACATTTAATATAACCTCACAGTTTGAAAGAGTACTTCAGTATGAAATGCTCTGCAAAAAGGATTCATTATTAATGTTGTTTACAAGAGTTCATTCATGCAGCTGAACCATTCGTTAATGTGTGACCTTTCTCACTCAATGCATGCTGGGATAGGTTTCAGCCCACTGCAGCTCTGAACATGATAGGTAGCTACTAAATTGGTGAAAATGCATTAAAAATCAATAATTTAACAACTGAGTGCTTATTACCCTTTAACTTAAGTCTTCCTGTCAGGAGGAACCATCCATTAGCTTAGGTAAAAGAAAAAACCTGAGCTCTCGGTTGATCATTTGGGTTTGATGGTTTGATGATTTGTAATTTCATTGTACTCATTGCAATGACAAAGTTCTATTCTATTCTATAATTTAGAGTATTCTTAAAAGAAAACTGGACAACCTGCATACCTCCTCCTACACCTGGCTACTCCATCCTGTGGAAAATAATAGATTAAATGTTCAAAAGGAAGTGAATTCAGCTCAATTCCAATCCTGTTTGGATGTTTTCATCAAAGGTAAACATCATACTACTGATTTTCTACTACAGCTTGAGCGATTAATGGTCAGCTTATTAATCGTCAGGCAGATTATAGCGATGTATATATATATTTTTTTTTTTCCTGCATAGAGATTCTGTCACTCTGTTGCCAGTCATTTGAAAATACTTGGGCTTTTTTAAACATCTATTCTTTTTTTAAATTTATTCTGATGCTTCTTTGTGGCAGCCAGAACAAAATAAATGATCAGCAAGGGCACTGATTACTTTTTACACAGTATTTAACTCCTGTGTATGTTGCTGTTAGGTAGGTGTCAGATGGGGGGTTAACAGCAAACTTGTTTTTGTATATTTTGGAAGGAAAAAAATTAGTGAGTGAAACGTTTTGATGAAAAAGAACAGGGGGTGCTTAAATCAAAACAAACCAAAATATTTTCACAGGATGCTGAAGGTAAGAGGGTAAATAAACTGTTTCATGTATCATCTTTAAAGAGGTCAGGAAGTGCTTCACAACTAAAGGTTAAAAAAGCAAAAACTAAGAATACAAATAGATTACATAAAAAGCAGACATACATCAAACAGACCACATTTCTGGAAGACTCAGAAATAACATCTTCAGTTTTATCAGGGTTCACCTGAAGTTAACTATCTGTGATCTACTTTCTTGATTTCTTATTCAATTCACACAATCAAACAGGATGAACAGCTTAATAAAGAGAAAACAACAAGGGGCCATGGACAGAACCCTGAGGGACACCAGACAAAAAGATCTTCTGTGAATGAAACATATTAACCAACATGAACAGAACAGTTTCCTCATCCTCATTTCCTCATCCGGAAAAATATGAGGAAACCAATTAAGGCTGTTTCAGAGACAGCCACCAACTTTAAAACTCTCTAAATCAAAACACTACAGTATGCTCCTGTATCAAATGCTGTGCGAAGGTCCATTAGGAGAAGCACAGAGGATATCAATGTGTTTCTGGTCACTGGCTGCAGATTGCAACAAACTTGAATAAGGCTGCATGATATATTATTCATGCTTAAATGCAAAATAAAACCATGCAATTATTTCTGTTTTTCACAAGTGTACGGACAGTTGTGCACATTAAGTCTGCATGCCTCTCCATTTAAAAGAGACACACAATGCTGCAGCTGTTACAGCTAACAGTGGCAGATGCTTAGTTAGGAGGCAGCTTTTGAATGTGTATACACTTGTTAGAAGTGGCTCATCACCACTGTGCTGTTAACACTATTACTGTGGACTCATGCTGCCACCTGAGTGGCTTCACCTGCATGATAGGTGTGGTGTGGTAGTAGTGAGAGATGGTAAGCTTTTGCAACAGAGTTATGTCACCTGTCATCAAAAATATAATTTTTTTCTGAATATTTTAAGTATGATTCTTAATTTTATACGGCATACTCATTCTGCATTCATCAGTTTTCTTACTTGCTATTTAAATCACAGCTAGAAAAGATATTGCAATGTATTTTCCAAAACCATTCAGTGCTATACTAAAGTACAAATCCAAATACACAGGCCATAGTTTTTCACTCTCTGTTCATTTTTTTTTTCTTCTCAAGAGTTCCGAGGGAGGCCGAAGAACAAGTGAGACATAAGTGATGGTGACATATCCAACCACTCCGATAAGGTCAAGGTGGATAAAGCTCTCTCCATTGTCCAGCACGGACATCTGACATAGACAGATAAAAGAGGATCATGGCCTCATCCACAGCACAGCACTCCACAGACTGATGCAAAAGCCTCACCTAAAGTGCTGCATCCTTTATGTAGAGTGCTGCACAGCACTGGTGTGACAGGGTGAAAAATATTAACAAAGAGTCTCACACCGGAGAGTCAACACGAGGGAGAGAGCACTGTAAATCTCTGCACCTCACCTTCTCTTCCTTCCTCTCCCTGCTTCTCTCACACACACATAGAACTAAGCACTGGAAGCATGCACACACATGCACGAGCGCTGGAATCAAAGGGAACATAAACTGAAGTTCCTCCCTGAGGCTCCACAGAGACAAAGATTCCTCCACTGTGATGTCAGTCCTTCTCACAGTGTATCCATTTGATCACCAAAACAAACACACATACGCGCAAACACACAGATATGCATTGACGGCAAAGATAATTGGAGGAAAGGCTTCTGTTATTAACCAATGAGGTTACAGAAAGGTGATGACATCAGTGTCCCCCTCCTCTGTCTTCCCTTCACACCTTCCCCCCCTTCCTCCTGTCTGTCTCTATCTTTAGATATCACCTCCTTCCAGCTCCACCTTGCTTATTTCCTCTCTATCACATCTATCACAGCACATCTCTCCCTCTCCCTCGGCCTATCTCCCCTCCTTCTCATCCCGTTGCTCCAGGGTGTTGTGTTTGTTTTGTTTTTTTCTGATTATCAGATTGCCTCCTGTTTCCAAACTTTTGTTGCACTTTTAAACCTGTTTTTTATTTATCTATTTGCTTTGTAGATGACTGAAAACAAACCTTTTATTCTCAGTTGTGATGTGTTTTTTTGGGTCTTGATTTGCTATATGATACAGAAGCCCTGAGGCTCTTCTGTTTGATGAAGGTGCCAGCAGAGTATGTTATTTATTCAAGCTGTGTTTATCCAGATTTTCTCTGCTTACATAAAAAAAAATCTAGCTGCTTCTGTTTTTTTTTTTTTTTTTTTTTTTTTGACGGATAAGATAACAAACAGTTGTTTTAAATAAATGTTCAATTACCAAAACAAGGGTTGAAGTTTGTTCGTCTGATCTCTCTAACGTGCCTGATTAGTTGTAGTGAAGTGCTTCGAGGCTGCTTGGGTATTATACAGACTGAAAGGCCACGCAGGAGGGGAGTAAATTTACCCCAGGAGCACAGAGGTAGACATTTACTGAGATTTAACTGTTGACTTGGGAGCCTTACATCACAAGGAACATGGCAGAGGAAAAGAGAGAGAGACAGAGAGATAAATAGAGAGAGTGAGAGGAGAAGAGGTAAATAGGGAAACTGTTTGTTTCATTATCCCCTGCTGTCTTTGCCTCTTAAACACTATCAACTGTGTTTTTGTCACAAACTTCCAGTTAATGTTCTCATCCTTTTAACTATTTCAGTTGAGTAGTCAGGAAGTGGGTTCATTAGGAAAACCCTGCCAATGTCCACTCAGGGTTCATGTAAATGTAAATTTATGCTGCAGCACAGCCTCACTCAGTGCCACTGCACACAGTGATGAAGCAGTGCTGACTGACAGGCACATGGACAGCTTGAAGGTTGGAGCCGAACAGAATCCAATGACCTTATAGCATTTGACTGAACTGTTAAAAAGCACAGTGAGGCTAATCATAAAATTCACACTTTCAGTTAGGGAATTTTGGCCACCGCAAAATGGCCCAAAAGTGCATTTTCGGTTTTCAGCCAAAAGACTTTTATCACCGAAACAACACGGCTTAAACAGCATGTTGTGATGACACAAGCAAAAACTGTGGCCAGCACACTCTTGTCTGGCTAAGGGCCGATGTATTTCAAAACATCTGAGAAAGACCCACCAATAGTGATTTGCAAAGCAGATCCAGGCCGTAATGGATGCAGAGAACCCGCTTGGAGACGCACAGCTCAGGAAGAAGTAGAGCAGAGAGCAGAAAAAAAGGATCGTCGCTCTGAACTAGATGAGGGGCATACCTCTAGATCAGGGTCATACCATGTTCTTTTATTTAACAGACTAAATAGCCTGGGCCCCATGGTGGCGCAGCTGTAAGCGCTGCAGCTTCACAGCAAGAAGGTCACCAGTTTGAATCCTAATTCTGGCAAGGTGGGTCTTTCTGTGTGGAACATGTGCGTGGGTTCTCTCCAGGTACTCCCTCACACAGTCCAAAAACATGCTTATCAGGTTAAGTTGTGATTCCAAAGTGTCTATAGGTTTGTGCTTGAATAGTTGTCTGTCTCTATGTGTCAGCTCTGTGATTAACCAGCCACCAGTCCAGGTTGTACCCCGCCTCTCGCCCTAAGACAGCTGGGATAGACTCCCGACACCTGCAACCCTGAACAGGATAAGAGGGATAGAAGATGGATGGATGGATGGACTAAGTAGCCCTATGTCATTTATCATATTTACATGACAGGATGGTAAAGCGTTCACGACTGCTCTCTGTATCATGCACGGCAGAGTTCTGCCCTGATGCACACAAACATGTGTGCGCACACACAGAGATAAGCTAACTCCGTAAAGTGGACAGAGAATCTGGAAAAATAATGTCACAACCATCACAAGAGACAAATTACAAAAAACTGCCTTTTTCAAAGTGCTCCCAGGGCGTCTCTGTGAAGACTGTACCATTCTTTGTAGCATTAATATTAATATAGGCAATTAATACACGCAAATAATTTCTTTTGGTTTCAGCCAAGAATTTTCATTTCGGTGCATCCCTACTTTCAGTAACTTGACCATGAAACTTCTTCTGTGCACGGTTCACCATAAGAATTTGACAATAATCTACTTGAATCTAGTGAAGAAAGTCTCAGTATTCAAAGAGTAGCTTATGTGGCCTAATCGTTCAGTTTTTGTGAAGAGAATAAACACCTTTAAACTGGTTTCTTCAGGCAGCAGACCTACAAGATGCAGAGCAGCAGATATTAAATTTAACTCAAAACAAGGTATACACATAAAAAAAAGATCTACCACAGATTACCATTCAGTGCGTGCTGGCTTCATGGCTCATCATTTGGGGCAATTTATCCACCGTATAGAAGGTGTTTCCATCTTGCATCTCACACACCTTCCCTATATGTACGCATGATTAATTGATAGCTTGTTATTGTATAGCTTGGCTGCTGTGCCTAATTTAGCACATCATTACAGCTCGTTAAAATTACAGGGTAAAACCCTCAGCTGAGACAACCTGACAATTAATGGAACGCTATGAGGAGAGGTTTATTCTATGCAGATGTAAATGAAAGTACCTTACAGTGCACAGAACAGTCACTCATGTTTTATGATTCTGTGATCTGATGTCATCACAATGATCTATAATTTAGATGGTTTGTTACTTTTAACACGTCTTTTTTTTAATGGAGTATAATCTCCAGTGGACTGCTTTACTCTGTATGACTTTTTCCTATAGTATCAATGAATGATACAACACAACAGTATGAAGAGATACTTTGAGTAATATGTAAAACAGGCTGATTAAACCTTACTGATGATGAAATTGGATGAAATGAACACATTTTTACCAAGAGATAATGCCTCACCCTTTACAATCCAGTATAGATATTAAGTCTAATGGAGATGAAATGAGAGCTGATTTAAATGAATATGAGATCAGGGACAGCTGATATGAACAGGCAAGCAAGGCTAAGCCCTCTCCTCCTCATTCACTTGACTGTAAAACCTAAAATAGAGACCAAGCCCCACAGGGATGAGAAAAATGTGACATCTCTAAAGGTAATCCAAAATACAAAAAAGTGTCTATGTCTCTGTTTTAGTAATTAAAAAAAAAAACAGATTCACATGATGAGAAAAAAAAAAAATGTTACATCAAGTTATTAAAAGACAAAAAACTGATGCCTAAATTGCATAAGTGAGTAAAATATCTGCCAGTGGAGTAAGAAAAATTATTAGTTATAATTAGTTATTTCTAAATGTTATTTCTTAGCTTCCTGATCGGGTCAGACAGGACTGGATTGATTTACGGCACACTGAAGTCTCTATGACAACACCATGCCAGCTGATGAAGATTAGTAGTGAGAAGAGAGATCTGTGTTTTTCTCTGCTGAAAACAAATTCTGGGATTAATTTTGAAGTGATGGTGGAGACTGGAACTGAACTGACTGACAGAAAAAGGACAGAAGAGAAGAAGAAAACTAAACAGAAGAGTGATAGAGCACAGGCTAAAGGCTAAAACACAGGCTAATCTGTTTGTGATAATGTTCATTCCAGCACACATGCAGCAGTTATTCTGCAGTGATCTGATCAAACTTGAGAGTCTGTCAATAAAATGAAGAGTGAAGTTACGTTAGCTCTGATTGGTAGATGAGCAGGTCATAAGGATTAGCTAATGTTACACGTTAGCCTACAGATACATCTCAGACACTCAGGCACTTAAATAGTCGGCTACTAAACTACAGTACAAACTGACAAAGTTTACTTGTTGTCACGTTTAAAACAACAGCGCTGCGTAACTATTGATAAATATCTAAACTCGTAACGTATCTGGTAAAAAGTTGTCTCAAACAAAGAAAAGTAGTGTTAAAAAGAAGATCCGATCTCCATTCATTTCCAAAACAAACACATGCCTTGATAAGAATCATGTCATCATGACAGTGTGCGCATGATTCCAGGCAAAAGGTGTCGCTGCAATCCACTTCAAACAGATAGTCTGAAGTGCTTGTGATGAGTAAAAAAAATCTGCCAATGGGCTTAGAAAAAGTTAACCATTTAGTTTGTGTATTAAGACATTTTAATTTTCAAGAAACTTAATGAGCAATTTTTTTCTTACCCCATTGGCAGATTTTCTGTTTTACTCTTTACAATCAATTCAGACCTCATTTTTGTCTTTTAATAGCTTGAAATAATACATTTCTCTAAACTTCTCAGTTAAATGTGGCTCTTATCAAGTATAATGAGACTTGTTTTTTTTTTTTTTTACTAAAAATAAGACATAAACACCTGCTTAGATCTCAGTTTTTGCAGTGTTCATCCCCAGCATATTCTTCCAGATCCTGAGATCCAGAGTTTATGTAAAGCAGAGACAGGTGACATGACTTCTGGATTTGGGCAAAATTATTTTACTTTAGGTCAAATTAAAAACAATTTCATCAATATCACAAATCTAGCATTACAGATTATAGAGATGCTACTTGTGTGAAAGTGGGTGGATAAATAAAAAAATTGGAAATAGTGAGCATTAACTTGAACAAGGCAGATTATTGAAATTCTCATCCTTTTTCTTCTGTGTCCTTGGAGGAAAAATCAGAAGTTAAGAGACTGGGGACTCACTGTCCAAACTATGCTGAAATCAAACACAAGGACAAATGGCAATATTGTTAGCTTTGTGGTTGCAGCCAAAGGATTGGCCGACAGCAAGTGTGTCTTTTGTCTTTCACATGCTTGCTTTTTGGAAGAGAAGCAGCTTGGACACAACAAGGAAGTGTGGAATTAGAAGATTTGTGTGTGAAAAAGCAGAAAGAATGCAGAAAACTGATACTGGAAACACTTTACAGAGACACAAAAAGTTAAATTAATGACTTAATGCCATTCAGTGTTACACTTAAAGATGCAAAAGATGCTCCGTTATTTTGTCTGAGAGGGGTTAAAAGTGTCCATCCTTCTCAGATGTCAGTAGTTAGCGCTGTCTGAGTAAAACTCTGAAAACTGTGATCAGCTCTCAAACCGACACGGCTGTATACACGCCGACTATTTGTGTGGTTCTGTTATTTGTTTTCCTGGCTTGATTTCAGTCAAAGACTCATGTGACACAGCTGTCTTTAGAATCCTGCGGTGTTAGACCCTTCCAGCAATAATGAATGCAGCATGAGTTAAGTCTAAAAATAAAACTGATCAAACAGCAAAGTTTGGACCATCCCCAGCTCTTCATCTGTCTCTGTGTTACTGCTGTTTGTTTGTTACTTTTCAGTCAAGTTGATTTTCCAAAGGCTCTGAGACAGACAAGACTATTGAAACAGGGACGATACGTTGCTAAAGGCAACAACAAAAACATCATTTGGACAGGTGGGGTTAACTTCCTGCCAGTGTTTCCTACTTCAGTCTGATTGGTCAATACCCCATGACAATGGTGATTTGTTTACTAACTGCAAAGTTAGTTCCAGGAACAACTTGATTCAACATGTCAAATCAGGCAGAAAAGAATCGAGCAAACAGATGTTTAAAGAAACAAGGTGCTGCATGCAGAAGATGTTTTGATTCAAGAGTACGTACACAAAGCAAGTCTGGGGGAGCAGCCCCTACACCAGTTCTCAGCCCCACCTCACACATGGCACCAAAGCTCCAACTGCTGATACTCCTCACTAACATTTCAGGTAAACAATCAAACCAAGCAACTGTATCAACAAGTTCTAAACAGACCCTATTCAATTGTAAAATATGTTTAAGTTAAGCACAGTTTATTTATTTTATTTATTTATTTATTTATTTTATTCAATTCTAGAGTATTTTTATGTTTAAGGTTAAAACTTACATAACCCAATGGTTAAAAAATGGGTCAGTTTTTCTCATACCTACTGTTACTAGGGCTGCCAAGATTAGTCGACTAGTCACGATGACATTGACGATCAAATTTGTCGGCGACTTATTTAATAATCGACATCATCGTTTTATTATTTTTTTAAACTTTATTTTTCCCTCCAAACTGCCGCTGTACTTTCACCTGTCTCGTCTGCTGTTCTGTCCTTGACGCATACGCGCAGAAGTGGTAACCGGGGTAACCCGTGATGTCACTGGAAAAGTTATGCTCAACAGTATCATGGCTAGCCGGCAACAGAGCTCGAAAGTTTGGAGGAGAAAAGTGTGCAATGAAAAATCTGCAAAGCAGAAATGGTCTTCCATGACAGTACGACGGCGATGCACGAGCATCTGAAAAGACAGCACGCCGCGGCTGATTTATTTTCTGACGAAGAATGACAATCTCGGTAAGCTAACTGGCTAGTTGGCTGCTAACATTAACGTCAACAGGGAGCTACCTACTTAATAGCGATGTCATGTTTGAATAGAAAATTGGTGCATTAAAAAAATGTCAGAAATGCTGCTACAAGCTGCAAAGTTCATTAAAAGCTGAATGAACTATGATATTAACTGTCTTCATTTTTAGTTAGTACATACCTTAAACACTTGAAGCTTGAAACTTATGTTAGCTGTATGCTGGTGCTATAAGATGCAATTTATGTATGATCCAAATAGTCGACTAATCACAAAAAATAATCGATGACTAGTCGATTATCAAAATAATCGTATGTTGCAGCCCTAACTGTTACTGACGATTGTTCTCTGTTTGAGTAATATCTACGGTGGCCCTGAAAGCTCACAGCACTGAAACTTCACATGCAAAAAGACAAAACAACACATCTGCAGCATTTAGAAAACGCGCTGCAAAGACCACAACACAATGCAAGAGTTTCGAGAGGACACTTAAAGTGAAGCGCCGTAAATATCCCTTGACTGAGGCTTTTCTAACATTCCATCCTACAAAATAAGTAATAAAAGTATTTATGATTCGTCCATCAGCCAATACTCAAGGCTGCAATATCAGTGTCATATCTAAAGTGGAAAGGTTGTATCACGAAACCCTTAGCAAAAAAAACATGACATGCAAAATGGATTTATAAAAGAGAGAAAGTAAGTCAGTAGCTCTGTAGTCATCAAGATAATGTAGAGTGAGGAGGTTATTATAGCAATCTGCAGTGATTACCCATCATTCAACCCACATGATCTCTCACTTAAAATCAGTCCACTAAAGGCAATAAAAGAAATGACATGGAAAAGATGTAAACCATAGAAACGATGTTCCACATCAGCTTGATTCAAAGTACACCATCACAGTCCGATCCACTCCAGCGATGCTGTCAGTGAGCGACTGAAGGAGTGGAGATGACTGAGCAAGCGAGTGTGTCAGCATTGATGATGCAGTTAAAAAGATCGGGACCGTTCCAAATCCTCTCTCTTGTGGTAAAGTAAACAGTATTTTTCCAGTCTTTAGGCAAATCTCCATTTCAAAGTGCACAAAATGCATAATTTTGTGCCCCCTTGCACCTTGTTACTTTGAAATGCTAATGGTGCCTGTGGTTGGTGTGTGTGTGAGAGGAAGTGAGAGAGAGAGAGAGAGAGAGAGAGAGAGAGGGGACGAGTCAGGGCATGTGAGGCAGCGTGTAACTGGTGTGTGTGTGTGTGTGTGTGTATAGCCTTGCTGCTGGCTGAATGACATCTTCAGCTATCATTTGTTCCATTTGCTCTCATTTGTCACATGCACACACACACACACATGCATGAACACACAGGCATACAGGAAAGTCCAGTAATATTTGGAACCCCTCCTTCTCTCTCCCACACACACACATACACACACACACACACACACACACACACACACACACACACATACACACACATACACACACAGAACCCTGCATTGCTCCATATCTATCTTGATGTACTGGGAAGGTGAGTGCTCTACCAGCCATTACTCCTCATATATCAAGTCATGCACTCTGCTGCCTCCCTGACTATTACACCTATACATCACACACACACACACACACACACACACACACACACACACTGCACGTACGCAGCTTTTATCGCTACAGTTAAGAAAAGGTTGTGACCTATGTGGGGTTCATTAATCAAGCTGCACAAACTGTTCTGATTGGTCCGTTCACATTTTACAAGGGACAGAGATTAACCTTTGAGCGGAGATGAGGGGTGGGGTGGGGGGTGGGGGGGGCTTGTCACAGCATGCAGTTTAACTCAGTGATAGGCCTCGTCCCTGATTTTCATTCTTCATTTAAAACTCTGTGGAGTGAAAAGCAGAGGATGACTAAGAAATGAAGACAGAACAGGTAATCCGTCCTTCAGAATAAAGCGTCACGTCCTCTGACTTGTTCTCTTCCTGTGTGGTTAATCCTTCAGGTTTTTCCCGAGTGGATGGTGCAACAGAATTGAGGAAATACATCTTACTTTGCTCATCTCCTTCCTCAATGTGACTTCTACTCTCCCCTGCACTCTTTAAAAGATGACTTCTCTATATCAACATTTATACTTCTTGGTTTGAAGTCTATTCATGGCTGCGTGTGGGTGTGTGTATATGTGTGTGTTAAGGATCTCTCTTGGCAGCCAGATGAAGGCAAAGCTCAGCAGGAGATGACAGTGAATTGAAAATAAGGGAAGAAGGATAGATGTAGCAGTTGGGGAAACATACTGGTTTATGTCCTTGAGAGAAGAAAAAGCAAGACTCCCGAAATGAGGTTTGATTGCCAAGTGTGCCACAGTGGTGAAGCCTAAATGTTGACAGAAACAAAGGGAATCGCTGCACCACATGTGTAGCAGCTCAATTATAAACACTGTGAATGTAGAAAAAGTGTGTTTGAAGGAGCTACACCATGTTTCTGTGTGGGGAATGGGTGCAGCTACGACCTATAACGGATCAGGACGTCAGTGAAAGTCAAAGAATGGATCACAGTATACCTGCCAATGCTCCTGTTTTTTAACACGTTGTCCTGCTGAACTCCTGGTTTGTAATTTCTCCCAGTTTTTCTCATTAATACCAATTTAACCCTCTGGATCCCAAACCCGCCAGACTGGCAATTTCAAATCATTTGTCCAATCTAAAAAACTGGCATGATAGTCAGATTCTCAGGTTTCCAAGGGTACCTGAGTATATCACAAGTGACTCAGCAACCTGTGTAGAAAGACCAGAGAAGACGGGAGAATTGCATCGACATCCCTTTGACTCTCATGTCTTATTTGAAAATTTGCAGAAAATTAAGTTTGCTGTAGCTAAATTCTGTAAAAAAAAACAAAACAAATAATTCTACACTCCTTACTGTTTTCAGTAAGCTCTAAATGATGGACATGCACCCTGTACTTGCACTTCAAAAATCTTTTGAATTGCCTGCAGCCATAGTGTTGTAGGACTTCCAGGGTCTCTGCAGGTTTTAACAAGTCATATTCAAGACTTCTTAAGACTTTTTTCAGACCATAAAGAATACAGTTTAAGACCCCTTTAACATCCAGACTGGCAAAAAAATCACAAAAAACATGAAGGAAAATCAGAGCGAGGCATGGAATTACTTTCACGTGCACAGCAGACGTTGTGCTAGATGTTTTACCTGTCTGTCATTTTGCCACTCTCTAGCAGCAGAGGAGATCAGCATCAGGTTCTGTGTCTTTGCCTCAGTCTTGATTTTTGTCTTGAGTTTTGATTTTGTTCTGGAGGCTGAAGCTCTGTTCTGCTACACTAGATACTGGTATAACCAGCGCTACTTCAGAAAGCGTTTTGAAGTCTGGAAACTTTTCACCCGGTGAAGTAATGAGCAATCGGTGAAAGACTCTTTGAAAGACGATTCCCCAACCCAATCGGAACCCTCTTCACCGGGAGGAAATCCTGGAGCATCTGGTTCTGATGTACGAGTCATAGCACTGCCAATCGATGCCAACATTTAAAAGGATAAGACAAACCAGCACATCAGAGAACATGAGATCATAAACAGGACAACACAGTACCTCATTAATTATGCACGCTATCCACCAACTGGACAGGGGGTCTGCTGCAGGTGTGATATGTGATTAATGAATGACTGTGTGACAATGAAAGTGGACTGGATCACTGTCGGGGTTTCTAATCCATCAAAATGACAGGACAGCTTCAGATTTTTCCACCATTGTTCAAAAATATCCGTCAAAGACGTAGAATAATCGGTTAACACGACCTCTGGTGCACAGCACACTACCACACTTGACTTCTGTTTTGTATTTACGTTGTAGCGTCCTAGAAATTTGAAGAATTTAAAAGTGAGACTGAAATTTATGCATTTGTTTTAAATAAAAATGACATCAATAAATTTGTAAAACTTTTCAAAATCGTATTTAAGGCATTAAATAAGATTTTAGGTGAATTTCAGACATTTTTAGGCTTATTGGACTTTAGTTTTGTGACTTTTTAAGACCTTGCAGTGCCCCGACTTCCTGCTGCAGTGATAAACAAGACCTTGGTAAGTAAAATAAATACAGACATTAAAATTTGTAGATTCTTTGAATGTAATTCCTCATCCAATATTCTTTCTCTGTTCCTCAGGCGTGAGGCTACCTGAAAATGTGTTGTATACGCTAATTCTTTATTTTTTCCATTTTTAAAATTATGAACTCAGAGAAAAACAATTGACAGTTTTCTTTTTTCTAACAATTTATAGCTTTTAAATTTTGTCACACTGCATGAAGACATAACTGAGTTCCATCAGTCTGTACTCATGGTTGTCCTGAATCTATAGAGGTGCAGGACTTCACTTTGCAGAGAGAAATGAGACCACAGTGAGCATGTGTTCTGGATTCTGTGGTGAAATGTAGGCAGGTATGTCACAGGTTGTGTCATGAAGGGTATCATTGCTTTTACGGCCCAAAAACAATAATGAAAAAAAAAATCGCTGCAGTTGCACCAACTCTCAACAACAGTTCTGCATCACTTCTTTTGAGTCTACAGTGAATCTAACTTGTAGCTTGCAGATCCGTCTTTTAAAGCCCCATAAAACATCCCTGGAACACGTCTTATAAACTGCATGTCACCGATCTCTCTCCTAGATGGTGTAACACTTCCCATCTGCCATCATTTCCTTTGACACTTGACCATGAAAAAAAAAAACATTTCAAAGACGTCCAACGAATGTCTTGTCCTGCCACATAAAAATCCTCTTCTCTGACTCAGCCGATAGTTCACACCAGCACTGAATCGATGTCGTTTGACTGAAGAGAGGATGGGATAAGATACAGGTTGGTTACTCTTCATTGGGTTAATACCTGCTAGAGCAGCAAACATCAGCAGAAACTGGCATTCAACTGACACATTGGTTCATTCTCAGCAATAAAAAGACTCCTCCAGACTCCTTTATTTACAGAATGCATTAAACTCTCTGAGTAAGTTCTGTGATCTCAAACACTTTATAATCTCAGAGCCAGTGTTTGTTATTCCTCCCACTCAGTACATCATCATCACACACAAAGAAAAATCTTCTTAAAACAAAAAAGTTTTCTGTTTTTTTTTTTTTCTGGTGCGACATTAGAAGATGTTTAACTTGTAGCAGAGGAACATTTTTCATGGTTTATGAAGTTTTATCAGAGTTTGTACAACAAAGCTAAATTAATGCCCTGAAACCTGGATTATTAAATCATCCCTCTTACTGCACTGATTCAGTAGCTGTTTGGAATTGTGTATGGATTTTAAAATAATTCCCCATGGCTCTGCTGACTTAAATTAAAAAAAACTTTCTTAGCTTCTCTTTAATAAAAGAGGGAGAAACTGTCGTTATTTCACGTACATTAGGGATTCACTAAACATATTGGGCCGATGTTATTTTACAGCGTGAAAACGGTGTCGGCTGTGTGGATGTCCATCACAGTGTCCATGGAGGATAACAGGAGAACAATCTGTGGAAACATGCGCTGCAAGTAATCTGCCAGGAGGAAAGAAATCCTCAAGTTTTAACACAAAGAAACTTTCATTTGAAAAGTTGTCATCAACACTAAGACGTATTGAATAGAGGTGTCCTGATCGGATACTGATTTCAAAACTCTCTGCGCTTAACATTCGACTTTCTGGCACCAGTGAGATGCCAACAATGAAAGCTTTAGAAAAAGGTCAAAACATCTTCTTTGTAACACTCTGAAGCTACTGGGAAAAACAAACTTAGGGTAATGACACAAACTTTGGGCGAGGTTACGTAACTGAAACTAAGATCGACAGGAGATTTGAAGTTTCAGAGAGAACTGAAGAGTTTGTATGAGGTGCAAACGGGGGTCGGGTCAGGCTCCGCTGTGAGCGTGTTTGCACTCCTTCATTTTTATAATTATAGGTCACTGCTATTTCAGCTAATTGAATAATAGAAACCTGAGTGTGTGTGCATGTGTGTTTTTGAACGTGCGTGCACAGGAGGTGCCTCACATGTGTCTGAAACCCGAGGGAGCTGACTGGAGACGTGGAGGGATTGAGTAGCGGCGTGTAATGACTTTGGGGGCCGAGGGTAGCTGTCTGGATCAGGTGGCACATTAGGTGGGTGAAGCACTGGTCTGCTGTGTGCACATACACAAACACACACAAACACACACACACACATACACACACATGTTTGAGCCTGGGGAAATACAGGATATATTTACAGATATGCAATACACAGTTATGTATATCAACTGAGACAGACAGGAAAACCTGCTTGCAAGTCATACACACACACACACACACACACACACACACACACACACACATACATACACAGACACACACACACACTGCTCGTCCAGATTATCTTGCATAACAAAAATTCAGTCCTGACTCCTGACTCATCTTGACCTGATAATAACCCCCAACCATTAGCAGACTGTTCATTCCTGTGTGTGTGTTGAAGTACACACACACATACACACTCTCGTATCCTCAGCTGTTCAGCTCAATCAGTCGTCCCCAGAGTTCAGCTGCTTCACTGAGTCTCCACCGAGTCTTCACAGCTCTTTCTGAGCCCCCTCCTCATGTCACATCTCTACAGGGTTTTTCTCACTTTCTTCATCCGTTAATTAACCGAGGCCATCGAAAGCAGCACAAAACATCCTTATAAACGCTGACGCTCCACATGCTGCGGCTTTATCATCTCCTTCACTGAACTAGAATCTGAAACTGAAGCTGTGGTATGGATAAGACATCACAGTTAAGTTATTTCATTTTGCTGACACCAGTGTGGACAAATTGTCAACACTTTCTTTTTGCATTGCTCCTTTTCTCTAATTTGTTCCTAAAATTTGCATTTCATCTTTTTTTTCTGGTCCGCTGTTGTAATATTTTGCCCTAAAAGCTTTTTTCTGTGTGGGGTTTAGAGCTGGGTACCAAACTTCGGTTCTTTTATGGCACCGACTAAAATGCTTCGATAGTATCAGGTATCAAAATATGCCTCGTCTTTGGGTGCCAAGTTTCAGTACCCAAAGGGTTAATCACATGATCCAGATCTGATAATGCCACCAGTGATTGGCTGTAACGTTACACATGGTTGTGGCACGCAGGACAATGCTGCCAACTTAGCGACTCTGTCACTATATTTAGCAACTTTTCAGACCCCTCTAGCGTCTTTTCTTGAGTTAGAGGCGGAGTCAAAGTATGTGCTGATCTTCAGCATCCTCTGCTTCTTAACAAGCAGTGGGTGCTGAGCCCCTCCCTTATCCAAAACACACAGGCAGACTCCTCGCTCGCAGCAGTACCTCCAAGCTGCAGCCAGAGCAGACGACTGGGAGCAAATGAATCGCGCTAAAGTGTGTCTCTGTTGGGTCACAAAGGATGAGGGTCGACATTTGGACATAAAAAAAATAAACATTTAAATTTAAAAAAAGAATCGACAGAAGGAAGTTCAATAAAGACATTTTTGCTGCACTCAGTATATACTGACCTGTTACTTGTTTGCAACTTCTTCTGTACTGGCATTTATCTGTTATTCTTTTTTTTTTTTTTTTAATGTAAGAAAACTGCTTAGAGTAGAAAAATACTAAAGCTGAAAATTAAAACTCAAGATTTGTACCATAATGTGTCATGTAATTTTCTTTTTGTTATAATTTATATTATAAAATTGTATCAAAAAAAGTATTGTTCAGGAACTGGAATCGAAGTGAAGGTATTGGTACAGGAATAAAAATTTTGATTGATAAACAAGCTTTTTTATTTATGAGGTGCGGCTGGTGAAACACTTTGATTGGTCACATTTTTAGATCGAAATTACAAGAAGAAGAAGAAGAAGCGCAGGATCTGTGTGAAAGTGTGAAAGACGTGGTCAGCTGGTTCAACTGAAAAATGTCAGTCAGTGTAACCAAAGTCTCTAATAAAAATTTAAAACTGTGCAAAAAAGTCACTATGAATAGGATTTTATCAGTCTACTACACTGTAAAAATGACATTTAAAAATGATGTAAACCAACCAAACCAATCATCGGTGTCTACGGCATACTGACACACTCAGCTCAACAAAAAATGTTCAGAAATGAAGTATTTTAAATAAACTCTGAGATAATATTTCATAACAAATAACATTTCATCAGTAGACTTTCAAGACTTCTAGGAAGGTGAATTATTAAATCCTTGTCATGCTTTTGTGGTTACACCATTTAACAATTTAATAGGACTGATTCTTGGTTAAAAATGGTTGACATGACATATAAAAATACTATGAACAACACAGAAATGCAAAATACACATTTAAAAAAAAAAAACCTAACATGTTGATTTAATAAAGCAAATTTTTGATACTACCCTTAACTGTCACTGTCCCATACACATCCAAACCACTTCCTAGAAAGACACCAATATTGAACTTAACACTGATCGTCTGATCCTTCAGTAAAGAGAAGAACACTGAAACAGGCTGACCCTGAATTTTAAAAGATAAAACAGAATAGCCTTTTTTTCATAAGTTTAATAAAAACTAGCAGCAGAAGAAAAATGTCTTTTCACTATTTACATCTATAGTGTATGAAGGAGTGTATGTAGTGTACAAATTGCTGCTCCAGGGAGTTGTAAGTTTTCCTTTTACTTTTCAAATAAGTGCTGGTTTCTCACATATTCCGTCTGTTTCTGATGTTGGTTTTATCTTTCCCCTTCACATCCAGGATGCGCTTCAGCCAGCTGCTGGAGATAGGACGGAGCGCTATCACGAACAAAGACAAATATTCATCAAATCCCTCCAGACAATACATAATTTATCACATGGGGATCTGAATTATATATATCCATCATCAAATATTTACAGTATTAGCATTTTTCAAGAACCGGGGTCTGGATGTTGTCTTTCCCTGGATTGGCTCAATGTGACAGGATAACACGAGGTTTTGGTTTCAGAGGGGAACAACATTTCAGACCACTGAGCAGACTGATGGGGTGAGTTACAGTCTGAGGAGAGCTTGCAGCCAGGGTTAAAGCTTCGTAAGCTGTCACATACACAGAGACACGCATATGCAGCTGATAATGATCCAGGCCCACGTCATGTCGGACAAATAGATCTGTGTGACCTTTTTGGATTTACAGCCAAAAGAGAATAAGGTGGAGAATGAAAGGGAGAGTATTAAAATGTGTTTCAATCTAATCCGGTCTACCCAGCATACAGACTCCCTGTGTAAGGAATTAAAAAATACCCCATGCAATGCTTTATTTTGTCCACTCCTGCTGAAATTGCCCCAATGATTAGAGGATTTTTCAACCCAAAATAGATGGATTTGGTGATGATCAGAGGCAGATTAACTTTGTGTATGTGTGTGTGTGTGTTTTTTCAGAGTATTGATGGATGTGTGTGTATCTCTGTGTGTATGCACATAGATTATAATTCTTTTCAAAGGAGATTAAACCTTTATTTTGGCAAACATCTTAGTCAGAAATGATCCTTCTTACACACAACAACACACACTCATGCGCTGTAGGGGAGTGAGATTGGGAAGTGGGCCAATGAGAGGGATGGAGAGAAGTCGCCTACTGGGTTGAAGAGAGAGAGAAAATGAAAGAGAGCTAGAGAGAGAGACATTGAACATGAATAGAGGGATTGGGAGGCAAGTAGGACAGATGTAACAGGCCACTGTGGGTCAGATAACGTCTCACTGATCGAGGGAGACAGAGAGAAATCTGATCCAGAGATATGCTCTCTCTCTGTCTCTCTCTCTTTCAGTCTAGCTCTCTCGCTCATGGAGCCGCTGAGTCTTGCAGGCAAGCGTGCAGCTGTCAGCAGCTCTCCCTCCGTCTGTCTATGGCAGTACACAATCCCTCCATCAAAAAATAAAGAGTGGTGAATACAATGGATATAATGGTACACAAAAATAATGATTTGGGTGAAAACTTAAAAAAAAAAAAAAAAATTATTCCTTCATTTACTTTTGTGTGTAATATATCATGCACCACAATTTCCCATCCTTAAGGTGGTGAATAAGCTAAAATGGCTAAAAACTGTCAATGAATAAAATGTGTTAAACTGTCAAGCTGTTTGTATTTTGATTAACCACGTAGCAATCTTTGTTTTTGCACAAGTGGGACAAATTTCAGTATTGCAAAAATCTACAGTGATCTTGAGGAGTCTCTCTTCTAGATATCTGCCTGATCCTAATCAACAACTTAAAATGAGATCATCAGCACCAATAAAGGTTGATTTGTGAATGCTATTTCTTAGCTTCCTGATCGGATTGGGCAGGACCGGACTGATTTACAGCACGTTGAAGTCTCCATGACAGCAACACGCCGACCAATGCAGTTTAGTAGTAAGAAGAGATCTGTGATCTGCTGAAAAAGATTTCTGGGATTCGTTTTGTGGAGATGGTGGACACTGGAGCAGAACTGTCAGTTTTCGTTCTGCTTGTTGTTCTGTCTGTGTTCATGGGATACACACAAATCTGACACAAGGTATCCTGGGAGGATGGGTAATGAGGTATATTTTTAACCCTTTCCTAACAATCCTAATTTCCTAATAACCAAGAAAAGTGTCTTCTTTGGATTAAGTTGTGCAGTAGACCACGACATCAACTTACAACATTAAATAATAACAAGGATGTTTACATCTGTTCCAAGATAAGTCTCCATCCTATTTGAGGCAATATATTGTTACTTTTCTGGAGAGGAAAATAAAGTTATCTTTAACACTAGAACCGCCACAGAAGTCTGACAGACAATTTGAGATTTCTCTAACACTAGACAATGTTAGCCTAGCGTTAGCTCCTAGCTGTGTTGTTCATCATGTCTCTTTGTTTGTTGGAGTTCACTGGTCTGTTTTGTTCTAGTTTTTGTTCTTTGGTGATCGTCCATCATTGTTAGCTGTTGTCCAAAGGGCTCTAGTTAACCTAACGTTAGCTTCTGGAGCTTAGCATCATTAGCTTATCTGTAATAGCCCAGATAACAAAGGTTAGCAAACGATCTGCTGAATGATTTAATGTAAATACTGCAGCTCCAAGACCGATGCTGATCCTCTATCTTGTTGTCTGAGATGCTGATGGTAACCAGATGTGGTTTATCATGTTCGCTCTGGGACCTGTAAGTTTTGTCTTGTAACTGAAGCTTTTTATGGACCTTCTCAACAGTAAATTGATTCATATAACCCTCCAGTGTGTAGTTTAGACTCTTTTGGTGATTTCTAGATGACATGTGATCTCTCTGTCTTTAAAAATCATCCATGGCGTCCTGTGAAATGTCTCCTAATGCGACACCTCCTATAGAGCCTGTCACTGAATGTTCATTGTTTGTCAGTTTGAGTGGAGGGGGGGTGTGGCTAGGTCAATTGTTGGTGTCCAAACTAGTGTTGTCATGATAGCAAAATTATGATTCGATACAATACCTGCTCAAAATATTTAGATACCATTACTTAAACTATACCATGATAAAACCTAAAAAAAAATCAGTAAAATAAATAGAATAAAAGTCAGACTTTTGACTTATGTGTTAGAACACATTGTTTAAATCGGTCACATTTGCTAACCCGTTGCTCTTTGAGCTCTTTAAGGAGGTGAGGATGCTGAGCAGCGAGGCGCTTTGTCATGTTCATAGTGTTACCCCCCTTCGGCTGCGTGTGTCTCTGGGAAACTTTACAGACAGGCTTTGATATGTCTAATGGCTTGTTCTGACTGTTGGCTTTGTAAGCATAATAATGCTAAATTTCGCTCTGCGCTCTGGCTTTTTCGACAAGCTACAGACGGTTTTCGGGAGCAGACTCGCTGCATTAATCAAAATGGCTCTGTTTTAAAACAAAATACCCTAAGAGAATCGATACTTAAAACACATGTATTGTTTAGTTTTTGAAAACAGGGAATCGCGATGCTTTCTCTGCAACGGTATACCGTGCAACCCTAGTCCAAACTGTAGGCTGCTGTCCTTGTTGCACAGGTTGTCAGACGGGTTGACAGTCCCTCTCTCTCTTTCTCTCTGCTTTATGTCTCTTTTGGCCTATCCTATTAAAACAAAGGCAAAAGGCCCAAACCCAACCTTAAGTAAACATAAAAAAAAAAAAAAGAAAATCAGCCTTTGCTAAATATTGCCTAAATGGGAGAAAACAGGCCCTAAATCTTTCCAGTAATCCAGTAGTACACATCCCTCAAGATGCCCTTTTAGCAACTCTGGATGTCCAACAGCACCAGGAGGGTAAAAGTGACTTCACTGCAGCAGATAATTCCTGGCAGCTGCAGCTTGTGCCCTTTAAACTAAACAGGCACACCATACTGAGTGATGCGCACATAAAAGAACATTATGGAAGAGCACCAGCTTCCAGGGCTTGAGGCTGCAGATACTGTGATACTCTGTATCTTTCAATTTTCTTGGAAGCACCCCACTAGAGAAGAAACTTGATAAGGGTCATGGTTAATGGAAAAGAAAAAGATGATAAGACTTTGTAATAAAGGAACTTGATTAGTTATGAGGGAGGAAAATGAATTTGATAGGGGTCACAATTTAAAATAAACGAGATAAGAGGCGTTCATGAATGATAAAGGAACAAAGGGATTAAAGTGCAGATGCTGGGATGTTCTGGTTGCTATGGAATACCATACAAGACATACTTCCTTTGGGAGTTCTAGAGTGAAGACGACCTAAAACATCTAGGAATATATTATAATTATTTTTGGTTTTGTTTGTTGAAAGTAAACTGTTTCAGGACTAATTTTAGCATTTCCTAACAAAGAAAATAAACCACTTTTATCCACCAATAACGATAAAGCTTACTGTTGTTGGGCCCAAAAAACCGTCAGTTTTCTTCAACATTCACCTCTTCACTAATGAGACTTGTAGGGTTACTTATGTGGTGAATTTTCAAGGATCAAGAAGGTTTAAGGGGAGCTTTTATAGAAAATATATCTATTCATGGGAGAGAAAAAAAACCTCTCAAAGGAACAGTGACTTAAATGGAAGCTGAGGTAGATGAAATAAAACCTCTTCACAGAAGTGAATATGTACTGTGGTTCAGGACCTTCTTCACTCTCCATTCTCTCAGTAATGGTCAAAAATGTGCAAATGAGAAAATGTGGTTTTTCATTGTGGGGAGCCAAAAATAGGTTCATCCAGGATGCGACACAAACACCATAACAGCTCAATATACTCCCTTTCAACTGTGGGATAATGTACTCCCATCCTATACAGAGCACAGCATGAGCGATAGATGAGGAAGACTTCATGATGAGAGTGTGGGAGGATGAGGAATGAAATGCACAAGTGAGGAATGAAGCATGTAAAAAAGGAAAGGAGCTGGTTGTGGTGTCAGATGGAACAGGCAGATGGTTGAGGATGTGATTCCAATCAGCCTGGTGATAGGGGTGAGTCCTCAAACACTAAATCCAGAGAAATCCTTACAATCAAATCACACATATCCTCACTGCAGGCCCGCCTGTGGGTTACAGTCCGCCCAGCTTGTTGGCTAACTTCCTTGAACAGCCAAACAAGTGCTGGAAGCAGTGGTAAAATGTTTTTGGATTGGTGTTTTCCAATAGCAAGGGGTCACTGGTCTCTCAATGGTTTGGGAAACCCTGTTTTAGCCCACTAATTTAGCGTGACACTAGCATTTTTGCTTCAATGTCAGTGTTACTCCCTTTCCATCAAAAGAACCAGGTGTTTGTTTGGTGCTAGTGCTTAGGTACTTGGGAAGAACGTGATCAGAACCAGCTGTTTGGTTTTCCATTGTCAAGGAGCCAAGTTGGAGCCACGCAATTGTGTCACCTTGAAACAGTATGTCGCTACATACATGGCCTTTTACCCAAGAACGCTAGCACCATACTGAAGCCCACAATGCAACAATGGAGGAGCTCATCAAATGCATGCAAGGGATGATCCTGGCTTTGCAAGCCTACATAAAGAGACAAAAAAAAACAACTGTTACAGGCTACCCATATTTAGACATGGCTGATCGGCTTTTTTGAAGCTTCAACACTTTGTTCAAAACATGTTTCATTACTCCAGGCTTCAGTGACACACAAGGCTCAAGTAGGACAACTAGTGGTCAATAAAAAGAGGTGCGATCCCCTGAATCTCTCCGACAACCAAAGTGCCAGAAAACACTGGGTCTCCTCCTACGTTCACTGCTGCTTTAGTTTTGCCTCCATTTCAATTTTAGAAAGAGAAAATCAATACATGCAGTATATGCAGTTTTTCATTTTCAAAATGGCTGCTGACCTTTGGTTATGAAAACCACGCCCCAGGTTTCTGACGTAGTTGGTGCCTGGGTTTGGCCAAGCAATGAGTTTGTACTTTTTAAGCACCAGTTTTCAGAACCTGAAGATGGTGCTTTGTTGGTGGAAACCATGGCCTGAAAAAAAAGGACGTCTCTCTCTCTCTCTCTATCACACACACACACACACACACACACACACACACACACACACACACACACACACACACACACACACACACACAGTTGCCCACCAGTGTGATACCAGACTGGCCCACCTGTCCACTTGAGGACCACTATTGGCTAATGGATCAGTGTTGCTTGGTTTCTGCTGGAGCATAAAAATCTAATGGAAAACCAACAGACATACGTGTTTGTCAACAACTCTGATGGAAACTTGCAAAAACTACAGGTTTAAGCACTGATCTCAAGGAGAAAAAATATTTGCATTATGGACAAATCTGTGATGCTGAAACTTCAAGGGTTAAGTACGAAAACAGTCTGCATTTGATGTTTCTTTGACTTGACAACATTAGATCTGGTTGAAGAATGAGTGTCAGAATAAACCTGCAGAAAATATTTGGGATGTGACAACATGGAGTTATTTAACGCAACTAAAACTGTGATTACAGAGTCTGAATGATTATTCAGTCTACTTTTTTTTTGTACCTAAAAAAACTGAAGAGCAGGTTCATATCAGTGCATGGGACTGTGTTAATGTGTGTGTCTGCCAGGTGGGGAGGAATGGCTGGGTTGTGTTGTCATTACAAGGCTACAGTTGCTTGTTGACATCATTACCACAGGACAGCTGACAGCAGCTGCGAGAGACGGGGGTGGGGGGTGCATTGAACCATACATTTGAGTTTCTTTCTCAACTCTTCTTTGTGATCCTTAGCAGAGCTACAAAAATATTTTCTTCCACAAAAAGACTGAAACACAAATCTGGAAGACTTTCACTTTGGGGCCTCTCTTACACACACTCACACACACTGCCAAAAATATAACATGGAGAGCTGATTGTAGCCATAATTGTGGTTCAGTCAGTCTTGGGTGCACTCAACCAAGAAGGATTACTCTCCCTCTCACACACACGCACAAAATACACTACACACCGTAAACTTAGGGCTGGATGAGTGCATAAAGTTAAAAATCTCTGCAATCTGTGTGTTTGTGGGTCAGAGGTCATCGTGGTCTGGCTGAAACCACAAAACCAGGGAGGGCTACTGCTGGTGCAGACAGACGCATGCGGACACACACCTTCCTCCATCTGTCTACTTAGCTGCTCAATCATAAAATCACTCATGCAGACGGAGACACACTGAGAGGACCTGTACCCCGCTGAGACTAGAAACACATTCACATCCTCTCTGTGTGAACCGAGCAGGTCTGAGCCAGATTATAGCAGACTGAAATGGGATTTTAATGAACTGAACTGGATCATAAAGGTCTAAAACTGATTACACTGAATTAGTGGATTATACTGAACTGGATTACTTTACTAGATGGATCAAGGCTTGTGGGCTGAGTTGCAATAACTGCTGGGTAATAAAGTGAAAGGAATTTTATGGAGGGTTTAATGACAAGTCAGGTCCATCCTTTATTTTTACACCTGCTTGCTATATCTGTAGTTGCTTAGAGTGAGAGAAATGGTATCACTTTATGTCACTGGTGTGTTAAACAGCAAAGCCATTTCATTTCACACTTGAAGCTCATTCATGCACTACACCACAAATGCAAACGGATATGATTAAGCCCATAGCCTGAGCTCATCCTATCTCAGACACTTTCTTAGATTAGATTAGATTCTGTTGCTAAGCACCTCTCCAATGGAAGCTTGTTGCAGCAGCTCTCCCTTTGTTGTTCTCTTTTATCCTTTTTTTCTTATCTTTTAAGTTCTCTTTGTATTTGGAGCCCGCCATTACTTTCTATGGTTCATTTGTTGGTGATTGACACCAAACTGGTTACGTTTGCAGTGGTGTTTTTACCTTTTTATTCCTGTTCATCTGGGGATCCTACTTGTAACCATAATTGCACTGTTTACTCACCAGACTCAGCTTTTAGCAGCCCGTAGCATGTCAATGCTCACTGATCCAAAGTTGCCTGCGAGCTGAGAAGGAGGTAGAGACGATGTACTGGTACTGCGGTGCAAGCTAAGAGGAGACAACATCAACCAGTCCTCCCATCCATAGTTTTGCAGAATGAAAGATCTATATACAATGAAATGGACAAGCTAGCATTAGCTATTCACAGAGACATGGCTAACAGAGCTAACACCAGACACCAATCTCTGCAATCTGAATTTGGCGCGACATAGATAAAGATTGATTACACTGTCTGTCTAATGTTTCTTCCTGTTACCAGAAACGCCCAAAAATCCTTACACCAATGTGCAAGTCATGTGTGCATAGAGGGCATTATTGTTGTCCCTCTTGTTAATTTGTGGAGACGACGTCTCGCAAATCCCAGGTGCTGATCAAACTGAGCTCTAAGAATCCCAAATGTTGTCCACAGGGACTGGTGGAGGAGTCCATCATTATCTGGTGTTAACTGCTTCAATTCTCTCTATTTTACTGTCATACTCTCTGAGAAGGGACTGTGAAATACCTCAGTCAGATGGCAGGTCAAACAGAGCTGGCCAAGGAGGCACACACACACACACACACACACACACACACACACACACACACACAGACACACAGGCAGCCCAGAAACCACATACAGGGAAGCTTCAGCCCGGAGAGTGCACACCAGGCTGTCTCCAAATGTCTCTCTCTCTCTCTCTCTCTCTCTCTCTCTCTCTCTCTCTCTCTCTCTCTCTCTCTCTCACACACACACACACACACACACACACACACACACACACACACATACAGCAGCCCACCAGTGTGACACCAGACTGGCCCACCTGTCCACTTGAGGACCACTATTGGCTAATAGATCAGTGTTGGTTGGTTTCTGCTGGAGCATAAAAAGCTAATAGAAAACCAACAGAACAATTAAATTGGCATGTGTGTGTGACTGTGTGTGTGTGTGAGTGTGTGTCCCTCATGCACAGCAGTCATAAGATTCAATTATGATAAACAAGAGATCTTTATTCACGATTGACAACAGCAACACACAAACATCTGCAGCGTTCAGAGCCATCTGTTGTTGCAGACTGCTCAATCAGCCCTGTGTGTGTGTGAATCTTCCTGTTAGACATAAACCATTGTTTTCAGTGTGTGTGTGTGTGTGTGTGTGTGTGTGTGTGTGTGTGTGTGTGTGTGTGTGTGTGTGTGTGTGTGTGAGAGAGAGTGAAAGAGAGAGTGTGGCTTCTCAGAATATGTGCAGCTTGTGGCTGGGAATGTAGCCCGTCTGCGAATAGGAATGTCAGTCAGCAGAATTCTGCTTTATCACAGAGAGAGAATAAGAAGAACTTGCTCTCTCTCTCTCTCTCTCACACACACACACACACACACACACACACACACACACACACACACACACACACACACACACACACACACACACACACCTACTTGGTCCTGTCTCCACCACATCTTAAAAAATACAGAGGTGTGAAGAAAGATGGGCAGGTATCCCATAATATGCCTGACTATGACAGTTATGAGGGGATAATTTGAAGGATTTCAAGAAGTCAAACAACACAGCTCCAGAAAATGTGGAGATCTCAGTGGAGACAAAAGTAATCAAGAATAAAGCATCGGCCTTGTTTTCTAATTGAACTACTTCTTTGACTGATTTTAAAGAAATGTATGTTAATAGTACAAGGCTTTACATGTTTCATGCACACTGGCACATTTTGCTACTGTATTCAGTTTTCTGAGTCATGATGGCAAGTGACACATATTTCTGGGCCAAGTTTCGCGCTCTACCAGGAGTCAGGATTATGCAATGTTTTGATGTAGTGTAAAAACTCAGTGCTGGAGGCAAGTCACACTGGACTGCACTTTGCTCAGGCAGCATTCAGAGCTCAGCTGGTTTGAGTGCTGTATGGTGATACAAGGCAATCTGGATTCACACACATACATGATCTCATTTCTAAACAGATGACTCTTAAAGGCTCTGTGAGGACTCTCTGTTTGAAGTGGATCACAGCAACACCTTTTGGCTGGAATCGTGCGCACACTGTCGTGATGACATGACTCTTAACAAGGTGTCTGTTTGTTTTGGAAATGAATGGAGATCAGATCTTCTTTTTAACACTACTTTTCTTTGTTTAAGTCAACTTTTTACTGAATACAACATGGCAAGGTAAGGTATTTATCAACAGTTAGACAGGGTTAGGTTGTTGTTGTTTAAAACATAACAGCAAGTAAACTTTGTCAGTTTGCACTGTAGTTTAGTAGCCAGCGCTCAGATGTGTCCGTAGGTTAACATGTAACATTAGCGAATCCTTGTTTCCTGCTCATCTACCAGTCAGAGCTAACATAATCTCACTCTTCATTTTATTGACAGACTTTCAAGTTTGATCAGATCACTACAGAATAACTGCTGCATGTGGGCTGGAATGAACATTATCACAACAGATTAGCCCGTGTTTTAGCCTTTGGCTTGTGTTTTAGCCTTTATCCCATGTGTTAGCCTTTAGCTCTTGTTTTGGCCTCTAACTTTCTTCTGCTCTTCTGTCCTGACAGTTCAGCTCCAGTCTCCACCATCACTACAAAATAAATCCCAGGAATCGTTTTCAGCAGAGAAAAACACAGATCTCTCTTCTCAGCTAATCTGTTTGTGATAATGTTCATTCCAGCCCACATGCAGCAGTTATTCTGCAGTGATCTGATCAGACTTGAGAGTCTTTCAATGAAAAAACAAATCCAAAACAAATGATTTATTTGGCAAGAGTCACATCTTTATGACCGTGAGTGATGGTGCTCATGGGAAATGTTGTCTTCATCACAGAGAGGCTTTACTGACAGCCACAGGTGTCGCTGCAATCAGTGCCAAACAGACGGTCCTTTCAGAGCCCTTAAATAGTGAAAAATGTTAATTTCAGAGCACACTGAAATATTGCCATATTTATTCAACTTTAATTTTAACTTGGATGATAAAAGAAGGCAGCAGAAAAGATTCAAAAAGATGTCAAATGACCATCTGGAAATGGTCAAATATTTGATATTTTTGCTGAGAATGTTTAATGTAAGAAGTTAAATTTGAGTGAAAGGACACCAGCTGTTTTCTTTTTGTTTTTTTCTTTTGGTCAGAGGAAAGTAAATCTGGAAAAACAACTTACAATATTCGCATTTTTGAAAAGACAGTGGTGTAGGTGCTATTTAGAGAGATCAGCTGGTATACTGCGCATGTGTTTATGTGTGTGTTTATTTCTATATGCATGCACCCTGGCATATGAGTGACTTATCTGGGACAGGGACATCACAGGGAACAACAGCGGCAGAAATTGAATTTTCTTGCTGGCGATGGAAGAGGCAGCAGGAGCGTGACTGAATAGGTGTGACTGCAGAGGTTTTCCTTTAATACAACAAAAGATCATACAGAGCGCAGCAGAACAGGCCGCCAGGAAAAGCTTCCCCGCTGACATTGTTTCATGTCTTAAAATGTGTGCAAGAGTGTGCTTGTGTCTGAAGCTGCAGCAGCTATATTCAGCAGATAGAAGGAAGCGCTGTAGTGTCGCTCAAAACCAGCGGGAGAGCAAAAAAAAGAAAGAGAGAGAGGGCAGTGAACAAAGAGGAAACAAAATGACGAGGCAACAGAAGAATTGGAGAGTGGACATCAGTCGATTGAAGAGGATCGCTGCTATTGTGCCGTGTTTACCGTTGTGATGACTCTGAGGCTATATTTTATTTAGTTTACTTCTGGCAGTCGTTTTGAAGTGTGACTCTACACCTGCATCATGCACTGCAATCATTACAGGCACCAAAACCTCTCCTGTTTTTTTTTCCTCTCTCTCACAGTCTCTCTAAAGCCCTTTTCACACATGAGCTCATGGCAATTTTCAGACAATTTCAGGACATTCAGGTCCTGATTTTCTCTGGAATTGCCCTTCACGAGTGTCCCTAACAGGAGGAGCTTGTCAGTGTCAGACACACCTGAAATAATCCTTTTAGTAAAGGCCGAGGCTCATGGGGAGAGAATGCTGTAGAAGAAGGAGGAGTGGGTAATGAGAGCCGTCTGTGCTGATATCTTTGGAGCATGTACAAGGTGTACAAGGAAGACAAAAAGAAAACATAAAAGTGACGAGGGGGAGGTCAAAGGCATGATGTAATGACACCATAATCAACTTGGGTATTGTCACCCTGCCCACCTGATGCACATCACACCCTTCCTTCAGATCCCTCGGGTTGGAACTCCACAGCAGGACCAGAATATTCAAAGCTGATACTCAAAGTCACAAAAACTCACTCCAGGCAGCTGCTGCTCGATTTTCAACAGATTCAGTCATTTGTTTTTATAATTGAATCCCTTCCAAAGCACATAATACTGCAAAACTGTCTTACTTAAGGGTGTCCTGAGCAACATTTTTTGCTCCTCAATATGATCTGATTTTTCAGTGTTGAATATCTGCCAATACCAATTCACTGTTAGTGCTCTATGATCCATGTTTCCTTAGGGTGTTTTAGATGTATTGAACACCACTTAAAAAGATCATTGGCTGTTGGACTGTTTTCACATTCTAGTTTGATATATCTCCACAGTGCTGATATTAAAGTTCCCCTGAGGACTTTCTAAGTGATCTTGAAAAAGTTTCTCTTCTTGATATCTGCCTGATTCTAATCCACAACTTAAAATGAGCTTATCAGCACCAACATAGGTTATTTCTAAATGTTATTTTTTAGCTTCTGATCCAATATTTCAGATTTATAGTCTTATCTCTAATAAAAATCATCTCATGTGACTAAATAAGAGCTGAGGCCTAGATTGCTTGTAAAGAGTAAAAAAAAAAAAGCTGACAATTAAGTAAAAGATATTTGCTTGTCAAGTTTTTTTAAATCAGAAAAAAAAAATTAAACAGGGAACTAAGTTAATTTTTATTACCCTGTTAGCAGAATTTTTTATTCACTCCAAATAATTCAGGCATGTGGCAAAGTGAATGTGGCTCATATTAAGTCTTACAGACATTGTTTTTTTTTTCACAAAAATGAGAAACACACTTGCATAGATTTCAGTTTTTTGTAGTTCAGGAACTGTTCAGGACTGTAGGGCTTGTGAGGAAAGGGATTAACTTTGAGAACAATCTGCCAGTCCGATCCTAACCAGTGATATCAGAAAAGCATTATTTATTATCTATCCAAGGTATAAGTGTTAGGAAAATCACCATAAAGCTGCATAAGGATCACAAAGGGCATTAGCATAACCAAGCACGTGTCAGAAAATGAGCAGGAAGAAAAACCACCAAGACTCACACAGGGGCAATACAGTCAGGACAGCAGCTGCTGGTAAATTAATGAGTAAATAAATGATAAAATACAGAAAAGTTCTCATACATACTGTAAACTTGGTCACATTTGTGAAACGCTCCATAAACTTGGAGCACAACAGCAAAACATCCTGTTCCCCAAAATAAAACCTTAAAATAAACAAGACAAAGCAGTGCCTCCTCCAGGGAGAGCTACAGGAACCCAACACAGCTGCAATTGTGAAGTCCCCTAAAATACCATCACACTCTCTTTTCCCTGCAGTCAATTTCAAAAGTGTCTACCGAGAATATCTATTAAGGGTGTTTAAAAAATGCAGATTTTTGTAAGAAGGCTGTGCAGGCATAACAGTTTGGAGTGAGACATGATTGGATTAAACAGAACAGTATATTCCATGGTTTTACAGGAGCTTGCAGCATCGCTCAGCTTACAGTTTCAAAGC
The DNA here is from genome assembly GCA_030710495.1 of Labroides dimidiatus. Taxonomy (NCBI): domain Eukaryota; kingdom Metazoa; phylum Chordata; class Actinopteri; order Labriformes; family Labridae; genus Labroides; species Labroides dimidiatus. Next base: position 5,474,453 of record CM061160.1, on the reverse strand, counting down.
AAACCAGAGCATTACAGCAAATTAGGCAAGCATCATGTCTGGTTTTATGTTCGTCAAAGTTATGATATTGTTTGGTAGAAGAGAGACTGAAGTTTTAAGAAGCTGCATGGTTCAGTAAAAGGACATCACACCTCTGGTGCTTCCAGGCTGCAGTTGTTCAGGGAGCTGAAGGCAGAGAGTGTATAAGGGGCTTGTAATCATGAATGAAACAACACAGGCTGTTCTGAATCACTGAGAAAGCAATGTTCTCCCAACACAATGCACGGACACTTTGGTAATGGAGAGTGGAGAGGAGGTCCACTTCAGAGAAATCTAGTCAGGCAGAAATAGTGGAAACCTAACGCAAAGGATAAAGAACGAACTGATAGATACGGTAAGAAACATGAGTTCCTTTAAACAAAAGATGAAGCATATTGCTATGTCCATGAGTTAATCTACATCAGAAAAGCGATCCTGTATTTACAGGCACACTCTTTCCCTGATGCCTAAATGTGGATGAAATGAAGAAAGTGATGCTGTGTTGCTCAAATGGCACTGTTGATTTTCAATGCCTAATCCCAAAGATTTCATTTGATGCTCAGTTAAGGCCTAAAATGATTCATTGAACAGACTTGTACCAGGGTGCCTACACAAAGACTATTCGCTAAGGGGTGGGAGGAAAAAATCATTACACATAATTATCAGGATTTTTTTGTTTTACGATTTTAAAATCTTTTTTTTTTTTTAGAAATATTGTTGGATTTTTTCCAATTTAAATTCTTCATTTTAGTCTTTGTTGAAAAAACATTACCGCTTTTCTCCAGCAGAGGGCGAGTTGTTTTTCTTTGATTATCTAGTAACATGACGTCAGATCCCCTGAATACGTCTTAAAAACTGATTCACATGTGATGTTCATTTTTTGGGGAAACATGGCTCCTGATATAGTCTGTAGACACCATCATCGTTCAGCTCTACATGGGCTGGTGTTAAATAAGGGAAGTAAAATTGCAAAAATATGCAATTATTGAAGAATTGCAATTTAAAACGAATCGGCACACCAAAAATTGTAAAAGAATTGAATCGCTACTATTTGCCATATGGAGTGCGACCTAAACCACCTGGCTATCTGTGCTCAAGGAGTCTAATTTTTTACGGTTCAAAGCATGGTGTTTAACCCAAATGACTTTTAATGTCGCACATAGCTCTGTCGTCATGCACGCAAAGGAAGAAGATGGAGGTGCAGTGTTGCCAAATTAGCTACTTTTCAGACCCCTCAAGCTTTTAAGCTTTCAAATCTAGCAACAAATCTAGCAACTACATATAAAGTAACAATGCTAAATGTCCGTACAAAATGTGTGCAGATTTTTAAACTGCTACACTGCTAATCATATGTCGTAGAAATCCCAGAATCTGTCTGTTAACTGATCAAAATGGTTTGTTTTTTTTTTTTAAATAGTACCAGATCATCAGGAATCTCGATTAAAGGTGAGGTAATCGCAAAAGAATCTCTGAACTGGTTCATGACACAAGGTGGAACGTGCCTAAAGCACAAAGGTTTGTCCATAGCTCTGCCCCTTTTAGGCCTCAAAAGGGCTGGCCAATCAGAGCGAAGGGGTTTTATGGAGCAAGGAGCCTTAAAAAGACAGCATCTAAAACAAAGTGTGTCAGACAGAGACTGAAATAAGGGTTTTCTGTGTTAAAAAATTAACCATGCAAAGCTACTACAGAGCACCAGAAGGACAATATGAAACTTAAAAAAACTCACAATACCCCCTCTTTAAAAAATCCTTACATATATAAAATGAGGTTACTAAAGCAGGTTTCCAGTCAGAGTGTAGAAAGAATTCACGTTGCTTTATTCATGATTAAATGTTAAATGTGGATCATTTCTTTGTTAGTGCACTTTTTTACGAACATTTCCTGTCAGATCTTCACTTTAACACATCAGCACCATGCCTAGCTTTAAAACTTTGACTTGTCAGGATGAGGGTGCGAGTGGTTCAGCCATTTAGTTATCTTGCTACACTTTCAATATCGTGTATGGCTTTGCTCTTTCACTGACTTGATATCTTCCTGGTTTCAGAGCACTTCTGTCAACGTGAGTAGTTTTTTAAATTTGCTTTATAGATTAATTTAATTCGACTTGACTTGTCGGGGTGGAAACCTTTTAGCAGCTGTGCCAAAGTCTCAGGAAAAAAATGAAACACTCATCTTAACTGTGACTAAGTGGAACCAAAACAGTTTGAGAAGCAAAGTATTTTCTCTGCTCAATGTTCAGGCTGAGTGCTTCTGCAGCCACTCGGGTAAGTGGATCAGTTAACAGTGATCAGACGCGGGTGAAGACACAACCACTCGTCACAGATTATCAGCTTTGTAAAAATACTAAAGAAGGGTGGAGATTAAATTACCATCAAAATGATGACTGATGGATAGTTTTTTCCACTGAATGACTATCATGTCTGAGTATCTACTTAAGTTCACAAACATGTCAGGTTATGACATCATGTAGCCTTTTTAAATCAGTTCAATGTGAAGAAACCGTGTAAGGAAAAGCCACACGGCAATACACACAGGCACCAGATACTGATGATTTAATAAACAAATATGGTGCTCTAAACTACATCACGGCTTCATGACTTTTTGCTGCAGCATGTATGATACGAACAGAAGTTAAGGACTGAAGAAAAAGTTGACAGTGGTTTAATAGAAGAAGAGGAAGACAGAAGGATCCCGTCACAAAGCAGTAAAAGAAACATTTTTCAAACCAAAGAAAAGGAAGAAAGGACGAGATGGCGGTTCCAGCTGAGAGGAGAGGAAAGGCTGAGGATGAGAGGAGGCTGTGAAGACATGGGTGACCGGCAGAGACAGCTGCGCTTTCTAGATATTTGGATGAATGTGATTGTAGTTGTGACAGCAACAGTCAAACAGATCAACATGAAAACAAGTCAATTTCTCAAGCATGAATGTCTTCATTTTTTTCAATTTACCTTTTTTCTGAAATAAATAAATAAATAAATAAAAGAAACAAAAAGCTTCTATAAAATAGTTAATTGAGGTTTTGGGTTTCAACTCTTCCTCTGGTACCCCTGAGGTAGCTTTACATGCTTCACTAAGTGATTTTTAGCTGCTGTGTCTTTAACACCTAATTCTGGCTAATTTACCATACACAGGGTCAAAATTCATTAGTGACACCTCATTTGAATAATAACAACCACTAATTTCAGATAATATCATTTTTTAATATGTGGCTTCAGTCCATATTAGGCTCAATGTGGCTGAAACACTTTACTTTTGTTTGATTTTTTTTATCCATTTCTGAAAACAAATCACTTCTTTATGCTTTATGTGAGACATAAGACCTTCACCACATCACTCCTACACCATGTCATCTACATCTGTGTGAAAATTCAGCTTTCAAGGTCAAACCAGTTAGTGAGGTTTAAAGGCTGGATTATGCTTTTCCACACAAACATGACGAGCAGAAAACGAGACGGCACCAATCGGCACAAGAGAAAGAGTGTTGCTTCTATACTTTCTCACACTCCGTGCGGCGTTCATTTCCAAACCGCAGGGAGCGATGTTTCGTAAACGCACGTCTACCACAGTACACAGCTAGAGTAGAAGAAGTTGTTTACAGTGTTTACAACATTTTTTTCACCAATTCCTCTTCTCTGCCAAGTTTGGCCGCAATTTTTTGCCAGGAATTTTTCATCACATCGTCTCGTCTGTGTATCTCTGCACAGAAGTTAGAAATTGTAAAAACAGACGTTTTCTTATATTTCCATATAAAAACGACAGCATGACGGGGTGAGGTTGCTAAAATGACATCGCTCATCCACACAAAGCTTCACAGACGTGTCAAGCATAAACCAGGCTTAATGGGGCAAAGCTATGGGCAAAACCTTGGTGTTTAAGGCCCAATTAGGGGATTTCTACAACATATGACTACAAAAAGCATCGTCACTTTACATTCACGTTTAAAATATAGGAAAGAATAATCTCTCTTCTTTAAAAGACTAAAAGCAGAAACAACTTTTCATTTCAGTTAAACCAAACCAAAGTTTAAGTTGCTTCTTACTGTTGTGAGTCAACGGGGATACCCACCCCAGAATATCTTAGATGAAGTGAACTCTGTTTTTTTGTTTGTTTGTTCTATTTTTGCCAGGACACTGTCTTTCATTAAAAGTCCCCAGACACGGATGGTTTAATCGTGTCTTTCAGTGATTCATCTCCCAACCTTCAAAAACTGGTTTCAAAGCACCTTCTGCCATTACAGCCTCGAAACGCACTGTTTTTTTTAATTTATCCCAAGGGATGTGAGAAACTGGGAAGAATGGGGGTAAAGAAACAGAGGACGCATGAAGGAGGGTGAGGAAAAGAGGCAGGGTGTGTTGATGAGGAGAGAAATGGGGTTAATGTATGAAGGAATGTGTTTTCAGAGAGGAAGAGGGAAAGCCATGGCTGCAGGGTCTGACACTGTCCCAGTTTCACTACAGTGCCAGTATCTCCCATGGCTCTCCAGCACATTTCCACCCAGTTGATTAATGCTGCCATCACAACCACCGTCAGCGTCTTTGAAGACAGGAAGAGAAAAACTGCAACGATCCGCATAGAATTTCACTTGAACTGAGTTTTACTCTTTACTGCCTGAAACAGACAGTTCTGGGAAGGAACGCATGATGGGAGGGAAGTAGGCCATGACAACACGCTAGATTTTTGGCTTGGTGTGTTACAAACTGGAGTCTTGGCAGAAGTTTGAGTGAAAAGGTTATTCTGACAGCTAAAGTCACTTCATTTCAAGTCACAAATTTCCCTTTTATGAAAAATGACACGTATGAAGGGTTTTTTTATTTGACTCTAACTTTGACTCGAATGAGCAGCTGATTTCCTTACACACACAAAGATTCTGATGGTTTTTTTCTGCGCGGGAGGCTCTGCTGTCTTTAAGTTCTTCCAGTCGCAGAGTGATCGGGCCAAGAATGATCACATACAGATTTTTTAGATTTTTTTATTAACACTTATTGACAACAGCTGGTCAGCTTTAATAGAAATCAGTCAGATCTTCATTTCCTCAAAGAAAGCAGTGAAAGAAAAGTGATGAACAATCGGTCCGGCTGCAGACTTTCACTGTGAAGCACATTTTTTGTGCTTTAAGCACATCGACACGGTCAAGACAGCCTGCTGAAGTTTAACTCACTACAACCACGGTATGCACAGGACCAACTCTGAACTAGAGCTGCACGATTTGTCAAATTTGTGCGATTGTGATCAACTTGGTCAATATTGGGATTTGCAATTATGATCAATAACAATATTAGTCTACATGCTTTGTTTGGTGGGGCTTGGCCAATGGCCTGATGGAGTTGGTTAAAGAAGGCACCCTTCACATCTTCATTGGCAACATCAGTGGAGGCATAGGCAACAATTACAGTCATCTTACCATGATGGTAGAGAAAGTGAACAGACAATAGTCTGTCGCTAAGCAGACAATAGAATAGAATAGAATAGAATAGAATAGAATAGAATAGAATAGAATTTACTTTACTAATTCCTAAAGGAAATTCAGGATGTGGTGGACGGGACCTTTACATCATGGATGTGCAGTAGACAAATTTAGGGCCCTATGATTTGGCATTAACAGAATTGCAAATGGAATCACAGAACTGGCTGATAAAAATGGAATCTACTATTAAACGCTGAATATGACGCAAAAACTGATATAATGTCAATTATCTGGGGAAATGTTTCCAGGGACCGCTCATTCGTAGCACCACCTATGCATGGCCAATGGAATCTTCTCATTAACACTCAACTGCCCCCTCTTGAACAGAACATGTCAAAGCGGCCACCTGAAACACCGGCTTAAGGCCTTTAAACATAAATCTGTTTTTTTTGTGTGTGTGTTTCGTCTGTTCGTCCATTGAAAAGTAAACTTGATCCCATGGTATGTCAATCTTGGTTGCACACTGACAATGATTTTTTTTTTTTTTTTTGGAACAGGTTCGATTTTTTTCAGTTTTTTTTTTTTTTCTCATCTGTGTGTGTACGCGCTTGTGCGTCTACCTCAAAATAACCTGGGAAAGAATTACTACTTTTTAACATGATGTCAGATACCCTAAATATGTCTTAAAATCTGACTCATATGTGATGTGCATTTTTGGGAAATATGGCTCCTGATAAAGTCTGTAGACATCATCATGGTCTGGTGTTTAATACGGGAATTAAAAATCACAAAAATCAGCTATATCGAAGTAGTTAGATCTTTATAAAAAAAAAAAACATCAAAAAGACACTTTTGTTTCATTGCTTTGAGATAACTTTTTGTCATGAGTGGGGCAATGCAAATATGTATTGATCGATGAAAAAGTACGAATATGAATGAAGATGTGAAGAAACAGAAATTGAATATGAAAATAAATCTTGGTCTGATCTTCCACCCATCTGATATCTCTTCCTGTTTGGGGATTTGTATCTAATGGATTTCCTCTCATCAGCAGATATCCTCTCTTGGAGTGAGCAGCTACCACACCAAATAAAAGACACACAGAAGACCTCCTTAACAACAACTTTATGAATATACTGAAGGCTAAAATGAAGAAGCAAAGGTGGTTATAGCAGTAAAATACCAGCAGACCTCTCATTTTTCAACATGGGGACTTCATGTGACCAGGAGTGAGAGAGAAATCCAAAGTGTTTAACCTCTTCCCTGAGTTTAAACTGATAACCGACCTACTCAGAGTTTTCCCGGTGGCAGTGATACATGCAGCTTGTGCCAGACAACAGCATGAGGACCTATGGTGTTTTAATAGAGCTGGCAGGAACAGGCAAAGGGTGCTCAAGATGGGTTTGGACCTGGGCCAGCTGTCTGAAAACGAATGAAGAGAATGAATGGAGAGCTGAGTGGGGAAGTGGCTGCAATCATTCCCAACAAGTCTCCCTCCAAGCGGACAAACATCAGTCAGAGAGACAGAGACGGGGAACGGGTGTAATGAAAGCGCGAGGGCTGAGAAAAGCAGAAAATGAAACATGAAAGGGATGACAGTGATGCACAGCGGCAGAGCGAGACACTGAGGCTTTAGTATTCATAGAGGATACTAAACTTTTAGTCTGAAGACTGTCAACATTTGTGCCAGCTAAATAATATCATACATTATTAATACTCTGGCAGTGATCTTCAAACACCTACTCTTGTTCTGTGTGCCTGGGTTTGATTCATGTGCGAAGGTGTGACAATGTTATTTTCTCTGTCATAACAATACACCCTTTTGAATTTTCTTTCTACACTAAATCTACTGTATGGCTGCTGTTCCTGAGAGGACCATACAGCCTGGGAGAGTGACGCCTGCCATCGCTCTGGAGGACTTTTATGAAGTCTAAAATAATCTTGATGATGTCATCAGGGTTTGTGCTTGTTTTTCAACACTACTGATACACAGTTAAAGAAAACCCTCTGAGGAAATGTCATGTGCTAATTCTGGTACCCCCTTTGAGCAAAAATTAGTAGTTTATCCGGGATAAAAACTGCTAATCCCACAAGCACCATCACCCACTGCAGTAAAGATGCTTCTCTCGCCGAAGCGTACATTTTTGTTGAAGTAAGTGAAAGCAAAACACGTCTTTTTTCATCCTACCAGCTTTTTACAGCTTTTTAAAGGATGCAGAATGATGATCTCAACACAGCCAAGGTGTCATGATATGATCCTTCCTATAAATGTCAGAATATTGTAAACATGCACATGGTTTTACTTTTGTCCTCAACGAGCTGGGATGCATTCACAAGCCTTCATAAATATTAAATCCTCCTTATAGCCGTATGGCTCTCCAAGCCCTGGTAGGAGAGATTCTTCATCTACTAAAGAGAGCAAACTTTTTTTTTGCTGTTGTCATTACCGTAACTCTTCAACTATTTGGGCTAGTGAAAAAAAATTCTAACAGTTAGTGAAAGAAGAGGAGATGTGCTTTCCAGGCCTCTTTTCAAGGGACTGTGGACTTTTAAGTGACCTCGAAATAGTCTCACTTCTTGATGTATGCCTGATCCTAATCCACAATTTAAAATGAGATTATCAGCACCACTATAGATTATTTCTAAATGAAATCTTTTAAATTCTCGATCAGGTCAGACAGGACCGGACTGATTTTGATGTCTATGAAAATTCCACATCAGCTGATGAAGTTAAGCAGAGAAAAGAGAGCCCTACGTTTTCTCTGGGTTGACTCTAGAAGTTAGAGTCAAGATTTCTGGGATTAATCTCATAGTGATGGTGGACACTAGACACTGGAGCTGAACTGTCCGACAGAAAAAGGACATCAGAGCAGAAGAAAAATAAATGGGAGAGTGACCGAGCACGAGCTAAAGGCTAAATGTAGCTGCCAACACTCACGCATCGGCAATGAAACACGCATTTCAGTGGCTTCACACGCTCTCAGGCCACACCTCTGATTTCTCACACTGAAGTGAGTGTCTGATATCTACATGTTGAGCTATGGTTTAGAGTGACAAACATCACTCATGATCAATTAGTTAATCCTTCAGTCAGAACCAGAACCAGAGACAGCTGTTGCATTGACACAACAACATACTAGTCGACACTTCTGGTTTTTCACTTTGATACAGACCTGGTGGGTTGTTCATGTTATATAATGAGAATGTGTCTCTGTTACTATGGGTTATTTTGTGTATGAGAATTACAAGCTTCAGTGAATGCATCACCCGCGATTGGTAGTTGAATGTTTTCTGAGAGTTTGATGAGAGAAGTCTGGGTTGCACTCATCCGAGTGTTAAATAGAGAGCCCAGTGTAATTTTTTGACGTGGTTACGGCCAGAAGTAAGCAGTATGGAGGGGTTCAATAAACCCTGTTGTCAGCTGCAAGCATGAGCAGAAGACGGAGGTAAATAAGCTCAGAAAAGATGTTAATAGGCCTGTGTGTGTGTGTGGGGGGGGGGGGGGGGGGGTAAAATGTTGAGGCACGTCTGCTTCTAAACTACAGAACAAACAAAGTTTACTTGTTGTTACGTTTCAAACAACAGCGGTGTGTAACTGTTGATAAATACCTTACCTCGTCACGTTGTATCTGGTAAAAAGTTGTATTGAACAAAGAAAAGTAGTGTTAAAAAGAAGATCTGATCTCCATTCATTTCCAAAACAAACACGCGCCTTGTTAAGAATCATGTCATCATGACAGTCCAAAAGGTGTCACTGTAATCCACTTCAAACAGACAGTCCTCACAGAGCCTTTAAAGCCAAAATAACAAAAAAAAAAAGTCCTGGTGGCCTGTTTGATACTTGAAGGATAAAGGGATATGACATGTTTATTACGAATCATGCACATAGTATCATCTTCACAGATAACATCACATCCTCTCATGTTGAGGATAGTGATCTGGACAGTTTTTTGGCCAGACAGTTACTGTTGTTATCAGATGGAGACGAAACAGAGGAAAAGGAGATGGATGATGGAGGGGAGAGGAGTGTGTGTGATTGATTCCAGCTGGGATTTACAAAGAATAACTGTGACTATCTTTGTCTGTCTCTGTGGAAATACGGTGTGCAGAGAACAGGGTGGACCTGAACACACACAGCATCACTATAAAGTGTATGAGTCACACAGGATGGAGGATTGAGCCACCTACACAAACAGATAGACATAAACAGATGATAAAACTGAAAGAACGGAGTTACCAATAAGACACACACTGGTTTCTGTGATTCAGTCGTTTTGGTAAGGGGAGAGCTGATGAAGCAGAACATGAGTCAATACTTTGTACAAAACACTGACACTAGCAGCATCAGGACCCTTTTAAAAAACATGAAATTACCTCACTGACATTAATTACAGCACTGAGGAAAGTGTTGAAGGAGTTATTTTCTCAGGACTAAATGGGCCTTAAAGTGCCTCACGCTTTTAAACTTGGATTGGATAAAGAGAAAAGATAATGCGCGATACAAACTGATTTCATGAAGGTTTATAACCTTGGTCTCAAATCAAAATAATCATTTTAACTGCAAGTTTCTCCAACGTAACTTTTTTCCAACTACTATCTAAACTGATCTTTGAATCTGTCAAAGATGGAGCCTTGCTGTGTCTTTAAGGTACTGACACTTTTAGGGAGGGGTGAAAATTGGATGTGAATGCAGCTGCTGTTTTTTGAGGTGTGTTTTTTTGAGGGTACATGCCACAAAGAATTCCATGTCCCCACTTCAACCACTGTCTGTACTCTGCTGGAGGAACAAAAACAGGAAAACTAAACATGAGCACAAAAAAGACGGCAACAGCTTCAAAGAGATGCATAATGATTTCAAAGAGAGACATAATGACTACAAAAGATGCATCATTTGAAGTCATTTTCTCTGTCTCTCCTCTTTGTGGGCTTTCCTTTTATGCTGGTAAAGTGGTGTACCTGTTTTATGTCCAAGCTGAGGCATCCATCACAATCATCTATAGCTGTATTTCCATTAGACTTTTCCGCCAAATAAAAGTGATATTTCCGAGGTTTCCATAAAGTATAATTGCGCCTTGCCTAGGGCTGGGTACCAAACCGAAGGTTCTTCCGAAATGCTTCGGTAGTACCGAGTACTGAATTAAGGCTTGTCTTTCTGTGCCACGTTTCAGTACCCAAAGGGTTAATCACGTCATCAAGATCTGATAATGCCACCAGTGATTGGCTGTAACGTTACACGTGGTTGCAGCAGGACAGAAATGCCAACTTAGCAACTCTGTCGCTATACTTAGTGACTTTTTTTCAAAAAAGCGACAAATCTAGCAACTTTTCTGGAGTTTGGGGACAGAGTGAAAAAATAAGTTGATCTGCAGCACCCGCTGCTTGTTGAGAAGCACCCTCTCCCCTCTCCAAAATACACAGACAGACACACACACGATGGAGAAAGCTTCCATCAAACGTAAGGTAAAACATATAACTGACAGTCAAGCCAACATCCCGTCTTAATTTCTGATATTGTTTGCCAGAAACTCAAGTCCAACTTACTTGATTGGAATCAAGTGTGACTCTCTTTTTGTTTACAACATTACCTAGCATGCAAACGAACATTTCACCTCATGTTCAAACCAATGTTCAAAACTCAAATAAAAAGTGACAGCCCTAGGACACGTACTGCTTTAAACCAAAATTTGAGAGGTTTTTTGAAATTTTGGTGTTTCCAATACCATTTTTTTTATTGCAATATTTGGGTTTCGCGCAACTGTTGGTGTAATGGAAACAAGACTAATGTCAAGTCTGCACATGTCCTTTGGTGAGTATACTTCAAGCCACAGCTTGAACAAAGTCCTTCTCACTGGAGTCCTCCTGATGAGAATCTTCCAAGTCAGACTCCTCAAAGTCAGGATCCTTCTAGATCAGTATCACTGCTTAGTGAACAACCCACACCCCAATATTTGTGAGGAATAGACAAATTATGAATTGGTTTGGAGAGTCACCAGCCCCACTGAGATGAGCTGGTTGTGGTGAATCCTCTGGATGATCATCTGGATGATCAACATCCTCATTGAACTGATTAATCATCTTCTTTATAGAAAGTATTGAACTCCTGCAATATCTTCAGACTAACTTTGTACCCATGAGCCTTTGAAAGCTGTTGGATGCCATCAGATGACCATACTTAAAGTCAGACTTCGCTCCAGGGTTTTCTAACTAATGTCACTCAGTATGTTTACATGCAGCTTCAGAAATCAGACTATGAGCTTTGTCAGTGCGAGATCAGACTATTGAAATGCATGTAAACAGCTTAGCTGGACTGAATACGGACTGAGCATAGCTCGATTGACCGACCTAGATAATGCAGTTGCAAGTGGTTGGATTAAGCAGGTCTTGGTAAGCCTCAGTGATCAGCCCGAAGAGGAAGTGGATGACGGTAATAAATAGGGTCGCTGCACTCATACAGTCTGTGGCTTGAACACAACAAACAAACACCATGGCAAAAATAAAAACATGAAGAGCTACAGCTGCATCCATCTCAGCCATTGTCGTTGAAATGTTGTTTTCTCTTCAGAAGAACTGAAACTAGTTTGATACGCACACAGCTTTGCTCATCAATAAGGACATAGCGCCACCTATCGAAGCGGAATGAGATGTTCTCCAAATCTCTTTTCTGCATGTATAAGCAGACAAGACTAGACCCCCCCGCTGTGACTTTACCATCGAGCTATGACCTTAGCTGGACTGCTGCGTGCATGTAAGCGTACTGACTGTCAAAGGCCTCCAGAAGGCTGGCCAATCAGAAGGAAGGTGGTTTAAGGAGCAGGGAATCCTTAAAGAGACAGCAGCTAAAACAGTCACACCAGTGTGATAAAAATCAGGAGACTTTTTAGAATAAAGCCTGACAAAAAATGACACATCATTCTAGATTTCTGAATCATAAATGGATGTTCCTGCAGCCAGAAGAAGTTCAGGTTTGTAAGAGTTTCCTGAACATCAGTGGAAGCTGATTTATAGCAGCATACAGCCACAAACAGGTACACTAACACCTCGTCTCATCACACTTTGCAGATTTTTATTCATTGAGCAGCTTACACATACTAATACATGCAGGTATTTACTGGACTCCTGTGAAAGTGTGCCAAGCTGCTCACGAACATGATAAGAAATGACATTCGAATAATCTCACTGGACGCAAACACACACACACGCGCTGTATCGACACCTTCAAATCATTACCACATTAACTGTGATGCATGTTTGCAGCTACTGTAAACAAACAAGACCAACGCCAAAGACAGTGCATCAGTGACATCTGTGAACAGCACTCAGGTTCCCATATAACCCAAGCAGATTCCTTTATTTCATCAGCTGGTTTCAAGGGTGACAGAAGAGCTCACAAGAGCTTTTGCAAAAAAATCAAGCTCTGGGTTTATTTATAATAGTGACGTAAATTTGGGCTGCAGACTGGTCTGTGCATGCTGCCATGGCAACATGTCTCTGTTGATGTTCCATCAAATTCCCTCTCTCTTTTATCTTTTTATTTCTCTCCTGCTTAAATGACACTTGAAGAAAATGGCAGTAAGCCCTGCGTCTCTGGAGAGCGAGGCTTTCACATATAAGAGCAGAGGAGTTTGATACACCAGTGTTTCTGTTGTTCCCAGTCTAAACACAGTACACTTGGGCTGATGGTGGTATTTGACCTTACTTCTTTATTCTTACATAATCCCTGTCCTGTGGGGGGGGGGCTGCCAGATCCCTCTTACACACATACACAAACACACTTAACTCCAAGCCAGCAATTCACAACATAGCTGCTGCCATGTTTCTTCATTTTCCTTCCAAGTGCCCCTGCACACTCCCTTCCCTTCTGACACACAACCATGACCAGCTACACACCCTTTAAACACACACACACACACACACACACACACACACACACACACACACACACACACACACACACACACACACACACAGAGAGACCTTATTCCCTGACTACAAGCTCAGCACTAAAGGTTAGACATTGTACTTAAAACCATGAAGCAACAAGGAATTCTACACGAGTACAAAGAGACCAGCACCATCACGCACGCATTAACAAAACATGCATGTGCGCACTGCACACACATGCACAAAAACACACAGTGAGCCAGGCCTGCATGTTTGGACGCTGACGTCAGGGTGGAAAGCTGATCACAGCTGTACTGCAGCCATGAGCGCTGAGGATCAGTGTCCCGAAATAACCTGAAATATTTTTTTATGTGACCCCCCAAAAAAATTTATATGCACGTAGAGAACATCTCAGATGACTGTCACATTTATCCCCAGAAGGGAAAAAAATCATTATAACTGCAATACCAATATCCTCGTGGTCACCGAGGTTATTATGACTATATGCTAATCCACTAGAAGAGCAGTAATGTGTCTATAATGTCCACAGTATGAGACTCTAGTGACCTTAGAGCTATGGTAGTATTGTGTCTATAGAATCTGAATTGAGTGATCTTTAACTTCTGGTCATAGTTTAAGACAATGTGGTTTAAATCAGTGGAAAGTGCAGTTTAAGGGAGCAGGTTACAGAAAGGGGAAGGACTGCACTAGGGCCTGACTGATATATTGGTGATATATTTAGCCCTTTTCAATCCTTTCTGCATGTTTTTATACCTGGAAATTCCTCTCTGTTTTTAAGTTAAAATAGTAAAGGTTATATAGGATATTATATAGTAATAATACTAAAGGATAAAGTATTGTAAGTAAAATATTCTGCCCATAATTCATATCTTTGTTTTTGTCAGTATTAAAGGCAGGGTAGGTAGTCACGGAAAACTAGCATGAATTTGAATGTAGCATCTCCTCATGACTCAGTCTTGTCCCTGACCCCCCCACCCTTTGAGCTCCTCCAAAACAACAACCCTGCTCACATGTACAAGTGCCGCTGACCATATGATTGTGACTGATTCGAAACCCCGGAATCAAACTGGTCCTCAGCACTTTGTTTTTGTTTGCACTACGTTACCAGTTATCGGGGTATATGTAAGTTTTCTGACATTCTCCAGTGTACTTGGATCCCTCTTGTTTATACACATTGAATCGGGGCAAGTGTATGCCGGCAAAATGCACGGCGTAGGCGAGTAGAACAGCAGGACGAGATTTGATTGGTTTAATGAATTGGCTCCTAATCGCTAGGATTGGTTGGTGTTTTCCCAGGTTTACTCCTGCTGTAGACAGCAGATGTTTTTCACCTAGTTTAAGAACACATCATGGATTGATTGACATCAGGACATAAAGATCATTTATCAGTTTAACAAAAGTCTATCTAAATCTGATAACCAACCCTGCCTTTAAGGGACCAAAAAAAGAAGTTATTTTATTCATTATACATTTTTAAAATGAATGGGCCGATCAATCGGTTATCAGATTTTTTTTTTTTCTGCCAAATATCGGAATTGGCATCAGTCTCAAAAAATCCATATCCTACAGGCCCTAGACTGAACCACCTCACACTTTAATGGGGAAAGGGAAAAGAGAAGGAAAAGAATGATTTCATAAAGATTTCTAAACAGTGCTGCTGCTGATAAATTGAAGTTGGGAGCTGTGAGAACGAACAGCAGGTCGATGAAGAGGAAGACCTGCATTCGCTGCCATGTTTCCCAAAAATTCTCTTTAGATGTTTGCGCTTGTGTATCCGTGCATGTGTCTGTGAGCCTGTATGCACACTGATCTCTCTTCTCTACTCCCGCCAAGACTCTGTTTCTTGCCAAGTCTAAAGTGGGCGGTGGGTGCATTTCAACATCTCTCCATTACTGAGAAAGACGAGGAGAGGGGAGGGTGGTGGAGGGGTGGGGGTAGAGGATGGAGGAAGCCTTCGTTTTTTGCAACAAGACAGGAAAGGAACTGAAACATATTACACACAGGAACACAGGAACACACACCTGGGATGTCTGACACCGAGAGAAACCGCAGTGTTTCCATGAATGTCTTCCCCTGAGAGAACTGTTCCACTTCTTTAAGCACATCACCACTGGAACCTTATCTGTTATTACAACAGACACACACATTACACTGCACGCCGCTGGAGGAGTCAGTAGAGCTTGAACACCAAAGTAAACCCACCTGGAGTCACAAACCACAACTGGTAGCACTTTCCCTACATTGAGGACTCTTTAAAGCTACTCAAGGTAATTTTACACACTGCCAATCCCAGCTGGCAGCAGGATTGGACTCTGGTTTGTGGTACTCTGATGCCAGCAGAGAAGCTGGGACACCTTTCCTGTTAGAATTTATTAACTGTAAGTGATGGGAAATGGCCACACGGTCAAAACTCAAGGCAACAATGTAACCTTGAACCCAACCACAGGGCTAACCAGAGATTTATTGAGCATTGAGTAGGATTGATGCAGGGGTGTTGTCTCAAAGATGATGAACTACATGTTTGACTATCTGAATGGCAGTTATATTAACAATGTTGCTTCCTTAATCAAAAAGTCACTGCTCAAAAAAAAGTTGGCAGAAGGATGCCATCGTCAGAGCAGCTATCTGATCCCATTTTTGACTAAATGTGGTGCACAAGTTAAATCACAAAAATATGTACAATACTACCAGGTGTCTGAGCGACAACAACAGGAACAAACCACGGCCCTGATCTCCTCAAAAGTACATTCATATAAAAACTATGTGTTAAAAAAGATCTGATCCCCATTCATTTCCAAAACAAACACACACCTTGTTAAGAGCCATGTAATCATGACGGTGTGCGCACGATTCCAGCAAAAAGGTGTCGCTGTGATCCCCTTCAAACAGATAGTCCTCACAGCGTCTTTAACATCTTGAAATGATAATTTTTTTCTGGACTTGTTAAGTGATTTTTGGCTTTCTGTGGAAAGCCCTTGCCTCTTGTCCCTTCTTCTTAGAGCGGTGCACTTTTTACCATAAAATGACACAAATGTCACAAATTTAACTCTGTTGTTCAGGCCCTTGATTTAAGTTCCGTCTAGCAAACAATAGCTTACACCCATTTTACTTTTCAATTAGGAATGCTAACAGAAAGTATCATGTGTGCCACAGTGACAACAAACAGAACTGAAATTTTCTTAACTCCTTTCATGGATTGATTAAGACATATGTGATCATGTTACCCTGGTTGAGTGCAGCTGTCAGGAGGTTTTGACCAATCAGTGTCAGGTATTAAAGATTCTTACATAAGTTCTTCCAAATCTTATCATGGTAAAGAATTGTAGTTCATTATTTGATTCAAAAAACGTTTGTGAACCTGATCCATTCATCTATACCACATTATAAGGAGAGCATTTCATGGATACGCAAATGTAATATCATGGAGGAAGGGGTTGTCATGGTTCCATGCATTCATTACATCCTTGAAATATGCCACCACTTCTTTGTTTAAAATGTATTAGCTTGACCAGTGGCCAGTGACATCTCACCCTCATCTCCATAGTAACAAAAGCACAAGAACTGAGGGGGTTAACCCTTAACCCAATGTGTGTGTGTGTGTCGCAAAGTCGGCTGTGCGACTGGGGGATGGGATTGATGGGATTCCACCCATACACCCGTGAGAATGGCAGTCAGGCTCTGAAGCTTGTTTAAGGCTTTAACACCCCCCATGCCCCCACTCCCACCCCTCCCTAAAACCAAACAACAGCAACAGCCTCATTACACCATTACTGTCACTATGAGCTGCTCTTAACCAGAACCCCCTTCCTCCATCCATCAATCCTTCATTTAACCCAATCCACCATCTTCATGTCAGGGCCGTGGATGAGACTAATGTGAGATGACATCACCAGAGGACATGAACACGAGTAGCTGAGAAAAACTGCTATGTCAGGTCTAAGGGTCTAAATCCCTTCTGAGACAAGACAGTCTGATGCGATTCTGTATTTGATGATTAAATTGAAGAATGATTCAATATAATAAAGTACCATTAGATTCAATTTAGTACATTTGGATTCAGATGGGTTTGATGCAAATTGATAATTGAATTCCAAGATTTTTTTTAATTCAGTTGAGTCACAAATTAAAGACAAATCTGTCTTTTAAAATGATATACTTATGTTTTTGATTTTTTTTATTTATTTATTTGGCTCATTGTGTTAGCACGAACAGAAGGAATGCCAGACTTCTCTAAATCAAAGCTGGAAATGGGGTTTAATACTGGGAGCGTCTTGCTGGTGCTAGCATCATAGCACAGGTTTTCACCCCAAATCACCCCCCAGAGCTAATTCGGCTAAACACCATTTGATCAGCCAGCTTAGCTCATGTCAGTCGTGTGAAAGGTGAACTTTCAAGATGTGTGAGTTTGGGGACTGCTGAGAACAGTGTGCAAAAATAATAGCACAGCAACAGTAAAACATATCCATCAGTTACTATGAGCTCTGTTTTTTGAGATCAATAGAGCAGCTGCTCAAAACACTTGCATCTTTAAGACTGGTGATTCTTCAAGCCTGGTCCATACTTCTGTATAAATCATATGCAATAGTGGCTGACGCAGTCGTAGGCACTGCTTGCTTTTGCTTCGATGTGTCTGCATTGCTCTGCAGTGCTCCTCCGGAACACATGAGTGCACTGTGGTCTGTATAGCCCCGTTTCCACCAAGCAGTTCAGTTCGGTTTGTCTCAGTACGGCACGCATTTCGTAGCATTTTACTTTGACTAAATCCAGGCCAGGCCCCTAAAATTCCTATCGTACCTACCCACTTTTTGGTACCCTTCTGTTGGGGTGCCAGACAAACTGATCTGACCCCAGAAGGTGGATCTAGACACACTGCAGTCTGTTGATTGGTTGAAAGAATTGTCACTTCCTGTGCGACAGCGGTAATAAAGAACAACACATAACCCTGCCATGTTTAAATCTCCAGTTGACTTTATGAAGACAACTTTGTTTTTGTTTCAAAATTGGCATCACGAAACAGTTCACTGTGTTGCATTTTTCTTCTTCATTGATTTATTAGCAGGGTACACTGTGTCACACTGCTATGCTGTCAGGCTATTACGTAGCTAATGCGGCTGTCAGCATCCAGCTTATATGTCGCCCACCAAGAAGGGCACGTTTGTCTGTGGAAACACAAACAGGATCAGACTTTACTGATCCGACCCGTACCAAACTGTACTATTCTACACCAAACTGCTTGGTGGAAACGGGGCTTTTCATTGTCAGACTGTCTGTTTTTTGTCCCGCTACTTTCCTGCTTGCTTTTATAAGTGGTTTTAAACATTTCATGTTGTACTGATGCTGATACGTTGCCATTCAACCTATGTCGCAAGAAAGATGAGAGAAGAGACATCAGAGAAGATGTAATGTACAGTGGATAAACGGCAGTGATTCAGGAAATGCTGCAAATATGGGAAACACTATCCCATTACAACCTGGCCCAATTACAAGGTTTTGGTCTGAGTTGCTCTGACATGGTTACATTTGGGGGTAGGTGCACATCACGCATGTAGGAAAAGCTCTACACAGACAAAACATAAGTATAAACCAGAAGTATAAACCAGAGAGACAGTACATAATTACGGGCCAAGATTTGTGCCACTAGAAACTGAATTTGAATAATTGAGTTTGAAAAGCCTGTAATTATTGTTTTGAAACTGAAATTACTTGCTTTAAAATAATATTAAGCCTACTAGAAAAAAACTAACTCTCTATATTCCTTAAATTCAAAACAACAAAATTCAGTTTCAGTTCAGCATGGCAAGACTATCACATCATCTGTGTCCATGAACTGAAATTGTACTTTGTATATAGGAAGACAGAGAGTTGAATTTTCCAGTTGGTTAAGTACAATTTCAAAGCAAATAATAAATCAAGTTTCATATTAAATTCATTTTCAGATCATGCTTTTCAAATTCAATAAATAATAATAATTCAATGATAAAATGTTTCAAATTCAGTTTATAGTCACACAAATCTCAGCCCATACATACTGGTCAGATAAGGCTTGTCAGATGACAGAATGACATCAACATGGTCCTGATCTTTAAATTTCTTATCTTTAAAATAACTCCAATAAAAAAGGGTTTTTTTAATGGGTTATAGATCAGCAAAGCTAAGGAGTAAGTAATTTAATGTTTCACAGCTCATATTTAAGTAAACTAATTGTACTCTGCAGATTTTGAATTGAACAGCTTTTTTTCCAATCTTATCTTGTTTGTTCTGGCCCCATTTGTTCCATTAAAAGCACAAGTTTCCTTCAGTGCTTCTATTATAATTTTATATTATTTCTGTTTGCACACCCTGTAGTCATTTAGCTTCAGCCTTTTCCAGGAGGACAAGGGATGAAGTTAGGAAAGAAAACTCACCCCAGGGATCTTGAAGGGGGTGGGGTATCTCCATGGCTTCTAGAGCCTGGCTGGGGGCGCTCGGGGTGGGCCCACGAGGCCTCGAGTCCTGCCCCCTGCACACGATCGGGGGCCTGGCATCCTGCCGGGCCTGCGGGCCTCTACCCCTGGCCCCCTGGGATCCTTAACTCACAGTGCTAGGGGTCTACCTTCCGCTTCCCTTTGCCTCCCAGTCTCCTCCTGAGTTGGCCCATAGCTGTCTCTGCTGTGGACTGTCTTGGTTCTGTGCTCTGTTGTGACTACTAGCTGCCCAACACTGGGGTTCCTCTATGTGTGTGTCTGCTCCCTGGAGGCAGCAGGATTACACCTGCACGATCACTCTACACAAACAACAACTTAACCCAAAAAATCTCCACTCTCACCGTATATATGTAATTATGTGTACATATGTATATATATATATATATATATATATATATATATATATATATATATATATATATATATATATATATATATATGTGTGTGTGTGTGTGTGTGTGTGTGTATATATGTATGTGTATATGTATGTATATTCATAATTATTGTGCTCATTGTTGCTTATGATCTCTCCAGTTCATTTCTCCGCAGGTGCTCCTCGTGGTTGTTGTTTCAAAGACCTCAGGTTACTGTTTCTTTTCAGGCTCAGCAGCTGGTTGTTTGGTTCTTCTGTCTGTGTTCATTTGCTCAGTTGTTGTGGTTGTTCTCTACTGTTGTTTTGTTGTTTCTATTTTCTTTTCTATCCATCTCCTTCTCTCTATGCCCTCTTCCCTTCTGTCTTCCACTATCATCCTGTTCCGGTCTGGCAGTAATCTTTAACCTTGGCAATATACGGAAAAAAAGAAATTACAAAGCACCAATAAAAAGTATCATTTAAAACTCAAGGTGAGCCTTTTACACAAGCGGCTCCTTTTGACAGAGCAAATCTGTTCTGCACAAATATGGCAGCCAGACCACAATTGTGTTAGCGTGATGCTGGACAGGACAAGTTTAAAAAAAAAAAGGGGGGGGGGGTTACTCACACAGTAAATTTTTGGCATGAAAAAACCTTAAACATCAAAATGTTGAATACTGACTGAGGGCAGCTTCATTGCAAACCATCCAAAATCGAACTGTGCCTGTGCTTAAAAGGGGAAGATTTAACTGGTAAACAAACAGACGCACAAGGGGATAGATGAATGCATACTATATGATTGCAATAACTTTACTCTCTCTCTCTTACACACATTCACAGCACAAAACAGCACAATTCCCATGAGATCCCACAAGGCACAGAGCGCAGTCTTCTTGTTTTAACTACTCCCTAAATGGCAGCATGCTAGTGTGTGTGTGTGTGTGTGTGTGTGTGTGTGTGTGTGTGTGTGTGTGTGTGTGTGTGTGTGTGTGTGTGTGTAGAGGGAAGCATCATTATGTGGTTACACGGAAATTAATTAAGTTCTCCTCACATCGTGCACATCGAAGAAAGTAGAGGAGAAGATGAGAAAGAATGAGCTCAGAGCGACAGAGGAAATAGATGCATTTGTGCTCATGTGGGTTCATTTAGCAATCTGGGTTGAAGACGGTTGAAGGGACGAAGAGGGATCTTTTACTCACACACACACACACACACACACACACACACACACACACACACACACACACACACACACACAATTATATCCAGAGAGATGTTCTCAAACTCAAGAGGCTGAACTGTGTGTCTTTATAGCTGTTTGGGTATGCATGTGTATGAGCGTGCACCAGTGTGCACGTGCACGAGTAAACAGTGTCAGGTCCTCACTCAGTATTTATGATGTGAGGGGCTAATGTGAAGGTAATGACTGAAAGCTTGTTGTTTACCGCCAGCACTCGGCAGTTTATAACATTAATGAATGAATGTGCATGCACATCTGTGAGTGCAGGTGTGTGTGTGTATGTGTGTGTGTGTGTGTGTGTGTGTGTGTATATGAAGAAGCACTGAAAAATGAAGCATTCTCATTTCTGTGTTAATATAAGGTGTTGAAGATAGTTAGATGAACTATGTAAGGTGCTAAAGAGCAGTAAATGTGGTTGGATAATATGAGTGTGTGTGTGTGTGTGTGTGTGTGTGTGTGTGTGTGTGTGTGTGTGTGTGTGTGTGTGTGTGTATGTGTGTGTGTGTGTGTGTGTGTGTGTGTGTGTGTGTGTGTGTGTGTGTGTGTGCGAATTACATGGAAAGTACAGATGTTATTAGGGATAGCCCAATGCGCATTTCTTGCCTCGATCCTGTTTATTTAACATCAAGTGTCGACCAATACCAAGTCTCGATTCTTCGGTTTGCAGAGATAAACTTTGCTGAAGGGGTCAGAAAGTGAAGCTGCAAACTTTTTGTTTAGTGTTTTCACAATAATGATTAGTAAAAAAAATAATAGCTGAAATATGTCTTGCTTGTTAAGTTTTTTTAACTCAATGTTAAAAAGTATTGATGTTAAAACCCTCTGGATCCCAAACCAGTTGACCGGGATCAAAATACCACATAATTTAAAATGACTGGCATTTACAAATTATTTGTCCAATCCAAAAACTGAAAAAGATTGGGGGGATTGTCAGATTCTCATGCTTCTGTCAGCAACACTCAAACAGACCAGAGAATCAATATCCCTTTGAGCCTCATGTCATCTTTACAAATTTACGGAAAAACCGTTTGCTCTTGATAAATTCTGTAACAAAACCGATAATTATAAAATTCTTACTGCTTTCAGCAAGCCCTGAATAACGGACATACACCCTGTATTCATGCTTTAAAGATTCAGTGAATTTAAATTGGAGGCGACCCTGAACACAACTCCACCAAGCCGATGTGAGACTATGAATGTAAACATTAGACACTAACGCGACTATCTCATGTTTTTCCCCTTTCATGGAAATATTTAAACTGGATCACAGCTTCAACCAACCTGAATCAATCCAAATTGGAAAGTAAAAGAGTCAATCCAGTTCACTGTGAGGCTCAGCAGAAACGCTGGAAAAACTTCTGATGTCAAACTAATCACATCATGTTTGAATCAGCTCACATGCTGTCATGGACTGTGCCGTACAACTCCAGTGAGGCATGATGGGAAATGAAATGTACAGCAGGACATACTGTGGATAACAGAGATGGCGCAGACCTTTTTGGATGCCCTAACTCTCTCTATGGATACTGATCCATTCTTTTAAAGTCCAGAAACAGCGGTGCCCTCTTTCCTCTGTAAGTTAACGACACTGCATGTTGTTTTTGGATGTTTTGGTCGTATTGAACATCTCTCAAAAAAAAAAACCATTGTGCATAAATTTATTCACGTGTGGCTGCTGGACTGTTTCATATCAAATTAAAATGTGAAATTTAGTTTGATATGTTTCCACACTGCTGATATAGAAGCCACAGAGTTGCTAATGCTAAGCTAACAGACTGTCCCGTGTTTGTTTGTTTCTGCCTTTTGAACTGTCTGTCCCTGGAGAGTTACCGCACGATGCTGTAAAACAGATGTGACTGCTGTAATGTCTCAGGCTGTGCTCATGTGTTCTGTAATTAAACGCAGTGTGGCTGATGTTCCACATCAACGTTCCTTACTATTATTCTTCCATCAACTTTAAGAGGTTGGGTGCCCTCAGAGCACTTGTTACACTGACGCACTGAATGATTTGTTGAGACGTTCCGCTAATATTCCTGATCACCTATCAATTAAAAAATGCCAAGATCCGCCCCAATCCGATACCAGGGATCTTGATCAAGACATCCCTGGTCGTTATGTTCAATAGTACTTCTTCAAAAGGTGCTGCTCTTCAAAGAGAAGAAGATGTCGTAGGGTTGAGGTAGAGTCAGGTATCAGAGTGTGTCTTTATTAGGGCCATGACTTGTTTAAGTTATTATTTCCTTTCAAGTACCCCCTAATCCTTTTACCCCCACACACTCACACCCACCCACACACACACACACACACATACACACTGTCAACACGTGGGAATGACCGGGCAAAGTAGTGTCTCATTCTAAAGATAAAAGCAGTCCCATTATTGCTGCAAGTTTATTGCCATAGCAACATTGGGCGTCACCTCAGCAATGTCAGGTAACTACAGGTGAGGGAGGAGATCAAGGGTTGAGGTAATTACGCGTTGCTTTGAGGGGAGCTGGACTGGCAGGAGGGTTAATACCAATCCTCAGCTTTCTCACAGCTGACCCAAACTTTTGTTGGTCAGATATTCTTGAAATTACACTCTCAATCTGTTTCCTGAAGCACAGCTCATGATTGAAAAGCTCTTTCTACTCTGATGTAGTGGGTATACTGCAGTTTGCTTGATATTACATATTCAGTCAGTGATCTGACTAAGGATGCAGCACCTGATTTTGTAATTCAGTGAATTTTAAATCCAAAGGCTACGCTACACCCAGTGTTTCTGTTCTCACTCACAAAAATCGGACATTATGCTGGTACATTATTTTTGGCACAACCTGCACAGAACAAAAACAAAGTCACACCAGCGGTGCACCTGCACTCACCAAGTGCTGAGTCTATTAAGACACTTGGAGGCTTCTTCACTGTACTAGCTTAACAGGGCTCCACATTATAACTAGCCCGCTGACCCAGATACGCAACTGAAAGACTCCAAGCTAGCGGACTGCACACTCCACTCCAATATTGACCCATCGATGCATTTCTATATTCTTTCCCCCAACTCAACATCGATTCAGCAAATCCTCTGAATGGATTCTACTCCTGGCCAGTTGGGGGTGTGATTTGCATTGTATAGACGACTATATACACTTAACCACAATGGCCAAATTTGTGACCAAAACCAAACAGCAGCAGCAGCATGAAGCTTCATCTTATCTTCGCAGACGTGGCCCTGGGAGCGCTTAAAAAAGGCAGATTTTTTTCTTTTTCTTGTGACATTATGTTGTTGACTCTCTGTCCACTATGTCTCTCTCTGTCTCTCTGGGTGCACGCACATTTGTATTTGCTTACCGAGACCTGCCAAATCCAACCGCAGCTCAATAGCAATCGCATTGTCTGTATGTGTTGATCTGGCTATGCTCAGTCCGTATTCGGTCTGATTAAGCTGTTTACATGTATTCTAATAGTCCGATCTTGCACTGACTATGCTTAGTCCAATTTCTTAAGCTGCATGTTAACGTACTGAGTGTTTGCCTCAGATGGATGGATTCTGATATGAAAATATGCTTGTCGCAGTTGTAGTAAACCAACATATGAACACTAGGGCTGCAACTAATGATTAATTTCATGATCGATTAATCTTGATTGTTCTTGATTAATCGAGTAGTTGTTTGGTTCATAAAATGTCAGAAAATGGTGAAAAACATCAATGTTTTTCGGAGTCCAAGATGACATTATCAAATGTCTTGTTTTATCCACAAACCAAAGATATTCAGGAGCAAAGAAAGCAGAAAATATAAGCATTAATGAAGCTGAAATCAGAGAAATTGGACTTCTTTTTCTTGAGTAATTACTTAAACCAATTAATGAATTGTCAAAATAGTTGACAATTAATTTTGTAATTGATTAATAATTGATTATTTGATTAATTGTTGCAGCTCTAATGAACACAATGTATATGAGTGATTTGAACTGTTGTACGATCTAGGACAATAAAAATGAACATGTGAATGTTTCATATCTCGCTCACATTGCAAACCAGGACAATAATATCACACAGTTGAACAGCCCCCAACTTTCAAAGAACAATACCAAGAGGCCCTGCCAAAACCTTCGTACCAGCCAAATAAACATGAATTAGTAAGAAGCACACTCTGTAATGCCTTGGTTATATGCAGTGCTGAATATCAGCTTGTTTCAGAATGTGCATCTTTCCAGCCACTGACTCTCTGATCAAATCAAAGCAAATCAATCAGGCAATTCTGAAAAGAAAGAAAAGACTATAAAGGTGAGAAATGTTTGTATGAACGCGGTCTGAATGTGTTCCATTTATCCAAGGCTGTGATTTGGCAGGTAATGTGCACCAAGGCATATGGCACAAAGAGAGATCTACTGCCCACTTTGAAGTGATTTTTCTTGCTAGGCATAAAAACAAATACAGAACACTGCAGAGTGCATTCTCTCACCAAGGCTGCACTATTCAAAAAGACTAAAAATGTTGAAAAGCAGCCCGTCTTATGAATAAATACAGCAGAAGAGTTGGACAACGATAGCATACAAATATTCTATATTGAGAGAAAAGTGTTACTGTTTGGGAAAAAAAGTTGAAACTTGTAACTGACATCAGTGATCATTATCCAAAGCTTAAAGTAATGTATCACATAAATTGAAATATGATGTTACATTTCTGAGATATCAAGCAAAGTCAAAAACAAACATTGGAAGCTCTAACAAAGGCAGAGCCTGTATCTACAGCATGTGTTCTGTACCAGCTGTTGTGATATTATTGAAGGTCTGCTAAAGACCTGGATCATAACCACATCATTTACCAATGTGGTGTCACGAAAATTAAATTTGCTCTTATGTTCTATACACTAATCTATTTCACATTTTGACAAACAGAAAAAAAAGCAAATAATGTCCTGTTATTCATTACAAATGGCTCGCAGTCCAACAGCTGAAATGAAAGCTGCTTTTTGCTCTCAGTAATCTGTTTTGCCTCATTTTCTGGATCATATGGTAACATCTGAAATGAGGTTAGCATGAAAAACAGAAGGTATCACACGCAGCTGTTGTTTCCCACACCATGCTTAACAACAACACTTTGATACCAAAATTAACCATGGATGCATCGTATCATTAGTGAAAGGCAAACAGCAACGTTTGGTTGACTAATGAAAGGGCTAAGCTGACACTAATCCCTGGAGAATAACTTGTCCTTGCCATTTATTTATTTATCTATTTATTTATTTGTTTATTTATTTATTTATTTATTTATTTATTTATTTATTTATTTATTTACAGAAAAAAAAGCTAACAAAATTCACATGACATTGTCACATCATTCAAAGATCTCTTGTTTTTTAATACTGTGGATATTTTACATTGCTGTGTGTGAAACAAACAACTCATCATCTCAGCAACAGCTGATGGACAACGCAAATACTTCATAGTTAATAGTTAAAATGTCATCCACTGTTAAGAGGATTTTTTTTATTTTGCTTTCATTCTTACAGCCAAAAACAAAGTCCTAACATCAGGAAAATACAAAAACATGGATTTACCATGTCTTTAATTTGGACCCAATTCGCTGACCTAAAGGGGATTTTTACAAAGCAGTCTGGAGATATTTCACACTTGTTTTGCCAACAGCACTTAAAAAACTGTTGGTCTAACTTAATGATGTTGTTTCAATTGATAACACACAAATAGTTCAGTTTTAAAATAACTGTTTGCTGGGCTAACATAATTGGTTCAAGTCACATGTGCTTTGTAATTTGATTCATTTCATATCATCACTTTGTTTAAATCTCAAAAATTAGACAAGCTAACCTAACATTTCTTTACTTTTCAACAAAATATTCTCTGTAACCAAAATTCAAAAAACTACTACTTTACATTTTAAGAAAATAGTTTTCAGCAAAGAAATTTCAGCACAGCCAGTCGCCCCCCTGCAGTCCCTCCTCACTCACTTTTACAAAATGCTGTCACAACAAAAATCACTTTGCTAAAGCCGCCGGCTTCTCTGGACCCGAGCTCATCTGAGATGGACTGACACAAAGTGGAAAAGTGTGCTGTGGTCTGACGAGTCCACATTTCAAATTGATTTTGGAAATCATGGACGTGGTGTCCTCCAGGCCAAAGAGGAAAAGGACAATCTGGATTGTTCTCAAGTCAAAGTGTAAAAGCCAGCATCTGTGATGGTATGGGGGTGTGTTAGTGCCCATGGCATGGCTAACTTGACCATCTGTGAAGGCTCCATTAATGCTGAAAGGTACATACAGGTTTTGGAGCAACATATGCTGCCATCCAAGCCACGTCTTTTTCAGGGACGTCCCTGCTTATTTCAGTAAGACAATGACAAGACACATTCTGCACGTGTTACAACAGCATGGCTTTGTAGTAAAAGAGTGCGGGTACTAGACTGGCCTGCCTGCAGTCCAGACCTGTCTCCCATTGAAAATGTATGGCGTATTATGAAGCACAAAATACAACAACAGAGACCCGGACTGTTGATGAACTGAAGTTGTTCATCAATCAAGAATGGTAAAGAATTCCACCTCCAAAGCTTCAACAATTAGTGTCCTCAGTTCACAAACACTTATTGAGTGTTGTTAAAAGGAAAGGTGATGGAACACAGTGGAAACATGACCCTGACCCAGCTTTTTAGGAACGTGTTGCAGCCATCAAATTCAAAATGAGTGAATATTTGATTTGGTTTACAAAGCTAGAAAAGCCTGAACTTGCCAAAATGTAATGATCAGTCTCATCCTTATGTAAATAAAAATTTGTAAATTATAGTGGCATCAAATTGGATCAGTATCTGTATTTGCCGATGCCAAAGCCCAAGTCTCAGTATAAGTACTGGGACATAAAAAGTTGGATCCATGCATCCCTGGTTTTTGTCAGCCGTCTCTTGGCAGGTTTACTGTTATTCCACACAATTATTAGACAAAACTAAGCAGTAAGTCTGAATAAACTTGTATTCAACAAACTGCAGCTCAAAGAGCACAGGACATGATGGGGGGCAGGGTTCTTGCTGCTGACTCAGCATGTTTTTGGTTTCCTATATTTCCATTGCAACACATTCATTCTCATCTACAGCCCTTAATACTTGATGGGGGGGGGGGGGGTTATAATGTGACCCATGTGACTTCCTTTGTGTGTGTGTGTGTGTGTGTGTGTGTGTGTGTGCGTGTGTGTGTGTGTGTGTGTGTGTGTGTGTGTGTGTGTGTGTGTGTGTGTGTGTTTGTGCGCGCGCCTCATAGAAAGAGAGAGCGGGTGGTACTGCATTAGTGTGTCACTCAAATATAGATTTAACTCCCTTTGCGACATCCTCACTCTGTGTGTGTGCAGGGGGGGCACACACACACACACACCCACACCCTGCTGTTAAAGAAGATTAATACACACTTTTATCACCAAGCCTTGGTCCCAGGGGAGCCTGGAGGAGACTTGGGTAAAGTGACTGCAGGGGACTGCAGAGGGTAATGGGTTATAGGTGTGAGTGTGTGTGTGTTGGTGTGTGAGTGTGTGTGTCCACTGGTCATAAAGACTATATCCACAGTGAAGCGTTCTCCCAATAGGGTCCTAAAACAAACACAGACTGGCTACTGCTAAGAGGTGAGTGTACACTTCATGTGTTT
This sequence comes from Labroides dimidiatus, assembly GCA_030710495.1. NCBI lineage: Eukaryota > Metazoa > Chordata > Actinopteri > Labriformes > Labridae > Labroides > Labroides dimidiatus. The sequence continues at coordinate 5,445,448 of CM061160.1, read as the reverse complement.
TAGTGAGCGTGTGTGAGACTGTGTGTGAGTGATCACGCAAGAGTCTGGGGACTTCGGACTTGGCTTTCACGAGTGAACATTCTCACAATTTTTATTGGCATTCTTACTCTGAGGCTGTTTTATTTGTTAATTTTTGTTGCTTTGTGTACTTCTCATTGTTTGTCTCTCTCCTTCTCTCGCTCTTTTTCTCTCTCTCAGCCTTGCCGGTCACCAGCTCAGATGAAAGACACAGAAAAAGAAGACACAATGACATTAAACTTCATATTTTTTACTCATGGTTCAGTCAGAAAGTGCACTACATGTTCCGTTTGATGTTTGTTTCATGTCGTCTTCCATTTAGTCAACGTCTCTTTCGCTCAGCCCAGCGTCCTGTATCTCATCTGTAATGCCTCATCCTGTTTTTTTTTTACTTGCTGGCGAGTGTTCAACCACTAGGCACAGATTCAAAGTGCTGCCTAAATAAACTAAATGGAAGATATAAACACTTCACATGTTGTTCGCTAATTTGGGTGCTAACAGAAACTAGCCTTTATTTGCCACAGTGTCAACAGGCAAAAGTGAAACATGCAGAACTCTATTCAGCAGATTAGTTTGATATGTGGGATCAGGTCCCTAGTGACACTTTGCTGTTGGGAATATGCCTTTGCTATGAGGCATTGGCCAATCAGAATCAAGTATTTAGTACAGATGGCCATCTGGGGATGACTTGTATTTCAATCTTAATCTGAAACTTGCTTCTAAAAGCAATTGTCCAGACCTTAAAGGATATTTATGGACTTTTTAATTCAGGACCATGAATGTCCTGAATTTACAATAAAACATGTTAAACATCTTTATTGTGGTATAAAGCGTATATCCTTTGTGTCTTAGCTTTTTTCCTTCATGTTTCAGACATAAGCAACAGCCTGTGGGGACCGCTAAAGTTTATTGAGTGAATTGAAATGGAGAGTTAAGTGTTAGGGGAAATGTCACTGAGGGTTTGGATTCCTGTTCATCGCCCTGAATGACTGACTGCTTACTGCTGCTGCACTTCATCACTCCAAATCGCTCCACTGCTCCAATCAATGCCTAGCTCTGCCTGATAAAGCCTAGCTGTACAGAGCAGGAGAGGATAAGTATGAAGCTGATGGTAACGCCTTTGTGAGCCTGATTATTCACTGCATCCCTCTGGCCAGAGACATCACTGAACTCTGAGAGGAAGCCGAAACATGAGCACACTTGCCAAGAACCGCCCTCATACACTCTATATATCACAGAAACACCATTACACTTACAAGTACATGCACAATTTGAGCTCACCTTAAACAAATACAGTATATCTGCTTTGACAGGTTAGAACATGAAGTGTTGGGTCTGGAAGTCTTGTCTTTCTTCAAAGACAAAACAAGCAAGAAAAGCTGACAGAGAGGTGAGGTCATCACTATTGTTTTCACCAGAAAGCATGTCTAAAACCCTCATGAATCCAGTGTTTCTGTGTGATCTGTCTTGACACATTGCCAACTTGCATTTGTCAGAATTCTGCCAGTTGAGCCAGATTTGGCAGTTCACTTCAAAGCTTTGAGTATCTGTTTCTTTTCCTTAGCTGAGCTAAGAAACCAAATTCCTACATCAGCCTGTGAGTTGCGTGTTTGGCTTTAAAGTTTTCCATAAGCACTGGCTGTTGGCAGAACACAGAATGATTTGTAATCATCTTCTTTCTTGCTAAGTCTCTTTGACACTCAAATTAACTAAACATATGTTTTAAATAACAGATCAGTTTGTTTTGGAGGGTTAGAGACCTCTGTGGATAAAGACAAGCAAAGACACAGTGATGCAACAAACAAAGTGTGTTTTCTTTACTAATGATCACAATCATTTCATGCTTTTTCATGCACCTGCCCCGTTTTCGCCAAGCAGTCTGGTATGGATCATTACAGCTTGATACAGGTTAGATCAGTAAAGCCTGATCCTGTTTGCATTTCCACAAACAACCGTGCCCTTCTTGGTAGGCGGCTTGTAAGCAAGATGCCGTGATGATGGCATAGCAGCACAACAGTGTACCCCACTAATAAATCCAACAAAGAAGAAAAAAGCGACAGTGAACATTTTCGTGACGCCAATTTCCAAACAAAAATAAAGTTATCTTCACAAAGCCAACTGAAGATTTAAACGTGGAAGGGTTATGTGTTGTTCCTTATTACTGCTGTCGCACAGGAAGTGACAACTGGCACCCCAACAGAAGGGTACCAGAAAGCAGGACGAAATGGGTTCTGTAATTCGGGGACCTGTCCTGGTCGTAGTTAAACGAACCGAACTGAACTGCTTGGTGGTTCAGTTCGGTTCTTTCAAGTAGCATCAAACCACTAAGTTTGAGTACGAAAAGGGAAAATTTCATTGCAGCTTTAAAGACTTGTGTGTGTATGAATTTCGATCCCAGATGGAGGCAAAATGACAGCAGCATTTTTATCAGCATGGCACAAAAAAAATCCCATTATCATTCTTACCTCTTCATTACAGCCACTTTCTTCCAACACCTCTTAAATTGCACACATAAGACAACACACTGATGCACTCCACTGCTGGAAAACAGGGCTTTCGACTCCCCTTCTAGATTCTAGGTTATGACACTGCACACTGCTGTAGCCTGTAGGCAAGTAGGCTTTACCAGAACTATGGCAACAACAGCACCACAGACAGGTGATCCCCTGTGCCTGTGTCTCTCTACCTGTCTCACTCACTTTGTTCAGTTTAATTACACCTCAGTGGCACCACAGGAAAGACGGTCTCATTATACAACATCAGGGAATATCACTGACAACAACTGCTGATACTTAGGAAAAACAAGGACGGAAACGCCACTCTGTGAACATCTGCTGTGAAAGAAAAGCAGTGTTATATTGTTTCAACCTTCCCCTACTTGGACTCTGTCTCCAAGTTTATTCTGTTTTCATGTGAATATTCAGAGTATAGTACAGTCCATAAATCTGCATACAGCAGCTGGTTATCTGTGCAGGCAGCACGCCGTACACACTGTTCCCTATTTCCAGCAAACCTCACAGATAAACAGCGGGGAATTTGTCAGTGATATAGTCCTCAGAATTGCCTTCCAACTGTGCTGCTGCTTGACTGTGAAGCGCTGCAAAGCGATCTTGAAGTTGTGTTTTCTGGTACAAGCCGAACTGATATGAGGTGCTGACAATACTAATATATATGTCTCAGAAGTGTTTGTGTGACTAAAACATGAATCCTAAAGCGCCTGAACATTCATTCAACATAGTTTGGGGTTTAACAGCTCCACAGGGAGAGACACTGACACATATCATGGGTGGTGGGAAAGTAACCAACCTTAACAGGGGAGCTCCTGACGGCTACCGGCAGCTCCCTGATCGCACTGCCTGGGGGAGAAGCGGATATCCCGGCTGCGTACCCCTGCAGCGAGCCCCCGGCCAGAGACTGCCTGCCGCCCGCTCCTCCTCCGCTTCCTCGCTGCGGCCGCTGCTTGATACCATCCAGGAGGCGAACCAGCAGGATGTTAGCAGGCAAGTCGTCCACACCACAGTCCACGAGGATGCGGCACTCCGGGCAGCGGAGCTCATTCCGGGAGCTGACAATGTTTTCCAGGCAGCGGCGGCAGAAGGTGTGCTGGCACGGCAGCACCTTAGCCGTGGTGTCCAGGCGCTCCAGGCACACCGAGCACTCCAGTAGATCCAGCAGCGACGAAGACTCGTCCATGTCGGCGTTGAGGGTGAGCATCTGGGCTTCAGTGTCCGTGGAGCAGCCGCGGCGACTGGTTCGTGTACCGGAGAAATGAACCGGGCTCACAGAACATTCTGGGTCCGACTGGAAGGAGCCAACGGACGCCCCACGACGGACTCCCCGCGCGCTGAGCAGTTCCTCTTGTTGTTGTTGTGAATGTTCTCCGCTGTTCTGGTCCTCTCACAGTCTCCCTCAACGTGCTTCTGTTTCTCGCTCTTCCTCTCTGTGTCTCCCCCTCCTCTCCAGCAGCTGTGCAGAAAGCGGTGAGGTCACGCTCTCATCATCATCATCACACGCGCGCCGATCAGAATTGCGGAGCGCGCTCTCGACCAAGAGACGTATTGATACAGACTGGGAGAAAAGAGAACGAGGACGGCAGAGAGACAGACAGATGGGTATCTGCAGCTTATTCATTTTTACTACACCTTCACACCTTCACACCTTCACACCTTCACACACACACACACACACACACACACACACACACACACACACACACACAAAAAAAAAAAAAAAAAAAGGGTGGTTTAAACAAAGAGCAGATCTGATATTAAGTTGGTTGTACTACGCTATATTTAATCTCACTAAGACACAAAAGAAAGTTGCCCTTCAACATCACACTTTGACACATTGACACCCAACTCATTAGACAGAATTTCAACTTCAGAGCACAAAAAACACCATCAAAACTTAGATTGCTTAACTTAACGTTGCTTACAGTCATGACATAAATAGCTCCTTGTAGCCAACAGAACAAAAAACATCAACCCCGCACTAGTTATCCTGGAATCTCACCTTGTGAAACCCAGCTGACAGACCTCCTTTGCATTACCTCAGTCAAAACAAACCAGCGCTCTAAAAACGATTGGTTTCCAGCGACGCCTGGTGGCCATTAACTGCAAGTCTTCGCTTCTAATAATTTGACCACTCAGCTTTTGGGTCAATACCACTATAAATTGCATTAGGTGTCCTCATTAGAATCGCTCAGTTATAATGAAAGTGTTGTAGAATAATGAAACTCTTATTATTATTAGTTATTATTATATATTATTAGTGGCCAAACATTTGCACCTTCATTTTAAACCTTTTTTTGGATGAGTGTGATTTTGGCACATCCCAGACACTGCTCTGCTACATGCAGTGTGTGTAATAAGTGATTAAATGACATGACATTAAACAAAAATTGACATGTTTTTACCATCCACAACAAGTTATTTGATTAAATGAGTCATTCTAATCATGTTTATTTTATTTCCATAATCACATTGAACATTTTACATGTGTCCTTGAAATTGCAGTCCACCCTGTCATTATGGGGTCACTGCCCCTTTAAGAAACTCTCTGATGGTTTCAGTGACATTATTACAGCAGTTTGTCTCTTTAATGGAGGCTGAAACAGTGGCGAGCTGCAGAGTACATATTTACACTTGTGTTTTGTAATTTTCTAATTCTGTGTGTAGCTGGATGTTGTCAAGCTTAATATGTCCACTCTGTCATTGTGAAATATCAGTTGATATAAAAACCTTTCAGAAATTCTATTATTTTATTTTATTTTATTTTATTCTTTTTTTTAACAGCACAGTCAGTTTGCTAACTGACTCGTGTTGCTAAGTGAAGGCTCACCATGTGCTCATTAAATGGTCACAAGTCTTTCAATAAGTGCAGGCTTTGTAGAATGTTGCAGACAGACTCCAAGACACCAAGTTATGAGCCACTAAATTATTACTGCTTGCAGTGATGGACTATCTAAAACGATAAATAAATAAATAAATAAATAAATGAATAAATAAATAAATAAATAAATAAATACATAAATAAAAAAGGGGGTTACATATGGAAATCTTATTAGAGAATAATGAAAAGAAACCCCATAAAATCACATGTAGCTCTATAAGGCTCAACTGGATATTCTGAATTGTAAATGCTGATGATGAAAACTGTGCACATGGTGTAGTGTTTCATAGATATAACTAGGGGTCGACTGATATGGATTTTTGAGGCCGATGCCGATTCTGATATTTGGCAGAAAAAAAGAAGAAAAACACCCTATATACAGGGTGCAGGTAGCGCAGGTGTTGTGACAGCTTAAGATATAAAATGTATAATAATGTCAGCAGTGATGAATAATGCATGAGATGCAGGACTGAAATGGGTTTAACAATATAACTGGTAAATGTTCAGAAAGAAAGATACAACTTTTTCACAATTTTTTGCTGAGGATAAATACCACAATATGTCATGTGATGAATACAACTGGAGTGTGTGTGTGAGAGAGAGAGTGTGTAATGTTTCTCAGCCGTGACTGCAGGCTTGCTCTGCCTGTCCACCTGTTCAGACCTGCTCCTCTCTCACAATCACCCAGAGGGTGTAGGGAGTGACTGAGCCAAATGTGTGTGTACGTTTTGTCCCTGCATGTGTGAGTGTGTATGTGTGACACGGCGACGCCTTCCTGGGTGAAGGGTGGGCTGACTGTTTACCACCCACGAAGAAAAGCAGAGGGTGGACTGCTTTAGGCAATACAATTAGAAAGAGGGAGTCTGTGTGTATGTGTGTGTGTGTATCTATTTGCACCAACTGAGCATTTACACTGATGAGCTGGAGACTGAAAAAAGTTGTGTATTGCAATTTGTTTCACAACAATGTAGTTACTTCATAGCTTTGAAATGTGTTATTTTAATGGAGAGAGGGCAAGTATTAATCCATCACCTTAAATACACACTCCCACACACACACACACTTATACAGATAGAGCAAGTGACAGCTCATCGGCTTAAGTTGACTGCAGATAACACAAAAAGCTGATATGTAATTTACAGTTTAAGCTATAAAAAATCAATGAAGAACAAACTGATTATTCTGGCGGTTTCAATCAGCAGGTTAGACTGTAGCAAGTCCTAAAACTGAAAGAAAACAAATTTAAATTCAGAGGAGGAGGAAAAAAATGTTCCGCAAAATCAAATGGTTGTGAAGTCTGTCACCAAAAATGGAAGAAACTCGAAGGCTGCAGCAATTTTCCGCCTTGGCCGCCAAACATTTCAATGCCACCGTAATTAAGTCAGTTAAAAAGTGTTGTCGTTGATGTTGTTGTCAAGCCTCACTCACGCCTTTCAAGTGCTGGCAACAAGCCAAAAACCATGACGTCTCTCTCTCTCTCTCTCACTCCTGATCAAACCCACTCATGTCTTATGTGCAGTGTTTTTTCATCTGCTTAATGCAATTCTCCACAGCCAGTGATTCAGAATTAGAGGAGAGCTACACAGAGAGAGGCACAAGAAGCACAGAATGATTACTAGATGAAAATCCCTCCCATTCAATTGAAACAGCACAGGCATGGCTCCCTGTAGGACGCAGTGCTGTCAATAACAGACAATAGGTGGATGCTGAGGAAATAGTCCCCGTGCCAATTAGGGATGGTAACTGGCATTTTGGAAATGAAGCAGTTAAACAGCTCCGCAGGGTGCCAGTTAGACTGAGATTTGTCCAATAAGGACACATATTTAATGCACATGCACAGCACATGCTGTCATTATGCAAATTGACTCCTCATGTTATTTACACCCTGAAATGTGACACACGTATAATGCTTTCATGAGCGTAAAAGATAAGCCTATTACATGATGTTACTTGGATTTCATACATTTGATTTATGAAGCTGTTTCTCATCATGATGCAGTCTTGGGTTGTCTGGTTAGGATGAAACATCATGTAAACTTATGTCATAGCCGACAGTTTCTCTGAGGGCATTTTGACCCTTTTTTTCTGCTGTTCAGCGTTTCCCTTCTTGTCTTCCAAAGGGGGAGCTCAGTCTGTTGTGCTCAGCTTGAAATTTAATAAAGAAAAGATGCTGCTAACACTTTGTTGTGTGTTAATATTGTCCTGTAGGGAATTGTCCAGCAACAGAATTAAACGTTAGTTGACCTGGTCTGACACTGCGACTACCTGCGTTTGAAAGCTTACAGGGCTCCAAAAGTTTCCCCTACTACATGAACATCGTCTCTGTTTAGGATCTCAATACTGATTCTCATTCTTTCCTTCATCTCTTCAAACACAGGAGTTCTTTGACCGACGGCTCTGTAGCTTAAGTCTTGTTTGCCAGAGACAATCACCTTTAATGAAAATGCAGCCTGTGTGTGTCTGTGCTGTCTCTAACCTCATCTACCTATATAATATACCTCACCAGTACCATGGACCAATGTCCTTCGTTCATGCAAAAGTGGGTTAGCTGACACTACAGTTACCATGGTAACCGGCTCTTTGCTTCCTCGTTGAGGAGTAGTTAGAGAGGATGTTCTCACATAGACAATGTGTGTAGGAGATACTAACAGGGGTATTAACAAGGTCACAGAGCCTGTGTGTGCAGGTGTGTGTTCTCTGAGGTATCAGGAGAAAACAAAGAACAGTCATTATGAAGAGCTTTAAGTTTCAGAAAAAAAATATATTTCTGAAAGGATTACAGTTAAATAGAAGCACATGATAAGAATTGTGTTTGTTTATGTTAGGCTGTTTTTAAAAATTATTTCCACAGTAAAAACTGTAAAAACGATGTAAAAAAAATTTGACATCAAGAAAAAACGTTTATTTAGTTTGACTTTTTATTTATTCTTTTAATATACATTCTTTTGTGTTTGTTGTTATATAAATTGTCCATAAATAAATTCTTAAAAAAATACAGATTAAAAAAATTATAGGAAATGTTTATTCACTATTTTTTGCCACTTTTTATTCATATAATCAGAGATATAATATTTCTTAACATCATTTTTGATACATTCATCTGTTACTTAGAGAAATAAAAGTAGAGTAAAATAAAACGGATTTATTTATTTATTTATTTATTTATTTATTTATTTATTTATTTATTTATTTATTTTGGTCATGTTTTGTGTTTGATAATCAAAGATACAATCAAAGATAATTAAAAGAAGTAAAAAATGTATTTATATTTTTCTACCTTATAACCCAGATACAGAGATACAGAGGATTTCACGTCTCTATCATTATAATTGTTTTTTTTTTTTGTTTTTGTTTTTTTTAAGAGAACTGCATATTTACCTCTACTTGCCAAATGTACTTCTAATTTTCCAAGAAAAAAACATGAGCTATCTCATTTATTTTTTTCTGGTTTTGCTTTCATCCATAATAATAATAAAAAAGCAAACCACTGATAACATTTTCAACTTTTCTCAAGAGTTCAAGCCTGAGATTGAGCCCCTGTGGAGCTCATGAAAAGCATGAGGAAGCTTGTTCTTAATGATTTCAACCCAAATTAAAGTAGCTTAACTTCATTATGCTGAGCAGTAAATGAGGCCTCCACTGACTGCTCTCTGCTGTGAGACACATGACTTTGATGTGGTGCCGAGGGAGGTGAAAACAGGACGGCCAGTCTGTGACAGCTGCTGTACTACAGCGTAACTTTACTACTCAGATCTTCTGCATCAATGTACGCTGCCCCGAGGACTTCATCTGAACTTGAAATGTTATCACATTCAGTCTTGTTAAAGAGTTTAAGTTTTCATAACTTCAAATCTTATTCTGGCTTCAGCAAAACTGAGTAGAAACAAATTAAGAGCATGAACACACGTGTTCTGTATATGTGGTTGTGCTGGATGTTTAGGGGTCACTGCTCTACAGTATTATGACAGAAGCTCAGGTGTTCACCCAAAGACTGTTTGACTGTTGAAGAAGGTCCTACATGTGCTCATGGAGCTTTTCATAACTAATAAAATGAAGGAGTGTTTATGTGGCAAATCTGACTCTGACTTTAAAGCATCAGACTCAGTCCAGCACCCTGAGTGCAGCATCTCAAGCACAGCACAGCACCTCAGTAGCTTAAAGTATTGGCTTGGCCTCTACATTAGAATTGATACAGTATTTCACTGCTAGCTTTGAAGGCAGAGGGAGTTATATTCCCTCCCTCAGCTATGTTGCTAACATTTTAACAGTTTGACCAAGCTGTTAATAGAAAGCAGGCTCAGAATTATGTTGGAAATCATGACTCACACCCAAACCAGACGAAATCAGCAAGAGATAAGTGGTACAACTGTCAGATGTTTCATCTGACAGTTGGTGTTCTCTTCAACAAAGTCCTTCCAACATGTGAATGCTAAGCCTGTGTGAGCCACACGCCAGAGCCAAGGTCAACCCTTCTCAGCAGTATCCCCCAGTTTGTCTGCAAATGTTGCCTACAGTGCCAACTAGAAGTCAGAGCAGTTAGAGAGTCAACCAGTTTAACTGTTGGTCAGATCCAAAGACGGTATGATAAACAGATGCAGTGTCGTAGTGCGTATTAGCTCTGTTTGAGTTTGGATGAGGTGAAGAGGCAGGCCTGCTGTGTCTTAGTAGACTGTGACCACCTGTCAGTCAAGTCAGGCCTTATACAGGCAAAACTCATGAGTTTAATAACTGAAATAAACATCTGCTAAAGAACTCAGCTCTTGTAAACTGTGAGTGGAAAGAGAAAGGAGGTACTCAGACCATAACTGTTTTTGAACCAGGCTATAAACATGTTTATTTTTGTTATAAATCTGCTTTTTTCTGGCCTTGTGTGTATTTGATGTGTGCTATTTCTGCAGTCAGCCTTACAGTTGAAGTCAAGATTATTGGCACCCCTAAGATTTTTTTCATCTGATGCTTACATTACATTACATTGCACACAGAAAACCCCCACATCACATCACAAAATCACAAACAAACAAACAAAAAACCTACCAGGGTCAAAATCATTAACCCCCTTAAGAACTGGCCTTTTTGTTTAGTGCAAAATACAAACCATTGGCTTGTAAAATCATTAATCATTAATTGACCAAGTTAATTCATTTTTTAACAGCATTTCAAAATATAAAAATCTGGCTTTAATAACTTCTTATTCTTACGTACTTTTTTTGGTTTGCCTCGCAGAATTCAGATCTTCACTGTTTTTGAAAATGTCAAAATGTTCAGCAGGTTCAGGAGATTGGAGTGCTTGTACTTTTCACAGTTCAAACTCTTATGCTTTTTAAAATATTCAGCAGTTTCTACAATACTTTGGTCCATTTAAATGAGTGGAAATTATCTGTTACCATGGAAACCACACAGCTGATGATGTCATAAGGGGTTCCGAGGTCATAAGTAGGACTGGTGCGGTTAGGGTTAGGGCTCAGCATTCTAACACTCAGCGTTTCCTTGCAGCAAATGCTGAATGTTGAAATACAGCTCAGATAATCTACATTTTATTTTTCAATCGTTGTTTTTCTCTTTGTTGTTTTTTGTCCTTTTCTGTATTCTATATAGTATAAATGCAAAACTTTAAAAATAGGAGCAAACTGACTATTTTTGGTAGCTGCTTTGAAACTGCTGCTTGCCTCCAAATCATGCTTTTAGCTCCACACAGACGCAGCAGCACAGCATTTATCTGAATGATGAACGTCAAACATTAAGGTGACTTATGTTGCATTAGTTTTATTTGGTTCTTGAATGTAGACGCTGATGAGAATTTCTCAACATTGTTAACATGAACTTGAAGACTGTTTTAAAATGCAGAATAATGAAACTTTAAACGTGCTTTTGAAAGCATGAATAAAACTGATTAACTACATTATGAAGCAGTTTATTGTGATTGAAAATAAGAAATGCAACTTGTTAAATTATAGTTGGTATTACAGCATCTATTATCTGTTCCAAAGATCTCATTCTGTTCTTCTATTTAGTTTACCATGTGCAGTAAGGAATGCATAATCCTCTCATTTTGTTTTGTCACTGTGTCAAATAATCTCTAATCTCATCATCTCTAATCTTGTTTCATTTTCTTCTCACAGTATGACTCTCACACTGTGTCTCAGCTGGCCTGCATTGTGTTGTATCATATATGATTGATGTTATTTCACATCTCCTGTCTTCTTACAGTAACTCATTTCATCTTCTGCTGGTACATGTGTTTTTGTGTTCCTCCATCCAGCACAGTAAACACAGATTTTGTTTAATATGTGTTTTTGTCAGGTGTGCAGCAGAGAAGCCATCATTCTCTCAGCAGAACTCATCAGTCTTCTTGTTATCCCCTCCTCAGCCTCTCTTTATCCTCTCCTCTCATCTAATCTCTCCTCCTCTCATCCTCCTTTTCAGCCAGGAAGCCCCTGGATCGACATCAATGAGTCAAAAGATGGAGACAGAAGAGACAGAAGAGACAGAGGAGATGACGAGGAGAGAAGAAGGAGAGAGGGACTGATAACGTGAAAAAACAGGAAATGATTGAGGGACAGCGAGAGAGAGGATTGAGTTTGATAAAAAGAAATAAAAGGGAGAAAGAGTAAAAAACAAAGACAGGAGCCACAGAGGAGGAGAGTCTGTAATTACAGGACTGTGAGTGTTTTCAAAGCCTCACTTTTATCTCACCCTTCCTGTGGCTAAGGAGAGGAGAAGAAGCGGAAGGAGGGAGGAGGAGGAGCAGCAGGAGGAGAAGAGGAAGACTAAAGTCCAGGCTTTGGTTGGACTCAGACAACAGGCACCAGTCCTGAACATCACACACACACACACACACACACATACACACACCTTTCTTCAGATGATAAAATGTCTTTGAAACAGCAGCCATAAATTAGTCAGTGTGTGTGTGTGAGTGTGAGTGTGGCCTGTAGGTGGGCTTCTTGTTTAAGACTTCAAAAGGGATTTAAGGAGTTGTACTATTTTCATCAGTCATGAAACTTTCTCTGACTAAACAATAACCTTATGAGTTTTTGTGACGTATGTGTGATACGGTTTCACCACTTTCATCATAAGTCTGAGAGAAGTAGAGAATTAAGAGCAGAGTTAACTTAAGTTAACAATAACAGCTGGAGCAGCTTTCAAGTTATACTGATATTATTTTATATACCACTAGCTGTGCGTGTATGATAAAATGTATTTCATTAGAGGGCATCAAAGGTAAACTACCGTCAAAATACTGATTTCTGTCTTCAATGACATCACTTTCAACTCCATGAACTTGTAATCAGAACTTCTCACTATTTTCTAACAAGTAATTGTAAAAAATAAATTCAAATAAACAAACAAACAAACAAACAAACAAAATAAATAAATAAATAAATAAATAAATAAATAAATAAATAAATAAATAAATAAATAAATACACATGAATTAGGCCCCTGCCTTATTCATTTGGGCAGGGGCTCCCAAAAATTCAGCGTGTGACCCCCAAAATACCTGATTATCTTGATTTAGTCCCACCAGGGGTCTTGTGACAAAAAGAAATATAAAACCATGCAAACAGAAAATGCTGAATCTGTTTTTCATATCATAATCAGTCTGTGTTTTTGTTTATATCTTTACTGTATGTATGAGATTTGTAATTGTAAATCATAATAGGACCCAGAAGGTCCAGACCCCCATTTTTGCAACCACTGGATTAAGGGATTTATTTAAAAAAAAAAAAAAAAAAAATCTATCGAGGTAGTATGTCTTTAAATACACTCATTGAAGAGTATATTTACATATTTAATCTAAGTTATGAAACCTAGAATTATTCTATTTTAAAAGACAGCAGGGATGTTCAATAGCCCACCAATTCAATATATTTTATCAGCTAGCTCTGAATTTTTTATAATCTAATTAAAAATTACACAGACAGTTTGAACTTCTTTCAAATAAAACATGTAAAGACTCATTTAAAGCAGATCTGGGTACCCACTGGGTACATTTGAAAGGTGGTCACAAAACACAAAGATAATTTTGATGCATGGTTTTAACTGGTGGAAAGCTTTGAAAAATATGGCCGTCTATTAATCCTCTTCTGACTTATTGAGCATTAAATACTTGGAGCTTCCGCACAGTCCTTTCTGTCAACTAAAAAAACTTTGAAACTTTGTTCTTTCTGGAGTTGCTGTTACACTAACACTTTCTTTCTTTCTTTCTTTCTTTCTTTCTTTCTTTCTTTCTTTCTTTCTTTCTTTCTTTCTTTCTTTCTTTCTTTCTGTTATTTTTTTGGGGGCATTTCATGCCTTTATTTTTGAGAGGACAGGACAGTGGCTCAGTGGACAGAGGAGGAAATAAGGCGAGAGAAGGGAGTGACATGCGGGAAAGTCACCACACCGGACTCAAACCCGGGCTGCCCACTCAATGGAATTTTGCCATATGGAGTGTGACCTTAACCATGAGGCCACCTGTGATCCGACATCACCACTTTCAAAACTTGAGTTTAAGTTTCATGTTTCCCTAAAGGAATGTGTAAAAGGTGGAAAAGGGGAAAAAGAAAAAACAAACTTCAGCTTGCACCTTGATTAAATCCCCAGCTAGGGGAGAATGGGGTTAGTTGTCACATTCATTATATCTTGCCACCAGAGGGCGCTCTCAATGTGTGGTATGGAAATGTACAGAATTGGGATCAGAGCTCACCTACAGAGTCTTCTCTACAGTAAGACAGCTGAATGTGAAGTGAGAGGACTTTTTGTATTTTCACGTAAAAATGTAAATATTCAGCTCCTCAGTATTTTTCTTCAAGGTTTTTACATAATGGGTTCATTACAACACAAATGCTTCCCGTTATGCACGTGGGTCTTGTGTAAAACCCAAAGCAAAAGAACCCATTCTGTTTCTGGTTAAAATGTTGTCACGCTTACATGGCCTAAATCTATAGAGATAAAATTCACTTGATTTGATTTTCTGTTGCCCCGTTCTGTTGAATGTGTCCAACATCCCAAAGGTGAGGTGTAGTGGGAGCTCATATGGACCCATATTCATATAAATAAGTAAATAATGGTGATTCTATAGAGGAAGCATTATTTAATATCCAAATCAGCTTGTCAAAACCTAAGGTAGTATTTTTCGATGTGGTTGCGTGAATCGCTAGCCGCAACTGTAGATTTATGCCGCTGGTAGCTTCTTTCGACGGGGCAGCCTCATTTAACAGAACACCTCCAATATGGCGGATCTTGGGTTGATGACGTCACGTGGAAACACATTAGAGAGAAAGATTTTAAAAAAGTGCAGTATAAAGACTTAAAGTCAGCTGCTATAGGACCCCATGTGTCACTGAAGTCATATTTGTAAATGCATTCACAGTTTTTTAATCCTATATATAACTTCAGGCTGTTGATGTTAGTAATATAGATCAGTGACCAGTTATAAGACAGATTTAATTTCGTTGTAAGTGATAAGTTTGTCTGTCCTTTCATTACATCTGGAGATTGAAGTTCATTCACGCTGCTTCACCACCGGCCTGTGAACACTAGGTGGCGGAGTTGAGTCGTTGCCTGCAGCGTGTTAATTGTCGCCGCAGACTACAGCCTACCTGAGAAACGTTAATCTGTTTCTCATTCAGGGCGGAGGAAACTTCGCACTTTTTTTTCCCTCATCAAGGAGGAGCCTGCAGACACACCGACACGCTCCCAAGTGGAGCCTGAGACACAACTAACACTTCACGGAGTAAAAAACTCACACACAGCCAGACCCTCGGCGATGCTTCCCCGACAACACGCGAGAGAGAGATTGATCACCGATCACCAGGACTGATCGTCCGCCGGCAGAGCCCGCAGCGCAGCGGAGACAGCAGAGCAGTGTGCCCCCCTCTCTGAGCTCCAGGTAAGACGTGTGAGCTGCTCTGCTCTGCTCTGCTCTCAGGAATGCGCGGACGGATTGCTGCAAGAATCCGGGAAATTCCTAAGAAGCTTTTATTATGTCAAACAAACATGTGCTTTACTGTAAAATCGCCTTTTGTGGTGTAAAAGATGGACTGTAAGGGCATGTTTGTTCAGGATAGAAATATTGGGGATGCATGTCAGAAGAAGGAAACGCTTCTAATAGGTTTATGATGAGCTAACTCGTTTGGCTCAAATTAAAGAAACCCTGAACAGAATAGCTAACCAACTTTAAACATTAAAAAGACATTTAGGTATTTTTGAATCACATTGGTACTTTCCAACAAACCAAGGTTTAAGCTAAATCTCTGGATATGAAGATTATTTTTTAGATGACTACTTCTGATATTTAACTGTTTGCATTACTTCAATCTGAGTTCTAATATTGCTTTGAGACGAGTGCGTGTATGTGTGTGTGTGTGTGTGTGTGTGTGTGTATCCCTAAACACCTTCTGAAGTGTGTGAAAGGTTCTGTGCGTGTTGCTGCAAAGGTTTTAGCCCAAGGTGGAAGAAAGTGAGATTGATTCTCACATCAGCAGCTTCACTGTGAGGTCGCTTTTTGACAGGGCTGTGATTTTTCTGAAATCCCAAACCTGCAGATGGTAACACATGTCTTAATCCTCATCTGTGTAAGGCAGCAGGAGCGAGCAGTTGCAAAGGATTTTGGGTAGTTCTTTTAAAGTTGCACATGAGGTTACCTGGGAGTGTGTCTGTGTCACTTTCTGGTTGTATTTGAGTAAGTCAGCGTTTGTGACCTTGCACACTTTTCTTTTTCTGTCTGCATAATTGTTTTCTTGGTGCCGCCTGACTGTCCCGGGCCCCGGGGCCCCCGGGGGAAGTCCTGCCCGCAGACAGGCAGCTTGGCCTGGCTGGGGACATGCCGGGTCCTGCCGCGCCTCTGAAGTCTGCTGGCTGGCTTTGAACTGTAGCTGCTGGAGGTGGAAATCAATCCGTCTCTATCCCCCTCCCTCCTCTCTCTCTTTCTATCTCTCTATCTGTATCTCTCTCTCTCTTTCTCTCTCCCCCTGCAGCCCCCAGCACAGCGTCTCTCCTGCCGTCGAATCTTTCATGTTCACAGGTAGAAAGGGGAAAGAGACATAGAGAAGAAACAGGGGAGGGAGTGTAACTCATCTTCAAAAGAAGCTCATATGGTTTCTGAGGATTAAAGGGATGAAGGTGAAAAAAAGCTCACAAAGCCAGCGCCTGTAGTCATATTCATCCTTTACTAGCCTGAAGTGAATAGATAATTTGTTTACTTACTCACTTAAGGCTGCTTGGTACTAGAATTCACACAATGGCCCCATTTATCCTGGAGTGATGTCATCCAGAGGAAAGTGTTGTGTTTTGCTTGTGAAAGTTATTGTTGAGATTTATGTCACAGCTGATTCTAATCCACGCTGCATTTCCATCCCCCCTCTTCCACTAATTTATAGAGCTCAGGAGGCCTGTTAGGGCTCCATGTTTCATAACGCTTCACACATCTAAGAGGAAATTCCTCCAAACACGTCAGAAACAGTTTCAGAAACAGTTTACTCATGGAAGCAAAGTTATTTCAGCTCGTTGGGTTGTTGTTACACTTAATTTATGGTAAAATTACTTTGCAGAGGCTTTTTCATCTGAACTGTTTTACCAGAACTATCAACATGTGCGCAATTAGACGTCATTTACAATCACATCGTAGTAATTGTCTCTGAGGGGAGAAAAAAACGACTTTTAGATTTACAGAGATAATCGATCCAAGAGAAAATAAATCTAAAGTAACTTATATTTCACTGTTAACCTGATCCCTTCAGGGATACTCAGAGTCATTCAGGGATTTTATTACATCTGGAAGATACTCAAAATGACTTCAATCACATATTTCTTCATCAAGTCAGACCTGTACGGAAGAGGATTAGGGCCACTGAAAAAAAAAAAAGAAAAAAGCATCTAATATTATAATAATTATCATTATTCTGATTAAAAAAGTCAGAATTCTGAGATTAAATTCAGAACTCTGACTTTTTTTTCTTAGAATAAAAATAATAAGTATAATAAAATATTGGATGTTTTTTTTTTAACGTGGCCCTAATCCTCTTCTGTAGGAAAAATAAAGTAGCTCCCAAAAGTTGAAAAACATAAAAAAAAGTTTATACAATGAAAAACAAAAAGACTTGAATGTGTTCAAGAAATTTGTCTGAAAGAAAACTTTTATTTTTGTTAAATGTATGAATAACTCATTAAGATTCTATATGGTTAATGTTGAAATCTAGCAAGTGACATTTTATTTTGAAACTATCAAGAAAATAACTGACAGGAAAAAAGTTTAAAAAAAAAAAAAAATCATACTCATAATCCACGAGCTCTGTCAGGGTGCTAAAAATATTCTGCTCTTCTAATGCCAATAACCCTTAAAAAAAAAGAGAGGGATTCAAAGCCTCTAATGACACGCTAGAATGCTGGATAAACAAAGCTGAGGCCACAGATCTTCTGGAGTCCCTGAGGGGCTTTCAGCAGGTTCCCCCACAAAATGAGAGGTAGCTGCATTTCATTATATTTTAATTATCAAGCAATAATCTCTGCATGGAAACATGAAAGAAGTGAAAAAAACACAAAACTTTTTTAATCACAGGTTTCACCCACATCATTATTATTTATCCATGCACCACCGTGCGTTTGTGACAAAGCAGTACTAAATCAGCGGTTGGAACCTTTGCATGAAGGCCCTCAGGAGCAAGTGTAATCAAACTGATGTTTGTGGTCTAATTGCTGCAGATCTTCCTCTGGTTAGTCACTTATTCCTCACACACAGTCTGACAATTAATGACTCACAGTGTGGAAAAACAGAAGTCCTAAATGAAGTCTGGAAACATCAACAGTGTGGAGTTTGTTCTTTAGAACTGTACGGTACTTAAAGGGACAGCTCCTGCATATCATATCCAACTATTTCAAATTGCGTCGACGGTACGTACCTGTAAGTAGGATCAGGTGAGCGGATCAATCTGTCTCCTTCGTGTTGTACACGGTGACGTCTGAAAATTAATGTTGAAAGTTAAAATGATTTCAAACCAACTGAAACAAAAACAGAGAGAAAACATTGATGTCTATTGCGGAATGACTCGCTCAGAACAACAACAAAAAAAACCCATACTGTCAAGTTTAGAAATTAAACATTTTAAATATACTTTGCGATGAAGTAACTTATTTCATCAGTACAGTTGCCTAACTTCTATAAAAGAGAATTATTTGACACTTTAATGGGACTTATTCTCTAACCCTCAGGATCCCAAACAGTTTCTGCTCGTTTTTGCGTGTCACATTTTTTACTCTCTGTGGTCTCATTTTTCTCAGCAAAGTGAAGTCCTGCACCTCTATAGATTCAGGACAACCATGACTATAGACTGATGGAACTCAATTATGTCTTCATGCAGTGTGACAAAATTTAAAAGCTATACATCATTAGAAAAAAAGAAAAACAGAAATTCAATTTCTCTGATTGAAAATTGAAAAAATGAGGAATTAGTATAAACAACTCATTTCCAGGTAGCTTCTTGAGGAACAGAGGGAAAAATCTTGTTGGTGTCTCTACATTCAAAGAATCTACAAATGTTGCTGTTTGTAAATGTTTTTCCTGACTGTGGTCTGATTTTTCTCTGCAGTATGAAGTCCTGCTCCTCTCTGGGTTCAGGATAACTCAACAATGTCTCCTGAGCAGTTTAACATCATCAGAATGAAACAATTATTACAACATTTTTACAAGATATTTACTCTTTATAATCTATTTACAGTCAGTTCTGTCACTACTGTTTACTCAGTTTACAGTCTACACTGCAGAGGCATCATGACCATCTGCAGAGAAGTTTCTGTCAGTAATGAGACAGAGAGCTGAGCGGCTCTGAGCACAAAGTTTATGCCTGCAAGACAAGGACATGGGAAGCAAAATTCAAAGAACTTTTGAAGTGAGAATCCAAGGTGACGCTCATTCAGGACTTACTGAAAGCAGTAAGAGCCACATAATTTTCTGTTTTTCACAGAATTTATCTACAGCAAACAGTTAATTTTCTACAAATTTTTAAAGAAGTCATGAGAATCAAAGCAATGTTGATGAAATCCTCCTGTCTTCTCCGCTCTTAGACATGTTAACATCACTTGTGGTACATTCAGGTACCTTCAGAAACATGAAAATCTGATGATTTTCACCATTTTTTCCCCAGTTTTTTTTTGGATTGGACAAACTTTTTTTTTTAAATACCAGTCAATTAAAAATAAGTGGTGTTTTGATCCAGCTGGCAGGATTGGGATCCTGAGGGTTAATTGGTTAAAAATGGTAGAAATGTCAAATGTCAAAATACTATGATACCAACAGAAATGCAAACTACACATTTAAACAAACATCTAACATGTTGTTTTAAAAAGTTTAAAGCATATTTGTGATTTGGACACCATGCCAACCCTTATTTGTCAATGTCCCGGTTACTTTGTAGAGCTTTGTATGTCTTAATTTCAAAGGCTTCCTAAAGTCAAACAAACATGTATTTGTAATGAGTAGCTGGTGCTTTGAGAAGAATTAGTAAACAATAGGAAACATTACTTTTTAGATACACTGTACCAAAAAAAAACCTTCAAATCTTCAGTTGAATCCTTTATTTTTCTAACTTGTAGTGTTTTCTTTAGTCTTCGTGTGTTCAGAAATGGTTTATGCAGTCACTTAATGCATCTAAGGATGAAGGGTGCCATAAAACACACACGCTTTTCCAGGCTTCCCACCGACATCTACTGCAAAATAAACAGAGACAGAGACGGAGAGACGCTCTGCCCCTGCAGAGCTAAAGAGGGGAACAAGGGATCAGGGAGAGGAGACGATGAAAGACAGATCACCGGCAGGCAGAGAATCAAAGAGACTACTGACTGACTCGAGCTGGGATAGGTGTGTGTTACTGCAGAGTGTACATATATATATGTGTGTGTGTGTGTGTGTGTGTGTGTGTATGACTTCTTTTCATGTGCCCTAAGACTTTGTTTTTCCTGCGCACAGAGTGGGAAGCTGACACTAAGTCTGTAATTAAAGCAATCAAAAGATGAAGAGAGATGAAGAAGCATTACACACACACACACGCACACACACACACTTTTCATATGGTTGCATTGATGTTAGATTACAGTAGGTGTGTTTCTCTGTTGTTTTTTAAAGTCTCCTCCTTTTTAAACATAAAGAATCTTTCAGTCTTTCCCTGCACTTCTTCGAGTGGGATAAGTTTAAATGAATCACAGTCTTTCGGTGACATCCGAGCCCTCATCTCTCCGTGTCCCAGTTACTGCAGCAGCGGCGTTCTCATCTGATTTGTCAATTCCAGCTAAGCATGTTTTGACACTCCTCTGCAAGTACATTTCACACTGATAAACCGCGATGCTGCAGCAGGAAGGAAATTGAGTAAATGGATATTTAGTCAGCAGATGAGAGCCAGCTGCCGACTGAGGTTTGCGTCTGTCTCCAGAGTTGGAAATCACTTTAATCACGGGTTTATTTTCACATCTAAGTTAGACGGCAATCATGTTGCATATTAGACTCATCTGTATCTGGCTCATTAAGCCTCTGACAGTGGAGACTTGATGGCTACTTTGTCCAGGGAGTTTGACTTGCTGCAGCTCTGATAAAGACTTATTACCATGGAGGAGTGCCAGGAGAGTTTGCAGACAGGCCAGCAGCGGTGCAGAGCTGTGATAAAAATGATTTTTTGTGCTTCTGTGTCTCTTTTTTTTTGTTGATTTTGGAGACACTTGGGGTTTCTTCCCAAGGTGAAAGCGGTTGGTCTGATTTGAGTGACAGCCGCACTGCCTCCCCTCTATTTACTCCTCCAGCTGCCTCCAAATCTTAGAAAGGAGACAAAGTGCCAGCAGCACATTCCTTCTTCATAATTCATCCATCAAGAAAAAAAGAAGAAGAAGAAGAAGAAAAGACAGACAGGGTACTTATAATTACTTATAAGTGGATTGGCAGTGGATTGGCTAAATTCTTGAACACACACTTGGAATCATTATTGAAAGTCGGAGCAGAACCTTTGGTAACACTTGACTTAAGGCGTGCTTTGATGCTTTTCAGGTAGAGTAGTAGACGTATTTTAGGATGATTAAGGCCACTGTACAGTTAATGACATGGTATTACACTGAGTGGAACTGCTTGATTTTTGTTTTTTTTTTACAGATGATTATAATGCTCTGATAATAATAATATCCTTGTTATTCACAATTTCCAGTGCAGGAGTTTAACCCTCATAGGTGCTGCATTTGTGAGGGAATGAGTGGCACGCTCAGAATATACTGGTGTTGTCCATGAAGTGAAGACAGTGAGAATCAGCTCTTTATGTCAAACAGGGATTCTAACTTTTAATGTGAGACAAAACAAACATCACAGTATAAACGACTCCACCACTTATATTGAAAACTTTAAGAAATGATAGATGAGATCATAGATTTTACAATTTATGGATGTAGTCTCTGTGATGTCACCCATTTGTTTTTGATTCACAGTTTTGAAGCCTAAAGTCAATGAACTCAGTCTGATTTTATTCTTGTAAGGGCTGAACAAATAATCGAATTTTATCATGATTTCAATTTTTGCTTCCAATGATCATAAAAAAACATTATAAACAAAGAAAACAATTAAAAAACTTTTTTGTTGTTTTTAAAAATAGATTTTTGCAAAGACTTCAGAGTATTTTTGGGATGTGTTTTTTGGCTTTTATTAGTTTATTTTGCATGTTGCAAATTTCCATGTAGATTGGGTAATAATTGGGGCTGTTCGATTCTTTTACGATTTTTGGGCTGCCGATTCCATTTAAATTGCAGTCCTTTGATATTGGAGATTTTACTTCCCTTATTTAACACCAGCCCATGCAAAGTTGAACAATGATGACGTCTACAGTCTATATCAGGAGCCATATTTCCCCCAAAAATGAACATCACATATGAGTCAGTTTTTAAGACATATTCAGGGGATCTGACATCATGTTTGGTCATCTTTGGCATCTCTTTGGGATAATTATGCAGGAAAATTTCAAATGTTAATTTCTTTTCTTTACATTTAAAAACTTTTCAACCAACATTAAATGTATAACTATCCTCTGGATATTGAAAAGTGAAATAAAAACATTTATAAACAGGAAATATCCTCTACATGAACACAAATTCTCATAATAACCAACAAATGATTCAAGACAAAGAAGCAGAACACGACAAAACTAGAATAAGGAACTTTAATTAGTAACACTGTCAACATAAGGACTGTAAACACACTTAATTAAAAAAAAAAAAGCAACTTAAACCACTTTAAAACTAAATAATAGTCTCATATTAAGAGCTGCAATAATAAATGGAATAATCAATTATTAATCGATTACTAAATGAATCCTCAACTATTTTGATAATCGATTAATTGGTTCAAGTAATAATTTAAGAAAAATAAGTCCAATTACTGTGATTTCAGCTTTCTGAATATGAATATTTTCTGGTTTCTTTGCTCCTGAATATCTTTGGTTTGTTGATAAAATGAGACATTTGATGATGTCACCCTGGACTCAGGGAAACATCAACATTTTTCACCATTTTCTGACATTTTATGGACCAAACAACGACTCAATTAATCAAGAGAATAAACAAAAGATTAATCAATTATGAAATCAATCATTGGTTGCAGCTTATATTAGATAATGGTGGATGTGAATGAACACTTGCATAAATCTTTGTTTATCGCATAAAAATAATTTACACATCTTATAAATTCTATGGATCCCAAACCTGCGGGGGTTTAGAAAAAAAAATTCCACTTATTTTAAATGACTGGAGACAGAGCGACAGAATCTCCACCTAATACATTGAGGGCTGTAACTAACGAATATTTTCATAATTGATTAATCTATCGATTAATTTGTCGATTATTCAAGTAGTTGTTTGGTCCATAAAATGTCAGAAAATGATGAAAAATGTTGATGTTTCCCTGAGTCCAGGGTGACATCATCAAATGTCTTGTTTACAAACCAAAAATATTCAGGACTTTCGTAAAGAAGCTAAAAAATCAGACAATATTCACATTTGTGAAGCTGAAATTAGAGAATTTGGACTTCTTTTTCTTAAATAATCACTGAAACCAATTAATCAACTATCAAAATAATCGATTAATTCAGTAATTGATGAATGATCAATTATTCGATTAATTGTTGCAGCTCTGAATACATCGTTAACATGTTGACCGATGCCGATTAATCGGGCAGAGTCTAATTGTATCGTAATCAAACAATTCAAGTGGCATGAAGAATATGAAAAACAGAAAATAAAATTCAGGAGTGTTGATAAACGATAAGATGTTTGCTCAGCCAAATGACTTGTTTCACTAAAAAGTCCTGGAATTCCCATCACCGCCGACACAAACATACCACAGCAGATAATGAGAGACACAATAATCCAGTGTAAAGATAAACATATACACTATATGCTAAAATGGGTCTTGTGATTTCTCCCTCTTTAGTTTGAGCAGAGCTGTTGGAGGTTTAAATGACAGACTGCAGACACTTGATCGAGGGGAAATCCACAATGTTGGTGTGATTTTTTTTTTTGTTTGTTTTTTGCTTTTGCTTCATGTTTCATCTCTGAAGCCATAAGGTTGAAGTTTACCATAAAAACTGATCATCAGTCTTCAGCTGTCAGAGGATTCCACTTGATGGCACTTTTTGCTTGTTAAACACCTCATTCTGGCCTTTGTGTAATAGATAAATTTCATTTTCACACTTAATATTCGCCGCTGTTGTCAAGATTTGGTTGTTTTTTTTATAAAGCTGCATCTGTTTGATAACTGATTGAAAGCATTAAAATCAAACAGTTCTTTCATTTACTGGAATGAACTATGCTGTGAGATAGTTGGAGAGCTACAGACATCTGTGTCATGTAAAAGAAAGCTAATGCTTACCATCTCTTCTTCTGTCAGGCACTCGAAGATGGTGAGTTTGATATACTTGCTGCTTGGTTGTCTGGAAAACACCAGGATTTGGGGTGTTTTACACGCACACAAACACACACACACACACACACACACACACTCACTGGCAGAGTGGTTAGCATATGTTTAGAATCTTGTTCGGATTTGGCAGGTTGAGCCTTTGTCTTATAAAAGGATAAAAATAACAGGGATACAGCTCCTTAGCACAGCATTGATTAACTGTAGGGCTTCTTAATGGCTTGGGAGCTGACAGATGTGAGTGTGTGAGATGGGTTTAGGGTAGGAAGAGGCCTATATATCTTATTCAGATCCCAGCCATAGAGGCCTGACTGTGTCATGGCAAGCTGTTTAAATGTTGGCGTGAATTATCAGCTACCAGCAGCTCCGGCCAAACAGTATGAGTGTGAGCAGTCCAGGTTTATCATTCATTTGAATAACAAACATGAACAACATATGTTGTTTATGGATCACTGGATGAAGAGTTGAAAATATAAACAGAGAGAAGCAGGAGGAGAAAAAAAACAAGTCCCAGTCTTAACTAAGATTTCTGGATAGAAAACAGATTTTCCATCCAAAAATACCAAAACCAGGACCTCTGGATCCATATGCCACTGATTTAATCATCATCATCATCATCATCATCATCAGAAATTAAGTGTAATGGAATAACCCACAAACCATCCTCTAACTGTTTTCTTCATCCTTCTCGTTGGTTTGATTCTTGGCCAGATTCCGACGCCACTGATTGGCCTTTTACTTAACCGGGCAGGAAGTGATTACAAACCGACATAATGAAAATCCCTTGTAAGGTTAAACACAGATGGTGAAAAGCCAATTCCCCCCACATTCCTCTGGTACGCAGTGACATGAAGATAGAAAGGCAGAGACCCATCACATAAATGAAGAAGAGGAAACAAGGGAAGCTGACACCAGGGCTGGTTTTAACCTCATGGTTCACATCACAATAAGGACGACAAAATACGATGCACAAAGGTTTTAGATGATGACCAACAGCTGTTCGTGATTGTTTTGAATAACTTTAGACGTTTTTTTCTTTGTTGTTGTAAGACCCTGCATCTTAACCCTTAAAAGCCTGACCCTTTAAAGAATCCAGCAGAAAATCCTTTTTTTGTTTATGATGTATTTTTTTTTATCATATTTGATACATTAGATGGTTTTGGCATTGTTTTTCTCACAACATTGAGAAACAATGTTGATTTAGAAACAAAAACTAGTTTTGTTCATGACATTTTCAAATACAGAACATGTCAGGACGTCTTCCTCTTTGTTTTTTCTCAATAAGACTTTTTTCAGCCTTTTTATTTCACTTCGTGGTCAGCGCTGTCACAGTTTCTGTCCTTGTTCAGATAAAGATGCTCCCTACCCTTCCCACAGTGGACATGTGAATAGTGATTGTTGATGCAGTGCTTGAATCTCTGTTTGGTTTCCCATGGAGGAAAATGGTCGGTGCCATCCCACCCATCTCACATCACCTGCTCTGTCTCTTTGGCAGTCTGGGTTTACTGACTTGTCCTCTTTTTGTAAACTGCAGGTTTGTTTGTTCTGCAGTTTCGAAACAAACAATAGTGTCCGGTCACACCTGATGGAGCTTGATATTCTCTTTTTTCCATCTGAATTTGTTCCTTTTTGTGTCGCCCTTCACTGACTCCTCTCTGATCTTGTCCTGTGTTGATGGGACCTACACATCTTTGCTTGTCTGGGCTGCACTTTCATCCTGATGTCCTTCCTCATCCCTGTTATATGACCTATGAGGAGTCCATTCCTCCTCCTCCTCCTCCTCATCTTCTGCTAACTGCTCCATGTCACTTGTGTTTCCATCCAGTAAATTTTTTAGTATCCTTTATTTTTCTCTTCTTCTTCTGGTCTTTTTGGTCAATATAGAGTTTATGAATTCAGAGGAACTGTCATTAAAGTTGTTAAAGTTATGAGGATCAGACTTGTTCAGTTTTATTGGAGTATTGTGAGTCCTCATTAACCAGTTGTATTGCATCAATCTCAAGCAAGTATTAATAGTTTGGATTTGCACCTTTTTACATATTGTGCTCCATACATCCACTGAAATGTCCTCTTGTAAGTCATGAATCCACCCCGGTCTTATAGCAAAGTGTTATTTAATACGTTACAATCGCTGAGTTTTTTTTTTTTCCCTTACAAATCAGTTTTCCCACCCTCACACAGTGATTAAAAACTATTAAAGGAACCTGATTCTGTACAACATTAGAACTTAAGAAAAACAGGAGTAGATTAACAGTGAGCTGGAAGAATGTACTCATAGGACCGTCCTCATGATGGATACAGAAGGGGCAGAGATCAAGGGGAGACATTCACTTGACTTGATTAACTGTGGATGGTTGTTGTTTTCTCTGATGGATATTAGCATAAATTAGCATAAACATATTGAATGTCCTGTGGTTTCACATCTGTAAACAACTAATGCACCAAAGTTTCTGCACCGGCCGGGTGAGTGGGGATTGCACAGCGTGGCTTATGCTCATCAAGCAGCTGCCTGAAGCCTGCTTCATAAACTACGCTGTAAAAAATGCTGCAACGGTCTCTCGATCTGGTGGCTGCAGTATTAAATCTTAAATGCCCTCAGACCTTTTCTTTCAGTTTTATTTGGGGTGTATGTACTGCCCTGTCATCTTATTTTAGATGTGCTACCACCTGTTGCCTTTGTGTTGTACTGCACCACTGTCAATGTGTCTCTAATAACTGCTGTTAAAGTATTTTCTGCAGTATTGATTCTGTAACATGAGTCAAATGCTTTCATTGGCCAGAAGTTCATTACATCGTAGTGCCATTAGGAAATTTTAGATCACAGTCCTTCTCTTAATGCAGTTCCAAGTCTGTAACAACGCTAGTTTGCTCTCTGATTTGCTCTTTACAAGCAAATCGGGCATTATTTTTTATCTTTAAATACCTTAAAATGAGACTTCTTTCTGGACTTGTCAGTTGAATGAGGCTTGTTATAAGTTAAGTAAGAGAATTTTTGTGGAAAATAAGAGAGTCCATTGCATAGATTTCAGTTTTAGCAGCAATGATGCCCAATTAGCAACTTTGTCGCTACTTTTAGCGAGTTTTCAGAGCCCTCTAGTGACTCTTTTTCAAAAAAGAGGGTTATTCTAGTGACTATTTCTAAAATTTTGAGTCTCTGATGTAAAAGCATGTATTGATTTTACTCCTCTCAATGAGCGGTGGGTGCTGCTGTGGTCTCCCTCTTCCAAATCAGGGGCAGACAAGTCCCCCCCCCCCAGCTGTACTTATACTGTACAGTCCGTGAGCCAGAGCAGGTGACTATACATATGCACAGGCTTGTGTCTTTTTAGTGCAGTGCTGTTTTTAGCAGCTGTCTTAGTTTTAGTCTTAGACAAAATCTGCAGTCTGTCCAGTGTCTGCTTGAGGCTGGCTGCAGAAAGACCAGAAACCACATTCGCACCAATCAAAAAAAAAAAGCAGAAAAAACATGTTTACATCCTGGTACAAATAATGTCTGCTAACTTGATCGCTAATTTTGCTAACAGCACGCACTGGGGCAATAGGGGTGGGGGGGGGGGGTGTATTAGAGAGTTCCCCCAATCAGAGGAGAAAGTTCATTTGTAGTACTTAACGTATTTCAATAACATGCAAATGCCAAATTATGCAAATTAGGTGATGTCAGTCAGCAGATTCAGCAGCACAAGAACAACTCGGTAAGTCCGCCACTGAACGGTTGTTGTTGTCTGGTTCATGCATGGGAATTAAAAGTTCCCACAGCGAAAGTGGAATGAGCATGGGCAAAGTGGCGTGTGACGCCAGCGTTTTCACTGGAAATCCCTGCTTGCTGTTTATACAGAGATGGAGGCTGCAGCGTTTCAAAAAAATTCCACTCTGGACGGTGTTTTAAAAAAGTTGCGTTTTAGGTATATAGAAACACTGTTTCCGTTTAGAAACGAGAGGCCGAAACGCAACGAAACTTTTGTGTTCCGTCCACACGGTTGTCGTGTAAACTGCCCCTTACAGTGCTTGCTTGGTTGTATGTTCCATTGGGGTTGGGGCTCCCCATGGAGCTGTACTGGGTCCCTTGTAGATATTAAAAATCCTCAGACTGGATCACTTAGACCAACAGAAAAAAAACTAACCCATCATAAACAAATCATACAGTAAAATTGTAAAGTTTGCACCTGATATATTTGTTAGTATAGGTAGAGTACCAGAATTCTGACTGTTATTCTTGAATAAAGAGCCGTGATGAATAGCCCGTTTCCCATGAAAACAAGGTTCCTGGTTGTAAAAGACTCTGGCTTGATTAGTTGACTTTGGGCTGTCTTTGCTGTAACAGCGTTAATGCTGTTTATAGAAATTAACACACAGTGTGCTTACACAGTAAAGTCTATAGCATTAGTACAACAAATACAAACACAGAAAAGATACAAAGAGAGTGTCTGGCAGAAAAAGGAGGATGCCTGCTCAGACTGCCAAAAAAATGAGGAAGAGCGTCCCAGTCTGTGTGTGTGGGTGTGGGCATTTGTATGAGCTGATGTATGGGAATTTCCATTTGGCAACCTTTCAGCTACAGGGTCTAATGACTTTAAGTGAAGTCTCTCGCATTTGTCTGTCAGATTTTTAGCTGAAATCCACATCAGCACAGACTCAGTTCTGCTTTGAAGTTCCTGCTGGATATATGAGGATATGATGGTATTACGCTTGTCACCGTAGGCCAGGGAGCTACGTTGGAAAGAGTTTCATTTCTATGAACTTCTTGAGGTCACATGGTTGTATTTGTGTGTTGTTGTAATGGAGCAGCCTTGAGGGTCCCCACATTGTTTGTTCTGGAATTTGATACATTTCCTCTTCTCATAATGAGAGCAATCATATGCAAGCAAATAAAAAAACAGGGATGAAGAAGGAGCTAATGATAGGAGCAATGAAGGAGAGGGTGTGTGTGTGTGTGTGTGTGTGTGTGTGTGGTGGCGGGGGGGTAATGTTTATTTTTGCAGGAAATAAAGCCATCTGGATTTTGCCCTCCTACCTTCAGGTTCACTTGTTCATTCAGGGAGCTGTACAGTATCCTAGCATTCTGCTAGTGCTACACAGAAGTGCACAACTGTACCTGCTAATGATGCAGCTAAAGACAGAAGGGTTATTTATCAGGGATTATGTGCTAGTTGGGGGGGGGCTAGCGTAGGCTAGCTTTCATCTTAGACTTGCCCTGACAGAGAGAGCGAGGGTTATAGAGGGTGGAAAGAGGTAGAACAGAGTGTCAGAGAACAGTCTTCAAACATTACTTTGTGTGTATCTGTACGTGTGTGTGTGTGTGTGTGTGTGTGTGTGTGTGTGTGTGTGTGTGTGTGTGTGTGTGTGTGTGTGTGTGTGTGCGCGCTTCACTTTAACCCCATAATGAGTAGCCTTGAGGGGGTCCAAAGCCATTTGGCAGTTATTCGTTTCCTGATTGCAAAAAAATGTGCTATCTACCCTTTTATCTCTCAACACAAACACGTTCTCACATGTACACACACACACAAACACATGTACGCACATACACATACACACCGGTTGTGGTTGTACCACAAGGAATTGTGCAATTAAGATTATTTAGCCCTCAGAAGCCAACTCTCTTCATATATCGAAGTGTAAATGTGAGTTTGCAATGTGTGTGTGTGTGTGTGTGTGTGTGTGTGTGTGTGTTTAAGCTGTAATTAAGCAAGATCAAGCCCCTGAGGTTGAGGGATTAGCTGTCATTGAAGATCAGAAGGTTTTTCACTCAAGTCTCCGACATGGAAGAGTGAAATCAGAGTTTTGGAGGCAGACAGACAGATTCTGACCCCAGATAGAAGATAATGGCTGCTTCTTCCTCGTTTTCTCTCTCTCTCTCCCTCTCTCTTTCTCACACACACACTCATACAAAACAGACTTTATTGGGTCCTACAGCTCAAGGCGGGTTTTAAGTTTATCTGATAATGTGCAGAGTCGAAGCGATTCGACCTCAGGACACATCAATCCAAACACTTGCATTCCTTTGTGCCCAAGTTAAGGTGTGAGTGTGTCTGCTGTCTGCTTTGTGGCCCCTACGGTGAAGGTGTGGTAGGGTTCAGGTGGTTGAAGATCGGGGAGTGATGTCTGGTGAAAACAAGCGCTCTCTGTTGTCACAAAAAGTTTTGAGTAGTTGAGCCTCTGTCTGCCCTCTGAAACACTGCAGCTCAGGGTTTCCCTGTACATCCCTTCACATTCACCCCAAAATATAACACACATATTAGCTTACTGAGAATATTGTTTTCCATTTTCATGTCTCATGTTGAGTTCATCTGCACTACGAGGCTGCTGATGACAAGTAAGAGATTTATTGAGTTCCAGGGAATCTCGCTCAGATCACACAACCCCAATTCCAAAGAAGTTGAGGCTGAAAATGTTTGTTTAATTAAAGATAAATGTCTATATAAACATTAAACTTTTACCTTTCTTTCTTTCTTTTTCTTTCTTTCTTTCTTTCTTTCTTTCTTTCTTTCTTTCTTTCTTTCTTTCTTTCTTTCTTTCTTTCTTTCTTTCTTTCCTTCTTTCTTTCTTTCTTTTATATCCAGTTATTAGAGCTCAAAGAGACTCCCTGAGAACTGCTTTGATAATAACAGTAATTAAAGATGTGTTTGTGTATGTCTACTGTGTGTGTGTGTGTGTGAATGAAAGCCTGAACTCCAACAGTACTAATGTTTGAACTTGTCATTTTTCTCATTTACTGTAGATGTATAAATATTCCCTGAAATCTCTTTTAGTTGTGAAAATAAATACTTGTGTGAGTTTATAAAGTAGGGAAGACTAGGGTTTGTTGTTGCACTCTTTATATGGTTTTATTTTTGGATTGTGATGAGGAAAGTGAAAGCATTGGGATCAGCTACATAGTCTTCCCTGGAGTGAGACAGCTGAAGTTGAGCTGAGAGGACTTTTTTTTCGTGTCAAATTGTAAAAATTCAGCTCCTCAGTATTTTTTCTTCCAGGCTTTTATACAGTCGGATTATAACAAAACGATTGTTACCCTTAAGAAGTGTGACGGGAAAGCTATAGTTTAGGTTTTTTATTAACTAGCTAAGTAGTTGTGGGAGAGTTGTTAGCCTTGATGCTAGCAAGAAATTCCAGATGGGGTTGGTCATCACATTGTCTTTGGGGTTGTTTGTCATATATTTATGTATATGTTATATACAATAGGCTTGTCTAAAGATGTGCTTCCTGTTAATGTTGCTTGCTTATTTAGTGTTAAGATCAAGGGGCAACATCAGGTAGAGAAAAAAATTTTTACGGCATAAAAAAACATATTGGAACGGGGTTAAAAAACGTCTTTGGTCTGAAACGCTGATTTTGCTATTGACACACACTGTATGGGTGGGGGGTTGATTTATTTTTCTAACTCAGCAGTTTAAAGTTTGTCCAATCAGAGGCTCAGCTTAGCTTATCTTAGCTTATTTTATACAGTCTTTGGTTAAGATGCATTAAGTTAGGTCTTTTTCAATTTGTTAAAACAAACTTTCAAATTCAGTTCTTACTTTTTTTCCCATTAAAATGACATTGTGACAAAATACCCCATGGTGTGTGACAATCACCTCTGTGATGGGGTTGGTTGTCACAATGGGTCAGAATGTCTTTGATATTAATTTACAGTGTTAGAGTGAGTCTGAAAATGAGAGGGACACACATTTCAAGCCAACACCTTAAGCTTCAATTTATCGTAGGAATGACTGTTGAAGGATGTTTTGATGATGAGGAATTCACACTAGAGAAAAGAGTGTGACATCTAACCCCGTTCTCCCCTATTATTGTAATGAAAACTTTGAATTAATGGAGTTTCTTTCATGAGTTTATGTGAAACCTTGCCTCATAATGACCATCCTAAGCTGCCTACAATAAAACCTTATTGTGACATATAAGCAGAAGAAGTATGTAAAGTTACAGTTTGATTTGATTGTGATGGTTGGTCATGGGACAGATTCCATGGAGTATATTGTCATTGACACAGTTGAGGTTGTTGAGAGAACACAACATAATGTCGGGAGTCTTTGCAGAGAAGAGGCAACAGATAATTTGAGGGTGCCACCTAATGCACAGCAGTTCCCACAGTGTTTGTGGAAGCTTCTGTGCTTCAGGAAGCAAACAGAAGAAACGTCCATTCAGTGTGTGCTCTTATCAGAGACCACACACACACACACACATACAGAGAGAGAGAGAGAGAGATTGTCATTCTGCAACACAGGGTTAAAGACAGCGTAAACACTCATTGGCATGCTTTTTAGAATCTGCTGTGTAGTAAAATTTAAATGATTTGTCTTTCCTGTGCTGTCTTAGTTAAGACATTAAAACTAAAGCAGATTGTTATGTTTCATTACTTGTTCCGAGACCCAGGCC
Source organism: Labroides dimidiatus (assembly GCA_030710495.1). Classification (NCBI taxonomy): domain Eukaryota; kingdom Metazoa; phylum Chordata; class Actinopteri; order Labriformes; family Labridae; genus Labroides; species Labroides dimidiatus. Next base: position 5,412,757 of record CM061160.1, on the reverse strand, counting down.
AACACATATCCTTTTAATTAAAACAATAATCTCGCACATGTACAGAGAAGTAAACAAGCAATAATACTTTACAAGACTGACTCCCACTAACACATAAATTTGTTAATTCTGGCCTGACTGAGAGAGTTACACAGACTTTATGAAGCGTCTTTATCAACATGAATTAAAGCACACGCAAAAAACAACGAGCGTTTTGTTTGTTCTGACCCTGTGCTGTATTAGATTTAAGCAGTCAGCATTCCGCTTTGGCATGAACATCACTGTCTCTGCGATCACTTCAATGTGTTTAATGTTCAACACATTTCAGTGTAGCCAAACATAAGTAAGAAGTTACGCCAATTGGAAACCCAGGAGGTTTAGTTTTTATCCCTGGTATAAAACAAAGGTCAAAAGGTTTTCATATATGAGCCAATTTTAAAATCACCTACTATCAGGGCTGTTTCTAGCGTTATGGGGGGCCTATGCAAGATGCTGTTTTGGGGCCCTTAGATAGTCAGTTGGTCAGGACAGCACAGTCCCCTTGACATGTTTGTTTTATTTCATCCAGCTTTCATGGAGCAAACACTAAAGCTCTATGAGCATATATGTCCTAGCTAGCTAACTTTATGCAATGCTAGCTGAGCTAGCTACAGGACACCTCCCCCCATTCACCCCACACCATCAACAAATGGCTCATCTTTATCCTTGGACTGTTTGTCTCCCTCTGTTTTTATTTTCTACTGTTTTTCTGCCCTGCTGGGATAAATGTGTTTTGACACCATACCGCTGTTCGTCATTGATAACCTCACTAACAGGAATGATGGGTAGTTATCAGTTATTTCCTCTGTAGCTGTCAGTGGCCCACATGTCACTCATTGAGCGACAGTGACTTAATTTATGCTACAAAAACATCAGCCACAGATTATCATTGCAGCTTATTTTATTTATTTTTAAGCATATAAGAGAAATAATAAACACTTGAGATGACTCAGATAAAGACAGGTGAGGTGAGGCTGAACCATAGACTGTATATAGAATGGACAGTGTAGCCAGAGTCTGCGCTGTAGAGACTATGAGGGACTCTGAGAAAATCTGAGTGGAAGCGGATGACAAAAATAAATTATTTTTTTTCTTAGAGCTACAGAAGAACAGCAGCTGTCAATCATCATTAAACAAGACATAAGGTTAAAAAAATAATGAAAAAGAAACTTTTCAGAAAAGAAGGACTTGAACACAGTGCAGCCCATCACCACAGCAAACAGATGTGAGAAACATTTCAATGAGGTGTATTAATATTTCAAAGTTTGACCACAGCCCATCTGGAATGAATGGAGAGGCAGAGTTTTTGACCTGTACTGCAGCCAGCCACCAGGGGGAGCAGTTTTTGTGGTGATCTCAGTGTGAGTTGAGCAAGATGATATCCATTTTTTTTTTTTTAGATATAGCCCCCTGTTTGCCTTTAGTCTCTCTGCTGTTTTCTTTGGGTTGATGGATGTGATTACAGTTCGTACGAACAAATTGTGTGATTAGATCTGAATCTATAGTAGCAGTGCTGTGTTGAGAGATAACAGACCACTGGTACACAATTTTAGCCAATCACAGTCAAGTATTTCAAAAGCGATGATAAATAAAAGGCTACACTGAAATAGCAACTTGGGCCTGAGTTTTGGTGTGTTGTTAGTAGTAGCCTTAACTGGGCATAGTAGTGATTAATGTGTAATAAACAAATGTTCATGTAATTAAATGTTATTAAGTGATATCACTGTTCTTTATTGGATCAGAAGTGAGCCAACTGTGATGTGCTCGTACAGTTATGAGCTAGAAAAATGCCACAGGCTGTTCTGCTGCTATTACTTGTTTATGGGCGATGACGTGATGGCAACGGGACAGTGAACTCATCTAGGCCACACACACACACACACTCTCACACACACTCTCCATGCCCACTGACAGAACTACTGTTGGCAGTAGCACTTGCATTCATGACTTTGCTGTTGTGTAAGATGAGTTTGATAACACAAAACATTTGCTCTACAAGGAAAGACAATTCTTCTTTGTCGTCCCCCAGGAAGAAGACGCAAACATGTCAAAGGGGAGAAGTCAGAAGTCTATCTTTCTTTCATTATTGGTAAGTTATTGATCTCTCTGTTTTACTTCTCTGCAACAGGTGCAGAGAGAAGATACCTTTATAATCTGATCAGTGTTACTCACCTTTGTTTTGTTTCCTTCTGGCTGTGTTCCCAACAGCTTTAGCTCTCTGCGATCAGACACTGTGTGCTCATGCAGTCTGACACAGGAGCACTTAGGGTGAAGTCAAGGGTGTCAAATTACCACATAAGAAATTGGTGGCCTTAAAAACTATCAGATGTCAATTAAAACCACTAAACCTGATCTCAATAGAGTTTAGACAATAACAAGTGCTGGAGAAATATTCTACAGCCTCGAGCGATAAAGAGTGATAACTGTGATCTGAGTGATCCTCTGTGGTCCACTGACAATAAAAAAGTTACACAGGATGTTATACTTCTTCTGCATCCCCAGTGTTCATGATGTAAATCAAATTTAAAGAAACACAATGCCTCAGTTGTTGGTTTGAAACCAAGTGTCTGGAGGTGTTTAAAGGGAACTGTGCCAATGTACACATGAGCCTTGCATCACAGACTCAAGATGTGAGTTTGGGGAAAGAAAAGGTCTAATGAGAGATGTTTTTGAGTTAAAAGATCAGAAATCTTATCATCCGATTTCTCATTTATACATTTTTCAAATTCTTTTGTGTGTCTCTGAATAGTGCAAATTAAAATTCAAATTCATTTAAAAAACAATTAGAATAATTTATAATGCAAACTAGAGCCAGACAGATGTGGACTTTTTGATGCTGATATTTGGCAGAGGAAAAAACAATAACCAATTAATCTGCCAATTCATTTTAAAAAATATATAATGAATAAAATAACTTCTTTTTTGGTCCCTTAATGCTGATTAAAACAAAGACATGAATTACAGGCAGGATATTTTACTGTTGTACAAGACTTTGTACCTCAGTATTTGTTTAACTTTACAACAGAGAGAATTATTTTCTGCATGTTTTTTACAAATATAAAAAAAATGCAGAAAAGCATTAAAAAGGGCAACAATCAGCCGATTATCGGCAGAACTCCTGCCGATAATGATTATTTTAAAAAAGGACTATCTTCTTCTTTAAAGCTGATATATCGGATGGGCCCTACTGCAAACTATAAAATTCAGCAGTTTTACGCTTTATGGCACAAACCATAAAAGCAAAGTAACAGGGCTGAAGATTCTCCCCTAAACATTCTGTTTTGTAAGCTGCTATTAGGTACTTGTTGCTTGATTGTACTGTACATCCCCCACAGCATTTTCCTGAGCCTGGCCACATCTTCTTCCCTTTCCTGTCTGGTTGATTAAAATGCCCTTGTGTATTCACAGCAGATGGCATTTCATTGTTATTCTCAGAAACACTTGGTTTTTGTTTGGTTGCATTTTTGTCTCATTTGAAGTCTGCCTACCCTGAAAACCAGTGCACTTTTTGACAGCGAAGAACGGTGCTTAAAAATTCTAAACAGTGTGTACACATGCACTGATGTTGGAATTGGGTTGGAGTATTTTTTTAAAAATATGGGGTTTTATGCTTTTCCATATTAAAAATGGATGTAAAATAACAATATTGTATGTCCATGCTAAAGGTATGCAGATTTTCAAATGACTACATATTTCTATGTTGCAGAAATCTGCAGATCTGTCTGTAGACTGATACTAAGGGTCCATGATAAAAAAATTAAGGGATGCACCCAAATTTCGGCTGAAGAAAATTTTTGACTGAAAATGGCCCAAAAGTGCATCTTTAGTTTTCAGTTGAAAGACTTTTATCACCAAAACAGCAAGGATGAAACAGCATGCTGAGATGATGTAAGCAAAAACTGTGGCCGACATGCACTTGTCTGGATAAGGACCGACATATTTCAGTTCATCTGAGAAAGACCCACAGGTAGTGGGCGTCTCTGTGAAGACTGCATTAGTCTTTGAAGCATTAATTTTAATTTGTGCAATGGAACTAATGATTTGCATAATAATTTCTTTTGGTTTTGAGTTGCTTCAATTTCTGTTTTCGGTTTCCGCCAAGAATTTTCACTCTGGTGCATCCCTCCCCTCACCTAAACCAGACTAACTACTTCAAGTTGTGAGAGTGTGTCTGCTGTGCAGGATGTGTTGGAGGATCTGCTGAAAAGATCAGCGCCTGGTCGTTCTAGATTTGCCCTGAAAATCTTAAAACCTACAGTTTCAGATAAGGACTCAGCATGGAGGAGTGTGTGCATCATTCTTTACTCTTTTCACACTGTCTCTGCATAAGCTGTTCAAGGTAAAGCTGAGTTCATTTGAGTCTGGTGTAAATTACAAACACATTACTTGGACCAAAATCATCTCCATACAAACAAATCAAACACAGGAAGAATACATTTGTACATCAAGTGAAGCAGCATCCTGTGTCTGCTGTCATGAGATGGTTCTGATGAAGAGGAGACGGAGAGGAAGATGTTATTAAAACAATGGAGAGGAGATGGAGAGAATTAGTCATGCTCTTACTTTTTTTTTTGCCTCCATTAGTTTCTGGACTGCAGATGATTTTTTAAAAGTCAGTTAGTTTGTTTGGAAAAGAACAAAGTGTGCTGGTTAAGCTATAAATACCAGCTGCTACTTATTACAGTAAACCACAATGACACAATGCCACACACACACACACACACACACAGATACCTGCACAATGCACACGCACACACACACACACATAAGCTAATACATCTCTCTTATGCACACAAACTCGTTTGGCACTGAATGATCTCGACTTTCAGAGAATTATTATCGAAGAAGTCATTGAGGGGGATGTTTGTTTTCTTTGTTGTATGTTTTTGGCGGTTCAAATTATGACGTGTTTTTTTTTTTTTTTTTATTGTATGAATAAAAGCCATTGTCCACAACGCTCATTTATCTCTGCTGCTGGTACAGATGTTGAGTGAGAGTCACAATTGATTTCAAATGTAACAGAAACAAATACGTACATAGATAATGTGTGGTTCAGTAGGAAAAATATAGCAAATATGACTTGATAAAAAAACAAATGAAGGTACGAAGTGTTTATATTTTTTTTTTCATCACATACAAAACTCATTTTGAGAAAATGACATCAGTTCATTAGGTTTTGATGCACTTGATCTTTGGAGTGGACAGAAATGGTTAAACAGTGCTGAAACTCACTTGAGGTTAGATGTCTGTTTTTCATGACATCCCTTGAAAACACGTGTTTTAAAAAATAAAGCTGTAAGAATGATCGAAAATTACACTTTTGAAGCTGTAAATTCTCTTCCAAAAAGAAGAGACAACAGCTTTAAAAGTGTAAAAATCTTAAAAAGAAAGAAAGAAAGAAAGAAAGAAAGAAAGAAAGAAAGAAAGAAAGAAAGAAAGAAAGAACAGAAGGAAGGAAGGAGAACCAGATGAGCCAGAATGATAAGAAAGGATTAATTCAGATTTAGATTTGCATTTAATTTATGTTGTTCACAGCAAAAGCTGAAATCCAAACAAGTGTTTTGTAATGACTGCCTTATGAGACTTAATAAAAGCCACATTTAACCGATAAGCCTAGAAAAAATTCTTATCTCAAGGTTTTGCAAAACAATGATGCAATCTGCTAATGGGGTAAGAAAAACTTCTTTAAAGTCCCTGTGAGGACTTTCTAAGTGATCTTGAAAAAGTCTCACTTCTAGATATCTGCCTGATCATAATCCACAACTTAAAATGAGATTATCAGCACCAATATAGGTTATTTATAAATGCTATTTCTTAGCTTCCTGATCAGGTCAGACAGGACCAGATTGATTTACGGCACGTTGGCTGATGAAGTTTAGTCATGAGAAGAGAGATCTGTGTGATTAATTTTGTAGTAAAGGTGGCTGACAGACAGAAGTTGTAGAGGAAGCTAAACGAGAGACTGAAAGAGTATGCGCTAAAGGCTAAAACATGAGCTAAAGGCTAAAAAACAGGTTAATCTGTTTGTGATAATGTTCATTCCAGCCCACATGCAGCAGTTATTCTGCAGTGATCTGATCAAACTTGAGAGTCTGTCAATAAAATGAAGAGTGAGGTTACGTTAGCTCTGATTGGTAGATGAGCAGGACATAGGGATTAACTAATGTTACATGTTAATCTACAGATATGTCAGAAACCAGGCTGTGAGTAGCACTACCACTCATATCTCAGGGCGACCAGCAGCACTAAATATAGCCAGCTACTAAACTACAGTACAAACTGACAAAGTTGCTTGTTGTCACGTTTCAAACAACAGCGCTGTGTAACTGTTGATAAATACCTTACCTTGTCATGTTGTATCTAGTAAAAAGTTTTGAACAAAGAAAAAAAAAGTGTTAAAAAGAAGATCTGATCTCCATTCATTTCCAAAACAAACAAACACGCCTTGATAAGATCCACTTCACACAGACAGTCCTCACAGAGCCTTAAATTTCAGTTGATGACAGTTCAAGAAACTCAGGCGTCATTTTTGTCTTTATCTGAAATGAGACAAACACTTTTTTCAAATGTCATTTTTTGCAGCGTATTTCTGATGCAATACCTCAAAATATTTGTATTAAAGATCTGCATCCACAAGACAGCGTGAGTAAACTTCATATTTTGATGTACAAAAGTAAAGCGATAACTTCAGTCAAACCAACACAAACCAAAGACTCAAATAAATGTTAATGTAGAAGAAATAAATGATTAATTCATTTATGAACCATCAATCAACACATGATTGACGTGTGAATAATTAGTACTGTAAGGCTTGTATGGAGAGTAAATGATAAAAATGTTAAAGTTTGGTCATTTATCTTGGTTTCTGTTCGTGTTCCCCTGCAGATGTGTTGCATGTTTGCTAGTGCTGAGTACTCCAGCTGTGGAGAGTATGAGTTCTACAACCAGACCAGTAACAGCTGCCAGGCCTGCCCTCAGTGCCAGCCGGGACAAGAGCCGCGTATGGTAAGGTGTTCACAAAAGCGTTTGTTTGGATCATTATCTTGTCATTGCTTTAAAATGTGATTGTAGGAACTGTTTTACTACAATCACTGCAGCGAGTTCGGGTCAGGAACCTCCTGTGTGTCATCTTTGTTCAGACCACCCACAAAACACTCACTCAGGACAGCACACATAGCTGCACAGTGAAGGGTGCCTTAATTCAAATGAACAATGTTTTCTGGTTTATCACTCTCATTGACATCAAGGTGAAGGCATGCGTTACTGTGATTGACTTTCAGTAGTCACAGTGATTTAGCCTCTGTCAGACTGCGACAGCCAAAAACAACAGAGTGCAGAGGAACGCATGAGTGGGCACCCCGGGATGCCACACCCATCAGTGAGACAGCAGCCCTGAAGGAAGTTTCTTTTTTTTTACATCAGTCATTCCAGTTTTTAAATAATTTTTTTTCTGCTGCCCTTTAATAAGTTTAAATAAGTTTTAAATAAGCATATCCACTCCACTCTGTCTGGAGTGGATATGCTTCTTTAAAATTGCTTCGTTTCGTGGTGCCTTTGGATATTGTATTCCTTGCAAAATGCAACAAACCTCTGCCACACAGCTCATGGCCATAGGTTAGGGTTTGAATGTAGATTGACCTCTAGTGGACCCAACACTTGCAAGAGGAGCCAAAAGGATCTGTTGCAGTGTGGATTGGGTGGTGGTCGGAGTCGGAGGCCTTGGTTGCCTGATCCCTGGTTAAAGAAACTAACTTTTGGGACATGGAACACCAAAACTGCCCAATTTATTAAAAGAAAAATACATCAAATACAAAACAATATGGCATTATGTTTTGTGTATTTTGTCAAAAGGGTTAATGAACTCTTCAGTTCCAAAAAAAAAATTCTGGCTATGTTTTGACGAGTCAGGCTTTTAAGGGTCAAATGTATAAATACGATTCTAACATAGTAGAATTTTACATGTTCAAGTATTTCTTATTGCCAAACTATCCAGCATTACTCTGGAGTTAAATTAGTGCCAAAACCTCACAAACACAAAAACTGTGTTTTATTTGCGGCCAGTGATTCACAAACAAACTTAGTGTGATTTGCAAAAGCAAAACATAATTGACAAAAAAAGTAGTCATAATGAAAAAAAATGTCTCTCCAACAAATACATCTTGCTTCACAAATACAGAAAAATGTATTTTCACTTAAATGAAAATATCCTTAAGGCGCAAAAATACAAGTACAAAAAAAAATATTGTTCAAGATTTAATTTTTTCTTCTTGAGTTAAAAAAAAATCTGCTAGTAGGAGAAACAATTCTTTTCTGTTTTGCTTTTGCAAATCACACTAAGTTTGTTTGTGAATCACTGGCCGCAAATAAAACACAGTTTTTGTGTTTGTGAGGTTTTGGCACTAATTTAACTCCATACATTACCACTGTGAAAAATTTCCCACCCTGTGTAAAATCTAAATGATCACAGCACTCTGATGCTACAATTAATTTCTTCAGATCTACACAAACATGACAGAAAAACACGTTTAATCAGGGAGATGAGAGCCTCCTTTGCGCCATCTCCTTTGGTTGCAGCAGTCTGTAATTCACATGTTACTTTGTTCCTCCTGTCCTTTTTGCTGCATGTGTGCAGTTCCTGACACCCTTTTAATCATATGATAACCACAGGGTCCTTCTCAACATAGAAAACATGTTCAACTACGCTCACACACAAAAACTTTAACAGATCTCACTAAAAATAAAGACATCTGAGGATCCTCTAAAAGACGGTCTTGTGTCCAGATTGTGTCTGATGAAGCTGGATTACATTTTGATGCTCGTTTAAATGAACATAAAACCAAAGCATGGACTTTTATTTCCTATAACTGTATTATTTTGAGTGATGAAAGGAACTGAGAGGTGAGGACATGCAGAGGTGGGTGATCTGAGAATGATCACCCTGCGCTGAGAGTGTTCAGGACTTTGTAGCTTGTAGGTCAAGATGCATAACATGCACTTCAGATTTTCTCCTTGGATTCTGTTTGAGATCTTTTCTTTGTGTGTTGTCATCCCTTCTTTGTTTTCTTGCTTTTTCAATCATAAAATCTCAAAATATAGGAAAAAAATTGCTCTTAATGTACAACCCCATTCCATTGAAGTTGGGACGTTGGGTAAAACATAAATTAAAACAGAAAACAATGATTTTCAAATCCTGTTTATCATATATTCAAATGAATACACTACAAAAACAAAATGTTTATTGTTCAAACTGATAAACTTTTTTTTTTTTTTTGCAAATATTCACTCATTTTAAATTTGATGCCTGCAAAATGTTTTTTAAAAAAATGGTAAAATTAAGGAATGCTCCAAAAACACCTGTTTGGAACATTCCACAGGTGAACAGGTTCATTAGAAATAGGTGATTATCATGATTGGGTATAAAAGGAGCATCCCTGAAAGGATCAGTCGTTCACAAGCAAGGATGGGGCGAGGTTCACCACTTTGTGAACAACTGCATGAGCAAATAGTCCAACAGTTTAAGAACAATGTTTCTCAACTTATAATTCAAAGAAGTGATGGATTTGATCATCTACAGTCCATAATATCATCAAAAGATTCAGAGAATCTGGAGAAATCTCTGCATGTAAGCAGCAAGGCTGAAAACCAACATTGAATGCCCGTGACCTTTGACCCCTCAGACAGCACTGCATTAAAAACCAACATCATTGTGTAAAGGATATTACCACGTGGGCTCAGGAAGACTTCAGAAAACCATTGTCAGTTAACACAGTTCATCACTACATCTACAAGTGCAAGTTCAAACTCTACCATGCAAAGACAAAGACATTTATCAACAACACCCAGAAACACTGCCGGCTTCTCTGGACTCGAGCTCGTCTGAGATGGACTGAAGCAAAGTGGAAAAGTGTGCTGTGGTCTGACGAGTCCACATTTCAAATTGATTTTGGAAGGGTTAGATCAACTGAAGTTGTTCATCAATCAAGAATGGTAAAGAATTCCACCTCCAAAGCTTCAACAATTAGTGTCCTCAGTTCACAAACACTTATTGAGTGTTGTTAAAGGAAAGGTGATGGAACACAGTGGAAAACATGACCCTGTCCCAGCTTTTTAGGAACATGTTGCAGGAATCAAATTTAAAATGAGTGAATATTTGCAAAAAACAATAAAGTTTATCAGTCTGAACAATAAATATCTTGTCTTTGTAGTGTATTCAGTTGAATATAAGGTTAAACAGGATTTGCAAATCCTAGTATTCATTTTTTATAACCCACACAATGTCCCAACTTCATTGGATTTTGGGTTGTAGGTTTTTCCGTCCCTCTTACCTCGGTGATACATGAAACGTACGAGTCAGAGAGGCGACAGATTTGCTTTGAAAAGAAAGAAGCTTTCAATCAGTCTGGAGCCGCTTTGAATTCAAAAGCGGAGCCATGTTGTACAAAAGATCCAAAGAGAGCTTTAACCCAAAGCGACAAGATCCTGCTGATAGCTCAGCGCAGTTTTATATCAAACAATTGAACGAAGACTTGAGGACGTCAAACAGAAGAGGAGAAATATTAGATGTCTCAGAGAGCCGAGCTGCCGTAGCCCAAAGCAATGAGGCAGAGGCTTGTTTTAATAGACAGATGAAAGTGGGAGAGAAATGGAAGATGAAAGAAAGTAAGCAAAGTGGAAAGAGAAAGTATGTTTTAGTGAATGTGTGTGTGGCCTTGTGTTCGGCCACCCTGCTGTGAGAACTTCACATGGGAGAAGGGAGGAGATCGATGGCATCAGGAGAGAATGATGAGTTGGTCATCTTAAACACTACCAGGCGTGGAGAGCTGTACTGACTTACAAAAAACACACACAGGGACCTCTGTGGCCAATCACAAATTTCCTTTTGTCATCTCCAAACCACAGTGCTGCATTAGCTCAGGACGTGGATTAAACCAGATGTGTGTTTCTGAGTGTGTGTGTGGGGGGGGTTCTTTTCTGAATGTATTTGTTCACAGCACAGTTGTAAATCATCATGTTGATCTAAAGATGAGTTCATTTAGAATTGAATTAGAACAAATTCACTGCAGGAGAGAGACACTAATTAAACATGTGCATGTGTGTGTGTGTGTGTGTGTGTGTGTGTGTGTGTTTTCTTCGCAGACCTGTGGATATGGTGTAAAGGATGAAGACTTTGCCTGTGTGCCGTGTCAGCAGGGGAAGTATTCCAAAGGAAAGTACGAGATCTGCAGACGGCATAAAGACTGCGACGCTCTCTACAAAGCCACCGTACGCTTAGCGGGAACTCCTGAGAGCGACGCTGAGTGTGGGCCGTGTTTACCAGGGTACACAAAACTCTCTCATACACACACACACACACACATTTTCACACAACAAAATAACAAAGACAAATGTGCAGCTACTGAAATATGCCACTGGAAGTTAACTTTGTGTGTTTACCGTCTGGACTGTACACACATACTAGAGGTGTAATGATACACTAGAATTTCAGTTTGGTTCAGTTCTCAGTTTTGAAGCTTCAGTTTGATACTTTTTCAGTACAGCAAGGGACACAAATGCAAATTTTTTTTCCAGAGTCTTGTTTGGTTGGGAAACCAAACTGCTCCCATATAGGAGACTTAAAAAGATAACAGGGGATCTTCCAGCTTGAGCTGATGATTTGTTGTGGCTGCCATGCTGCTTGCCGTCTGTTGCGTGCTTCCGCTTTGCTGATCATTTGCGAACACATTTTAAAGCACTTTTGTTCTTCGTGTCCCGTATTTTACAGAGTATAAGTTGCATCAGTCAAAAAATGGGTCATGAAGAGGAAAAAAAAAAACATGTATAAGTCACACTGGATTATAAGTTCATTTATTTAGAATGACTTGGTTTGTTAACAGTTTGTCCAGAGAGAATTATTTATGTATAACTTTGATCAGGAAGTATTTGAATATCAGGTGGTTTAAATATTTTTCCTTAAGCTCCTCATAACTGTGACCAGAGTTAGGTTTCAGTTTCTTTTCTCTATGTACGGCTCCTATCACTCACCAAGCCTGTGCCCACTCCACCCCTCCCCCGACCGGTGCTGTGTGAGCTTAAATGAGCCCCATCTAACGAACATCCTCACTTTTCAAAAGTTACGGGAGTTTTGACACTAGTTTGTGACTCAAATCCTGAAAAACTGTCAACAAAAGAGAGTGAAGAAGACGTCAGTGATCAGGCGTTAAACCCCGGGAGCTCCTCTTGGCTGTCCAAGTGGGAGATTCAGAGCCTCCATTAGCGCAAAGCTGTTGGAGCCACAGAGACATTTCCTCATCAGTATTCCTCATGTATCAATTTTGCCATCTTTTTCCATAAAAGTATCCAATAACACAGCACCTCATATATTTGATATATAAGTTGCGCCTGACTTTAAGTTGCAGGACCAGATAAACTATGGAAAAAGTGAGACTTGTAGTCAGGAAAATACAGGACGGATCGGTCTGCACGCTGACTGTTTTAAAACGGTTCAGTCCAAATACGTGTACCGTTACATCCCTCGTACATACTCGGGAGATGAGCAGGTATTGTGCAGATCTGTTCCACTGCATTAGCATCCCTGATATGTGTGTAATCAGCAAATCATTTGTAAGAACAGCTTATCATTGTGTGTTTAGTTTATGTGAAGAAGGGACCATAATGAAATTAAAGATGTTATATATGAGGTGACATATTCTCGCAAAAATAGATGTCAGTGCAAATGAAAAAAAGGAATACGTAAATATAATACAAACAATGAAAACTTGAAGCTTTGCTTTTAAAGGTGCAGAGCTGACACTTAGGATCCCTCCCTGCTTTAATTCTATATGTTGAAATCGAGGAGTGATGAGATAATATCTTAAACCCTTTGGGCAGAGCCTGCAGGTGGATGCTTGGGTGGAGTGTCTTAGAGCTTAAAAAGGTTGTTAAAACTGGGGATTAGGTTTTTTTTTTTCTTGTTTGATTTTGAGAATAGGGCATGTCAAGTGAGCCGAGTGATTTGTTAACCTGGGACTAACTTCCAAGTGCTGCTCAATTTATGTATTTAATACACACAAACAACAACAACAAAAAATCAAACAAAACCAAAAGACAAGGCAAAAAGTAAAAATGTTAACAACAAAAACCATCAGTCCAGTTAACCCTGTAAAGCCTGACCCATCAAGAAATAGAAATTTCTCATTTTTTGGAACTGAGATGATTACTAACCCTTTTAGTCAAATCCTTTTATTGAAAAACAATCAAGGTAAACAAGAAGCGCAGAGCTGATCAGTCACTGATAACAGCAGCTGTTATATATACACCAAACACAGTTAGCAGTCATACAGAGGAAAAGTGGGAGACATGAACAGAAAAAGTAAAAAGATCCATTAACTGCACATGGAAAATAAGTGAAGCACAGATCTACAGCAGCAGCCTGAGTTATTTTTTAGCTTTTTAGGTTCATGAAAAAAAGTGAACAAGAAGCTAACAGAAAACAGAATATGAGAAATATCCAGTATAAAACAGTCCCTACCAGGCTGCATCTGGAACACAGTTAACTGCACCACTCCACCAGTGACTATTAACCCTTTCAACAAAATCCACAAAAATATTGCTCTGTTTTATATCATATTTGATATATTTTGTGGTTTTGCATTTGAGGATTTTACTATTTGAGGATTTTTTTATTACTAAATATGCATTCTTTCAATGCAGAAAAAACTTATTTTGAAACTTATTTTGAAAAATGAGAAACAATATAGCTATTGTTCTTGATGCAACTTCTTAAAAATTAGCCATAATTTTCCTGGGAAAAGTAGAATGATAATCCTCAAAGTAGTAGATTACATTTTCTTATGTTTTTATCAGGTTTAACAGGATTTTTTTTATTCTAATTGATGAGCTAGAGGTCTTTGAAACTCATGAATCAAACATGATATGTTTGGCAAGATAGGGTTAAAAAAAACTGTAATATTAACCCTTTATATTGCTTTGATATATTGTTATATTCCTTTATATTTTTTATTAAAAACCTGTTTCACAAAAAAAAAAAAAAAGTTTTCCACCCCTTTGAGGATTATTATTTCCACTGCGGGCAGCTGAAGATGTATTTTGGCCCTTTTCAAAATTGCTCCTCTCAGGATATTATCCTCACTTTTTTTCCCCAGAAAATTTAATTTTCAAGAAGTGAGATTAACATCTTAATTGTTGCTCATTTATAAGTGTTTTCTGCATTGAATTAATGCATAATAACTCAAAAACTTTATTCAAAAGTTGCAGAAACTGCCCAATTTATGAAATGTTTCCACAAAAATGTACCATAAACACAATAATACAGCAATATTTTGTTGTGGCTTTTGTTATAGGGGTTAATAAACATCTTGGCTCCAAAAATTAGAACTGTCTGGCTATATTTTGACGGGTCAGGCTTGTTTTAAAGTGAAAAAATACCCTCACTCAGCTGCACAACAGTGCGGTTTAATGGATGCTAATGCTGCGTTTAAATGCTACCACATAATCTATTACTGCAAAAACATCTTTCAGACAAAACTTAATTCAACACCCGTGAAATGTGGTTTCGTATAGTTTCTGTATAGTACAATATATAAACACATGAGGAGTGTAAATTTCGAAAAATGCTCTATAGAGCTGTTTATGTTTATTCTGTTCATGTTTATTATGTGTACACCTTCTTTAGCACAAGTTCACATCATCACCATGTTTTATTCATTTCAAACTCTACATTTCATTGTTTTCATCACACACTAAATCCTCAACTTCATTAAACATGACAGCTGCAGATGCATCTCCTGTCACTTAAAAAAATAAGTCAATAAGGGATCTTTAAATGATACCAGACCCTCTGCTTCTCTTCCCTTTTGGTCCTTCCCATCATCCATCACTCCCCTCCTTTTGCCTCTCTGTTGTTTCAACACTGGACTTACAGTTACAACATACAGCATGTTATTTGGTTGTTTTTGAAGAGTGTTCTGCTGAGCGACAGATATTTTACGCTGAGGGATTTTTTCCATTCTTCATTTCCTCCAGTATCTGTGGTCGAAAATGGAAAAACAGAGCTGAAACCTTCTCTGTCGTCATGTCAGATGCTGTGCTTCTGGCCTTGTTTCCACAAAGTATCAGGCAATTATCAGATGTTTGTGTAGGAGTTTAGGAACACACTGAGTCTGGTATTCATGTTTTTGGATTGTGCACATTCTGTGTTCATGTGTTTGGGTTAAACATATCAATATTGCTGCTGTTTGCTAAAATTAGCAGATGATCTGTCTATTCATTACAGGAAACATGAAACTAAATGAGCAAACATTTCTCAACAGTTGAAAAAACATGTAATAGTTATCAGCTGATTTCCAAAATTAGTAGCACTCTCTGAAAAGTTTGTGAGCTTTAATAACACATACGTCACATTTAGAATAGGGGTTGTTATTCTGAAGTCTTTTTCTTTCTTTTTTTCTTTTTTTCCTCGAAGCACAATGCTGCCAAGCCACGGAAAAAAAAACATATCAGTTTCAATCAATCATTTAAACTTTATTTATAAAGCACTTTTCATGGTAACACAAAGTGCTTAACAAACAGAAAAATAATACAGTAAAATTCCCACACTCCCCAAACCCACAGATCCACACAAAAAAAGACACTTCAGGATGAATATCTCTTTGAAAATGATGCAGCTGCAGCTATAAACCTTTATCAGACCATAGTTCAACATATGAACATGATCTCTGAAAAGGTTGACTATGATACCTATCTTAAAGTGAAGGAGAACAAGGTTTTAGAGTTCAGGCGAGCTCTCTTTGGGCTCAGTTTGGCTCCATCTGTGTCATTAGAATTTTCTCATCTACAAAACTACAGATTTCATTTGTCGATCACTGATGGTGATCAATGCATCATAACACAACATTTTTCACAATTTAAAAAAAAATTCATTTTTTCATATATGGAGAGAAGTTTTACAATTTCTATTCAATGAAGTCCTCTTTGTGTTTGTGATTCTCTGTTTATTAATTTGACATGTTGTGATTCATTTAGTTGTGATTCGGGTTGTGTTTATGGCATGTAAAAAAGGTCTATAAAGCTGTGTAGCCCGGGCTCTGTTGTTTAAAGTCCCCCAGTTGTGGGACCCTCGGGTGCAAAGGGTTAACTGCCCAAAGGCCTTTTATAATGAACTAATTTCACCATGGCTGCAAACATGGATACACGTCTGCTGATATTTCTGTGAAATCTTGGTGTGAAGTAGAATTTAATCAAATCGCTCCAGTTGGCTCTTTCCCTCAGTTAACTTAACTTAACAATATAAGTTATCACTTTTTTTGCTCTAAAAAAGTAAATAAAAGGATTTATTGTATAAACAAGAAAGTTTTTATGTTAACATAATAAAGTGACAAAGTTGTGTGTTGTAATAAAATGCAAATATCTTGTTATAAGAAAACCTCTTCACATTATTATTGGTGACACAGAGCCTCTTATTTTTCTGGAGGTTAAGTTATACACTTTTGTAATTTCTCACCATCCATTCATTGACGCCAAGCTTACGTGCAGCAGCTCTGTTTCCTTCTTCATCAGTCAGATTTGATGGCCTTTAACTTGAAAGCTGCATCTCGTGCATTTCTTTGTGTGTTTTCTGTGATGAGGGTGTGTGCATGAAGCGCAAAGTGACTGATCTGAAGAATTAAGAGTAAGTGCGTTTGACGTAATTTGAACAGTTCCATTGGTCAGCTGTGACGTGTTCTGTAATTTCATTGGTCTGATGTGTAGAAGCTAAATGAATTGGCGGCATGAAGCTTGTTAGCCTGTTAAAATCCATGAACTAGCTGAATTATTGTTTAAGGGTTCAAAGTGTGTGGAAAAAGCAGCCGCTTGTAGTCTGGAAATTGTAGTAGTTCAAATTTTGCTATAGTTTGCTGTAGTAGCTGAGTGTGAGGGCTAGTTAAGGGTTTCATTCAATGCAGAAGAGCTACAAATGTATGTTTTATTGAATATGATTAGAATAAACAAATCTGTATCCAATCAACACTTAATTAATGATCTGTGGAGTGTTGGGCATATTACTGCCTTATTACATGAGTCAGAAGAAGTTTGTTCAGCTTCATAAATGCACATTCTTAACTGTGCATCTGCTTTTAGTTAACACATAGTGACTAATGTCAAATGGCAGAATGCAGAATGAGCTCTCTGTCCAACAAACCCAAAAAAAAGAAATATTGATTCTTGAATTTCTCATCCTGTCGACTGAGCACAAGATTGAACCAGCTTCTTGGACTTAGTCCAGAGAAATGAATGCATCAGTTAATAACCTGCATGCTGCATACAGTATGAGTATATTCTGCTCATGTTCTTAAGCCTAAATGATTAATACCTCTACAAGTCAGTGACATACCTGCTGCTCTCACCTCTAATAGACGCTTCATGACTCAGGGGGATAATATGAACTGAGCTGTGTTTGGTGCCTTCAGGGCATCAATTATGCACATTTCTCTACTGAGGCAAACTTTTCACCCGAGCAGTTTTCCCATAGTTATGTACCATTTATGTGCAGTGTCTGAAAGGTGGAGCAGCCACACAAGCAGACCTTCCAAGACTTTCAGGAATCTGTTGATTTCTCAGTACGACTGACCACTTGTGTTAAACTTGTGTTTCTTTATGTCGCCCAGGTATTACATGCTGGAGACCAGACCCAGGAACCTCTACGCGATGGTCTGCCATTCCTGCCAAAATGCACCACGCAACACCAAAGAATGTAAGACCAATATCTCCCCCTCCTTTCCTTTTCTTCCTTCCGCTCACTTCTTTTCAACTTCTCTTCAAAACATCCTCGATTAATTCTACGAATTCCCCCTCTCTCTCTCTCTCTCCTTTTTTTTTTTTTTTTCAACAAGTATCTTCACACAGACCTGATTTCCGCTGGATTCAAAGCTAGCCAACATTAAAGTTGTCTGTCTAAATGAAAGGAAATAAAAAAGGGGACAGGATGTACAAAGGCAGATGTTGAAAGCCTGGACTTGGTTTGAAGGAACAGTTGGAAGTCAGAGGTTGTGTAAGTGTTCTGCCAGACCCTTTAGTTACTGTCCCTCCCTGACAGCAGTCCCTGATGATGAACACAAAGAAGCAACAACACCCCTCCTGTCCCCTGTATCTCTGCTTTTTCTGGCAACAGAAGTGTGTTTGGCAGCTTCACCAAAACTTCCCTGCATACCTGACACTATATGCATCTGCTGAATTGTCATGCATGGCGCCGACTGTTGCTGCAACTGCATATCTTGACATTAACATTTACCAGAGGATGTTTGTTTTTTTCCTTTAATGTAGAACTTTTGTCTTATATACGCTTTGTTCTTTCATAAACCCTCATTTTTACATCAGTCCACGCTGGAATTTCACCATATTTTCATTTAACAACTTTATATCTTTGCGCTCACAGTCAGGCCATAGAATACCTGTGATAAAACAGAGGGAATTCCCCTCTCCTCTCAAATAGTGGGGAGGGGATTTTGGGAGAGACTACATCTCTTATTCTCCAGTTTGAGAATCAGAAATTCTGTCGACCATAATGTCACAGTGTTACAGCGTCATGCTCAGCTGTTGTCTGTGCTGTTGGAGCAATTTGGACTTATAGAAATATACATAGTTAATATGAAGAGTTTGAGAGGCGTGATCAAGTGACAACAACCTGAAGCAGATGTTAAAATAATGTCCTGAAAGGTTGTACGAGGTACGCTTGGTATGGGTTGATTTTGGTGCCTCCTGTCGACAAAGATCTTGCTGATTTTGCTGATCTGCTTTGTTTCTGACAAAAAGTCTCATTCTTCTGTCTCGTTTAAGTTTGCCTCCTTTCACCATTAACCTCCAAAAATGAATGAAAAATGAACTGTGCACTGCAGACAAGCCATGCAGTCTCTCTCCTCTACAGTAAAGCCAACATGGCGTCCATGGTTTCCAAAAAGAAAGTCAAATTATTTGCACTTGTCAAACCGAGGACAGTTTTCTTCTTTGCTTCATTCCATCTTAAACAGGCTAAGATCCAGAGAAGAGTGGTTTCCGGATCATATTGATATACGGTTCCTTTTTTGCATGGTTCAGTTTTAACCTGCATTTGTAGAGCTACCTGACGACCAGAGATGTTCATCCAGTACTGATTGTTGGCCTTATCTGTTTTCTTCAGCTTCTCTAAATATCTTTATATTATGTAATTTACTCCTCAATTATGTTATTTTATTCTGAGGAACTCGATCCTGAAGCTGTTGACCCATCCTCTCTGATTTAACAAATGTTTTGCAAATTAACTTGAAAAGTTGGCAGCTTTCACTCAAGATTTTTTTTGTTTTTTTTTGAATGAAATATATTTAAGTAAGTTTTTTGTCATCCCTATTCCAACTTTTTTTTAGACAATATAAAGTCCCTGTGAGGACTTTCTAAGTGATCATGAAAAAGTCTCTCTTCTAGATATCTGCCTGATCCTAATCCACAACTTAAAATGAGATTATCAGCACCAATATAAGTTATTTATAAATGCTATTTCTTAGCTTCCTGATCGGGTCGGACAGGCCCAGATTGATTTACGGCACATTTAATTCACTATGACAACACCATGCCAGCTGACTTGTGCTTTTCTCTGCTGAAAACAATTTCCAATTTCGTAGTGATAGTGGACACTGAATGAAACCGTCTGACAGAAAAAGGACAGAAGAGAAGAAGAAAGCTAAACAGGAGAGTGATACAGATTAAAGGCTAAAACACAGGCTAATCTATTTGTGATAATGTTCATTCCAACCCACATGCAGCAGTTATTCTGCAGTGATCTGATCAAACTTGAGAGTCTGTCAATAAAATGAAGAGTGAGGTTACGTTAGCTCTGATTGATAAAAGAGCACTAGCAGGTCACAAGGATTCGCTAACTTAACACATTAGACTATGGATACATCTCAGGCTGTGAGTGTTGTAAAATACAGGCGGGTACTAAACTACAGTACAAACTGACAAAGTTTACTTGTTGTCAAATTTCAAACAACAGTGCTGTGTAACTGTTGATAAATACTTTACCTCATCACGTTGAATCTGGTAAAAAATTGTCTTTAACAAAGAAAAGTAGTGTTAAAAAGAAGATCTGATCTCCATTCATTTCCAAAACAAACACATGCCTTGTTAGGAGTCATGTCATCATGACAGTGTGCACGATTCCAGTGAAAAGGTGTGGCTGTAATACACTTCAGACAGGTAGTCCTCACAGCCTCTTTAAATTCACAAATAAATAAATAACAATTAAACAATAAGAAAAAATCCTAATTTATTGTCGACTTTTACTATTTTAAATTTAATTTAGGTTTTGAACTATTTTAAAACCAGCAAAACATTTTACATAGATCTTTTGTCTTTATCTTGTACCTCAATCTGTCTTCCTATTAATTTATATTATTTCTAATACTGATAAGACAAAACTGAAGTCAGCTAAAATGTATACAGAACTTTTTAGATATCTCTCTAAGGGCAGAGAAAAATCGTTATTGTTAATCTATTTAAGAAATCTTCGAAACACTTATTTCAATTCAACTGTCAAAGCATTGAGATAAACTGACTTCCAGGACTTGGATGTCATGTAATATAATGTAATTGCACAATTTAGGTAGTTTTCCATAAAACTGAAAGTTTGAAATAACTCAGAAAAAAGATTTCTAACAATACTTGTCAAGAAGAGTAATGACAGCAGAGGTGGAGGCAGATATTTTCAACTTCCAGCTCTGCCACTTGTGGATTTGTCCAGATGTGACAAATGATCATATCGATCCAAAAGAGAGAGAAAGTCAACGGGTTCCGTTCAGTGTTTTGGACCCTTGCTGATCCATCCTGCTATAAGGACAATATTTATGGTCCCATAATTGCTCAAAACCTCCTTTGAGTGTAATTGAAGATCTCAAAAATGAAGGGTATTGTCATTGTGTCATTTTTAATGAGCGTGTTTTGAAAGACGAAAACCCCAAAAAGCAGCCCAGGCCTGCAGCGCAGAGAAGAAGGAAAACTGTGTGGGTGTAAATGTGTGAGTGTGTATGAATAAACACTGGCTTTTCAACAGCAGGGTAATTGTTTCTCCCGGGCAAGGAAAGGAGTGATTGAGCGATACTGTGAGGGAGGGCAAATCAGAGCGCTAGAATGATGCAACAAGACAAAAACATTGCCAAATTTATCAAGTAGTTTCATCTTTAATTTAGATAGATCAAGCCTGATGGAAATTAGGTCGTCCTCGTGGAAGCTTCATGTTTTAAGATATAACTGATATTGGATAGAGCATTCCCAAAAGGATGAAAAGATAAGACAGTTTCATTCTTATTTGTCTGTTAAATAAGAGACCGGAGCGAGTGGTGTTCTCTCAGCTAACTCCTGGCAAAGAAAGTATTTAGAGTTAGATATTTATTTACTTCAGGGCTTTCTAATAGGCCTGAGGTATGCAGGTTTGTACAGAAAACCGGTCTTTATTTCCATTATGATGTGAATTTTTCATACACTGCTACACTGGTGAATAGCTCAAACAACGTCCGGAACATGGGCAATGTTTCAGCTGGGATCCATTTCACTGACGGTAAAATGGGATATATATTAATACAATAGCTCTGTATAACTCACAGTGAATTGGTGCGCAATTATGTGCAGTGCCGAAGTGGCATCAGTCTGGATCAGAGCTCCTCCTCACACACTCTCCTCTGCATGTATCAAGGCACAGGAGGCTACAGATCCTTCTGCTGTTTGTATACAGTGGTAACATTTCTATGGGTGTGTGAGCATTTTGGCAACAGAAGTGCTGCAGAGTACAATGGCTGGTCAAGTGATGTTAGGGTGTTAACCATCAAAAAATGCATCTTTTACTTAAATAACACCAATTTGACGGATGGTAAACGACTCCTGGGTTCATGAGAAATCAGTGAGTGAATGGAAGACATCAACAAGTGGACAGACATTCAGTGGACGGACATTTTTGGTGTACAAATCCAGTGTGTACCCAGAGAGGAGTTTAAACACAGTCACTCCATGCTTATGACTGCATTATCCATCAACACTGAGCAGACTGTGAAATATAAAGACATGAACTGTGTCAATAAAGATGAAACCCTCCCAAACCAAAAAGAGCTCACAGAGAGCTGAGTCTGAGACCTGGGTCATAATAAAGGATCCAGAAAACCAGGTCCAGACAGAGAACTGCTCCAAATCTATCAGAACATTAATGCTTTGATATTTTCAGATTACTAATCAGACTGCTTCATAGTTTGATAATATACCGTAGTTTAACGTTGAACTTCAAATCTGTTTCTGTTCATCATCATTTATAGGTTCATTTATTATTTCCTCTCCATAGTGAGTCCATATTTGGTCAGAACCTCGGCTCCAAACCAACTTTTTCATAAACACTCAAAGTAAAAACTGGATTTAGAATATCAGCAGTTAATATTGAATATTGGTGCTCAAACCTGGTTAACTGAGGTTGGATAAAGAAGACACATTTAATAACACAGCTGCAGACGGCGCTGGTGTTTCAGTGCAAAGTGTGACCCTGTTAACTGGAGACTCAACTGACCATCACTGACACGTTCAGCTGAGAGTCTCCAGTTAGCACGGTCATTCTTTACTCCTAAACACCAGTTGCTCTGTAACGCTCTGAACTCCATAGAATTGACTCTTTGTATAGTATCATTTCTGACAACCAACCACAGAACAACCGGAAATTTTTATGCTGCAAACAGTTTGAATTTAGTGTTTAAAGAACCAGAACTTGTCTGAATGAATTGAGCTAAACGCTGCTTCTGTTGCCAAAATGCGTGCGCATCTTTATAATGATGTTGACTCTGAACAGGTCTCATGTCCATAACTTTGTCATACAACCATTTTAACATTACAAACTTTCTGTATCGTAAGTTACATTTGATCAAAGCAGCGTCTAATCGACTGTCTCAGTGTTTTTGCTTTAGTATGATGTTTATGTCGCAGTGTGACAAAACGCTGACCGTCAGTCATCCTCCTCATCATCAGCTGAGGCTCACGTGAGCTAGATCTAAAGTACTTGCAGTAAACCAATTAGCCCCACAGTGTGAAGTGTTTGTGTCTTTTAATGAGTGGTTGTTTGTTTCAAGGTGTTCAGTTTAATTCTGAGGGGATGAACAGAAGATATGACTTTACTTTTTGTCTTCAGACTGATCCACAGAGAGCTGTCAGCTGCGTCTTAAACACACAGCGATATGAAGGGTGTGTTTGATTTATTCTCCCAATCTGTCCTGTTTGTAGAGCGGCTGTTGTGGAGGGATGTTGTTTTCACCAGAAGAGTTCATTTAAATAGACTATTTAAAGCCAATCATTTGCAGTAATTCTTTTCTTATTAGAAATAAAAGATCTTGCATGGAAAAAAAGAACAACAACAACAACAAAAAATACAATCAAATACTGTGAAACTTATGTGATTTTTTTTTTAAAAAAACGTGGTATAAAGATTTTGTCCTACTTTGTAATAAACCAGTTCTATTTGTTTAAGAATGACAGTTATTAGTTTAGCTCTGGTTCAATAAATGAAAAAAGGAGCTAAAGCTGGGAGTTCTGTGTGCTCCGGGTGAAGGCAGGCCAACACTTGCCATGTAATCTGTAAATTACCCTGGCTCCTGCTTCGTGATAATTAAAATTTCAGTGGGTATGGAGAAGAAAGATCATTAGCGTGTTAGTGCTTGTGCTGAAGCTACTCTTTGGCAGGCACATTTTATGAGCAGGTCAATTTCCACCTTTACTTTTTTAGAATTATACTGATTTTTGTTTTTGTTGCTAAAACAGAAAACTATACAACTTTATATCATTAACAGAACAAAAGCAACTGTTGGATTTTTTAACTCTATCTGAGACCCTTCACACTAAAATAAAGTGTATCTTAAGTTTACGTTTTGCCTCGTACCTGCTTATGCAGGTATCACAGTTCATAGCTCAAACAAATATGGCTCTGATTTTTCCCTTTCGCTTTGTAATCATACACCTCTCAGTTTGTTTGGACCTGGGAACACAGATTGCCCTGCAGAATAATCCTTCTGCACTGCGCGCTCAGCCTGCGAGACGTGATTAAGAAAAGAAACCGCAAGACGCTAAACAGAATTCCAGTTCAGGCTCATATCCTTATCCAGAGAGTGTAAACACATACCCCGAGTTAATGTCTGCAGCCACAGGGCACTGACATGCAGTTGTGTGTGTGTGTGTGATGACATGAGGCTCCGAGTCCACGGGAAGTGTCAGAGCACATGCCAGAAAAGATCGTCAGTATATCAACTCGGTGAAATAAAAGACTGATTAAAAGAGCTGATTTATGAGCTGCCAGGAGTTTACAGCTCCATTAGAAGAGGAGAAACAGTCAATGAATTATCCAGACGCAGGGAGGAAGGGAGGGGGGATTGGAAGCAATGGACATCCTCTTGTTTCCTCACATCCCAATGAAAGTTTGTTTACCGTGTAGGGAAGTGAAGGAGACAGGATTTATGGGGAAGTGGTCTTGGTACAGAAAATGTGTTTTATGAAATAAACGCTGCTGGAGAAGAAGAGTCTTGAAAATGCAGGGGCAAAGCTGCCAGTGAATGATGTCCTTCCTCCATGTACAGATAAAATATACATTCAGGTATATTTATCACTTCTTATCTGATCACAAACCAAGAATTACTAGTAGAGGAGTTCGTCCTCATTCATTTTGCCGTTTTTGGTGGAACGTTGCCCACCCATGAGGTTACCACTGTAGGATGTGAAATTTGGTTTAAAGCTAAACCAAGTAGCTAGTTAGCTTAGTATAGCACCAAGACTAGACCAAGCAGATCCTTAAATATGAAGCCAATATGGAAACACCCAAAATCTCTAGTTCAACAAGCGTCCACGTGAGGCGGGACATTGAAAACAACACACACATCCATCGACAACATAAACAAACGCTCACAGCCTGGTTCAAAAAACAGGTTAGGTCTGAATAGCTCACTTTTCTGTCAGAACACACTCTATGTGGGATAAATGTTTTTCAAACTTTTCGCTTTTAAGTTATTAAACCGATGAGTTTTTCCCATTTAATTCCATCAAATGCTTCAACACGCCAAAACTACACCTCTGTCACACCTCTTTGCTTTCCCATATTTTCAGAGTGGGTATGAAGTTACAATGATGGATGTAAATTATCAAACTACCACACATTCATATGTTGTAGAAATCTCTGAATTGGAATTTATGCCCAGGAAGTACCAAGTGCCAAGGTCTGCCCTTTGCTCTGCCCTCAACAGGCCTCCAGAAGGCTTGCCAATCAGAGTCATGGGGGAGACTTAAATAATGGTTTCTAAAACACCAGTGTGAGAAAAAAAAACATCTCCAAGGGAAACATCTATGTAACTCAGCTTGATATAAGATAAATGGCATACAAGCATCTTTAACACTTGGGAAAGAACAGGTCATTATTTAGATGAAGCTAGTTTTGGTCCTGGAGCAAACCTAACCTTCGAAGCTTCTGCTTGCTTTCATGACAAAGTTTCCAATGCTCAGTGTGTGTCTGCTTGTGTTTTACAGGTATGACTATACCAAGACAAAGAGCAAAACCTCCAATCGACCCTGGCAGCACAACTAGGTCCCCTATTGTGTCAACAGGTAAAAGTTTAAATACACAATACTGCAGACAGAGCTGACAAACAGACTGACCGGCTCTTTCTGTGCAACCTTTCAAACATCCGTTGTTTGAATTTAAGGGGGAAAAAAACAACACAGACTACCCCACAAAAACTTAAACAAACCGCTAACAATCTATCACACCATTGTCTTTATGTACAGGTTCCACTGGACAGGGCCACTTAGCAACAGCTCTCATTATCGCCATGTCAACCATTTTCATCATGGCCATTGCCATTGTCCTCATCATCATGTTTTACATCCTGAAGGCCAAACCCAGTGGCCAGGGTAAGACTTTTTTTTTTAAATCTCTCTCTCTCTCTCTCTCACACACACACACACACACACACACACGCGCGCACACACACACAATCTTGTGTTAAAGGTTAGTGTTTATGTTTCATGACGTTGTCTCTATTTGTCTGCAGCATGTTGTTCGGGACAAGTTGTGAAGGCAGTGGAAGCTCAGGGCAACAAACAGGAGGACAAGAAAGATGTTCCAGGTACAGTTTATTCAACCCAGATTTACCTGCACTTTTCCTGCCTGCCCCCTGGTAGTCAAGTCTTCTGGTATGGTCTTGGTTAGTTATGGGAGAACAGAGCAGGAGGGCTTTAGGGAAATTCATCATCATTGGATGAGATGAAGATGTACGTAGCAACTGGTGCAAAACCCTGAGAAGGACTGTAAAGGTGCTTTTCAACCAGGAACTAAGAACTTTTTGAGGAACTATGCGCTTTTCAAGCTTAGACACTCAGCCTCAGATCTACCTTCGGAAATGTCCCTGTCTGGGAAGTAGTACAACCCCAATTCCAATGAAGTTGGGATGTTGTAAATAACATAAATAAAAACAGGATACAATGATTTGTAAATCCTTTGATTTAATATTTGTAAACTGCTGAACTTCAGCTGAACGTGTCAGTGGTTTGCAACAGCTGTCAAACACAGATGAAGTCCTTGGTAATGCATCTGTGTTTAGGTTCTTTAAACATGTCCAAATATTCTCAGCAGATAAGTATTTAACGATAATCTAAAACTGTTTGAGAGGGATGCATCCCTTTGAAAGCCTTCAATAAACAAAGTCACTCTTTACGCCAAAACACTGGTCATACAGTGTTTCACTGGTCAACCTTTTATTACTTTAACTTTTTCTCCATGTGTCACTAACCTAATTTTCATAATCTTCCAGTCTCAGTGGAAACGCAGAAAGTAATGGGCCGCAGGAACTATTTAGTTCCTGGAAAAGTAGTTCTAGTGACTAAAAGTTCCTGGAACTTCTGGCCGAAAAAGCACCGTAAAACAACTGAGAGGAATTTGTAAGTGATCTTAAAAAAGTCTCACTTCTAGATATCTTCCTGATCCTAATCTGCAACTTAAAATGAGATTATCAGCACCAATAAAGTTAATTTATAAATGCTATTTCTTTGCTTCCCAATCAGGCTGGATTGATTTATGGCAAGTTGAAGTCTCTATGACAACGCCACACCGACTGATAAAGTTGCGCAGTGAGAGGAGAGATCTGTGTTTTTCTCTGCTGAAAACAATTTCTGGGATTAATTTAGTAGTGATGGTGGAGATTGGAGCTGAACTGACGGACAGAAAAAGGAAAAAAGAGCAGAAGAAAGCTAGACAGGAGAGTGATAGAGCACAGGCTAAAGGCTAAACAATGAGCTAAAGGCGAAAACACAGAAGAAGCTGTTTTTGACAGTGTTCATTCCAACCCACATGCAGCAGTTATACTGCAGTTGAACAAAGAAAAGTAGTGTTAAAAAAAAGATCTGATCTCCATTAATTTTCAAAACAAACACACCTTGCTAAGAGTCATGTCATCATGACAGTGTGCGGATGATTCGCAGCTAAATGATGTCGCTGAAATACACTTCAAACAAATTGTCCTCCTGGAGCCTTTTTTTAATGGGATGAAGAAAAAGAAACATTTACTGACAAAAGCAGCAAAGATGTCTGCACATTCAAACATTTGCATGTATTATAAACATCACACTGTGGTTCCAGTGTGCTTAGTATATTCAGAGTGACAGCATTATTAGCATATGCAACATTACAGGAAAGCCTGGATGAAGGTTTTGGTGCAAGTTTCCTTAAACAAGAAATGAGGAATTTAGAGAAACAGTTTTTTTAATACACAAACCATGATTTTTATTCTCTACGTTTTCCAGTTTTTTCTTTTTTCTTTTTTTTTTTAAATAATCAGTCACCAACTGATTATTATCACGTTCTCACACTACTGGTGTGAAAGAGACTCAACAAATAGCTCTGACTCGCTGATACAGTTTTACACAAAGCTGCATAATTACAGCAACAAGATGAACTATCATTAGACGTCTTCCATCTGTTTTTTTAAACTACAAAATTACTCCAAAACACTCACAGCGTACAATCTGCTCAACAGTTGGTTAAGACATCAAAGGATACCACCCAGCAGGGATTAGAGTGACGCTGTGTGTAATTTGACTCAATCCTGCTGCAAAACATTAATTCAGGTATCTGTGTGTCTTCTTTATTTGTTAAGCTCTATTTCACCTGAAAAAAAAAAGTTCCCTTCAGGATTTTAGTTAAGTCAAGATGGAAGAGTCGCTGGAGCAGCATGCATGTTTGAAATAGAACGACTTGATCTCACAGTTCATGTTAAGATCTGCCCTCAAACAGCCGATGCAAAGCTGATTGAGTCTACATTTAATATTTGATCAAACAAAGCGACTCATCGCTCCGAGTCTGACGGAATCACATCTACATGTTAATCTGATTTGGCCCAGTGTGTCAGTCTAGTGTGCGTGTGCATGTTTGTGATTTGGAGCATATGCAAATAGAAGGGTTTGTGCACTGTGTTCGTGTGTATGTGTGTGTGTATGTGTGTGTGCACGTAGGCTGATGGACCTGCTTGCATGATGAGTGCATCAGGGTGGAATGTGAAGCTGCCAAAGCTGAAGCCATACGTTGCTTTAGGCGCCATTTCTCCTGACAATGATGCTCTGTTCAGTTTCATTCCCAGACTGACTGACTAACCACTCACATGTGGTGTGGATGAATACACACACACACACACTTACACAAACAGAGACACACACCTACTGTCACAGTGGCCACAGACACATTATGTGGTATAAAGAGGTCGCTAACTTAATTATTTAATAACTGAAAGGCATGATAAAGTTATTAAAGTATGATTAGAAACTAAATGTCGGCATTGTTACTTCATGTTTGGTTTCTGTGTGTGTGTGTGTGTGTGTGTGTGTTGAGAGTGTGTAAGGTAGAGAATCCCATTGCTCGGAGCTCTACCGGAGCTAGCCGTCATTCAAGCAGACAGTGAGTTAATAAGACTTTGAGATGAAAGACGCTGATGCTTGAAATCACAAACACACTCCCTCTCTCCTTCTCTGTATCCCGTCCACACCCACCCACCCACACACACACACACACACAAACACACACACAGTATTTGTTCCACTTAGGCACCCACTCATGAAGCTGTCTGTCTCTATCGGAGCCCATGATGTAAGCCTGTTTTCCCATCACACTGATCTAATCATTTTATACATCATGCAGTTCTCCTGCTCGCTTCAGTTCGCTCCAAAAAACGTTATAACTACTGTGAATACTCGTACTGCAACTCTCATCTGTGTTTTATTTTTTTTCTGGCATTCATCATATCTATTATTTTTCCTTTCATCTGTGTGAGTCATTCCAAAAACTCAAAGACTTTACAACTGTTAAAACAACACAAACAAAGAACACAGGTTAAACAAAACGACACAACAGTACAATCACAAATTAAAAGCTAACTTTAGAAGGTGAGACTTTTGCAGAGATTTGAATGTTGATGAATCAGAGCGGTTTTGGATATGAGTGGGGAGTGAGCTCAGGAGGGTGGGGGCGGTTATGGAGAAGGCTCCGTCTCCCCAGGTTCGTCGTTTGGTCCTGTGAGGTGGAGACAGGGGGTTGGTGTGTAAGGAGAGCAGATTACGGGAAGGAGTGTGATGGTGGTGGAGGGCTTTGTGGGTGAGGAGGAGAACTTTAAACTGTATGCGTTAAGGGACAGGGGGCCAATGTAAATGTTGGAGGACAGGGGTGATGTGACCGCAGGAGTGAGTGCAGGTGTAATTTATGGAGGATTTTGGAAAATGTACCATGGAGGATGCTGTTGCAGTAGTCTAAGCGGGATGTGATGAATGCATGAATAAGTGTTTCAGTGGCAGAGAAAGAGAGGAATGGACGGAGGCGGGCTTTATTTTTAAGATGGAAGAAGGCTGTTTTTGTGAGTGGCGATAAAAGGAAAGGTTGCTGTCAAAAACTGTTCCAAGGTTACGAATGTGAGGTGCAGGAGACAGAGCTGAATCATTGAATGTGAGACTGAAACTCTGAATTGGGTTTGTGAGGGACTTGGAGCCCATGAGTATAAGGTCAGATGTATTGTAGTTAAGTGATAATGAATTGTGATGTATCCAAGTTTTTATTTCAGTGAGGCAGTTAGTGATTGTGGAATGTCTTTCAGAGGTCATGGATTTGGTTGAAATGTACAGCTGGATGTCATCAGCATAACAGTGGAAATGAGGCCATGCTGACGGTTAATGTTACCAAGTGGGAGCAAGTATATGATGAACAGTAGGGGACCAAGAACCGAACCCTGGGGGACGCCTTGAGCCAGAGGAGCAGGGTTAAAGCTGCAGTTGTTGATACTGTCAAGGTGGAGTCCAGGTTTCTTCAGGATGGGGGTAACGGCTGTAAGTCTGAGATTTTTGGGGACTGAACCAGACTAGAGGGATGAGTTAATGATTTTTGTTATAAGTGGGGAAATAGTGGGGTGACAGTTTCTAAATGGGGATGGGGGTCGAGAATACATGTTGAATTCCTGCAGTGATGGAAGGCAGTTCAGTTTGAGTTATTGGGGTGAAGTGAGAAGAAAAATGTAGCTTCTGAAGCGAAAAAAATAAAGAAACTCTCTAATCAAGGGAAGATTAAATGTGTTAAATCTGATTTTGAAGGGTCTTAAAAATGTACTACCATCCTCACATCACATTCTACAAGCTCTCCTAATATGCAGCATGTCTTACCTCCATAGCCATGCACTTAAACAGGACAAACTTGATCGATCGTTTTTTTTACCCAGTGTGTACTTCTGTCGCTACCAGAGGAGATAACCTGTTGCTACCAAATGTCAATGTGCTTGCCTGGCTTATCACACATGGGGAGAGTGCACACACTCTCTCCATAAATCACTCATGTCCACACAAGCTAATAACTTCTGCACATCAGATAAAAAAAAGCATTGACTTGGGCGGAGTGTGAATATTATGGTTGCCTTTTTAGTTAGATGAGAACCAATGGCGGCAGCTTGGCAGCGAGAGCTCTTCACATTGTTAACTCCTGTTTGTCTTTTTCACCTTCAGACAATGTGGTGATCTACTCGGAGAAAGACGAGTTTGACAAACCAAAAGCTCCTCCTCAGAAGACAGTGAAAAGGTGAGAAGCTTTTCTGATTCTCCTGCAAACAGACTAAAGCCGGACATAGAACTGGATGATGAATGAATGGATTATGCTTGGTTAATAGTTAAATGCAGACAGGGTTTTTTTTTTTGCTCTCTTAAACTAACAAAGGTGTATTCTTATTTTTCTTATCACACGTCTCCTGATTGCACTGACTCTTTTGGCTAAATTACAACACCTCAGAGAAATTTCCCAAAGTGGTGTCTGTATGTCTGTGAATTATATTAACCTTGGGGTACGGACATATTTTAACAAACCCCTTTTTTAAGTGTTTACTGCCATAAGTGCATGCATACGAACGCATGTGGGTTAAATCTTCTGCAGTGTCTTTTTCTCTCAGTGTGCATTTTGAAAGTGTTTGCATCAGTTTTTTGGCGACATGGAGACTTTAAACAACATAAAGAGCTTTTTTTTTCAGCATCTGACTATAATTAAGCCACCACAGAACAAGTCCACGCAGTAGTATTGCCATTATTTCCATTTTTTTTTTCTCCTCCTGCGTTTACATGTGTATGTATATATATATATATATATATGTGTGTGTCTGTGAGCATGAAAATAGAAAGCAATTTGGGTTAAGGTTTTTTTTTATGAAGCAGAGAGCAATTATGTGGCTTGGATGAGGCAGAGAGGTGTTTTTTTTCTAAGGTAGCATACATGAGCCCTGAAGCCATGCAAACATGAAGACATGGACAGAGCGGGTGGCGGCTGACGCCGATAGGGGTATTTATTCTAGACTCTGCCTAAAACCACCACCAGGTGAAAGCATGTCCTGGCAGACAACAAAAGAACCGTTTTCTCACCTCCTTCTTTCTGCACACATCTTATCCCCCTACGAGCAGACAATGCTGCTTTATGGGTGCTCGTGGAGAGAAGTGTGGGAAGACATGATAGCTTACAGCGTTAGAAACACAACTACAGTGAGCCATTGTGCCCAAATGTTAGAGTACCCCAGTTGACCATGCTGGTTTTGATACCCTGTTGAAATATATAAAGGGGATATAATGAGAGAATAGCTGTGACACACACACACACACACACACACACACACACACACACACACACACACACACACACACACACACACACACACACAATTTTACACCAATAGCAGTAAACAGTGTGGTAACGCTGCATGCCAGGAGATGTGCTAACTCACTGCTTTAGCTGCCAGAGTGGGTGTTAGATGTCTGGGAAACAATGCCATTCTGTGTGTGTGCTGAGGAGAGCGAGCTTGGGACGGTGAAGCAATGCCAGTCTGTGAGCATCCCTGTCAACAAGGTGCTTTTGGGAGAAAATCCAGATTAGGCATAAAGAGGAAGAGGCCAGGTAATGAAGTGATATTACACAGTATCATGTTGTAAAACGCACAACTATTTCAGTCAATCATGGGAACGGGTCGAAAACACTGGCAGCCATGGCAACAACAACAACAACAACAACAAGCTCATTCTTCATCGAGTCATTTTCATGTGTCAGAGACCCAAATGGAGAGTTAGCTGAGACACAGAGTCAATCTGTGAATGTCAGCTGTCAGTCAATGAGTTGTAGCATGTCTACTGCAGTTTTTTGTTCAAAGACGTATTTCAGTTTTCTCCAACAGAGACGGAGGATTAGGGCCATGCTTTAAAAAAGAAAAAGTAAAATTATGAGAATAAAGTCATAGATTAACAAGAGTAAAGTCATAAATTTACAAAATTAAAGTCAGATTAACAGCATTAAAGTCATAGATTTATGAAAATAAAGTCATAAATGTACAAAAATAAAGTTATGCATTTACAAGATTTAAGTCATAAAATTATGAAAATAAAGTCATAGATTTATGAGAATGAAGTTTGTTCTGAAACAAATTTTTTAAAGCGCCGCCATATTGAAAATGAGGCAGGCTTTGAGTCTCCCCAGTAACAGCTATAGGATGCCCGTTGGTAATGTGAGCTGAGCTGTGCCTCTGATTGGGCAAACTTACAATCTTAATATCTTCTAAACTGCCGAGTTAGAAAAAAAATTCATCCCCCGTGCAATGCATGCCACTAGCAAAATTAGCAATTCAGAAAAGAGACATGTTTTGTACCAGGCTGTAAAAGTGCTTATTTTGGCTGCGAAAACGATTTTTTTTTTTTTTGGCCTGGTGTGTTTGTGACTTCTGGTTCTTCTGGAATCAGCCTCAAGCAGACACTTGACGAACTGCAGATTTGTGTACTTCCGCTTTGTCTCATATTTTCAGACCAGAGGTTGCTGCTTGGAATAAAGTTGTAGCTTTACAGAATAATCCAAATTTAGTAGAATAATCTGATTATTTCAGTCTGTATCTTGTCTGTCTGAAGAGCAGCAGCTGTCTGTATAAAAATGAGGAACACGGAGCATCTTGTGAAGTTCTACTTTAGTTCAGGTTTGAACTTGGCCCTAATCCTCCATCGTAGTGTGGTAGCCTATGGTGCTACGTGTTTCAGCTGCCTTCATCAGAAAGCTCCAGGTTCTCTAACAAACTATTGGCAGAGATATTAAGAAGGCTGTTTGTCAAAGCTGGAACTCAACACAACTTCATCAAGAAGACGCTCTCAGTTCATCCTCTTTGAGGAGGCGGATGGACGCTCCTATAAAACAACCTTTCAGAATTAAGTTTGTTTTTTAGATCACAGTAATTTAAATTGATTCATGAATTTAATCTTGGAAATATATGACTCTATTCTTGTTAACTAATTTATTTTTTTACTTGGCCCTAAGCCACCGTTGCAGTTTTCCACAATTAACCAGATAAAGCAGTTTTTTTCTTTAACTTTTAGGTCTTTTTAATTTTTAGTGCATTATGATAAGAAATTTTTTAAGTATGTCGCTCACCTTTATTATGCAAGTGGAGGAAAATTGCAGGTCTGTTTAATTGTTAGCTTTGCATCATTTAATTAAAGGAAACCACAGTCTGCTGGTAACACAACAAGAAGAAACTGGCAGGAAATGTTTTAAATATTTTATGTGCAGATGCATGAAAATTCTTAATGTGTGCTCCTGTTTGCAGTCAAAATGATGCGTCATCAGAGAACGAGCAGCTCCTGAGCCGCAGCATCGACAGCGACGAGGAGGCATCAGAGAAGCAAGGGTTGGCAGAGAACAACAATCCTAACGTGTGTCTGGTCAACATGGGGAACAAACCTGACCTGTGCCTGCTCTCTCTGGGCCTCTTGGAACGCGACCGAACCTGCAACGGGAGCCCTATCATCACAGCCGAGAACATCCCGGGTTCTAACCATGTCAGCAACCTCAACCACATCACCAGCACGAACCACATCAGCAGTGTGAACGCAATCAACAACAACAATAAAACCCCAGGGGTAGGAAGACGAAGCTTTGATGAGCGAAAAAAATACATAATCATAAATACAACCTTTGTTCCAGTTGAAAACTTAAAGGCTGTGATGCCATTTTTCACACAGATGCTGCAGAGTCGAAGGAAAAAGATTCTGGATCTGTATGCCAGAGCCTGCAGTGCAACAGAAGGTGAGTCTCTCTCACACAGACTAATCTTACCAGGCCTGTTAATTAATTATTGAATCCTGTGAACACTCTGAGGGCATTTCACTTCTTCCTGGTGAAGATAATTACTTTTTGTGAACCATACTGAAGTGAGAAATGGAACTGAGTTAATTACAAGAAAATTCCTGTAGGAAGTAAAAGGAAGCCATTACCTTTCTCCTCAGTTGTGCTTTTCCACATATTAAAAAATGTAGGCATTTGGTGACTAAATTTAGCAGATAATAAATTTATTTACGTTATATTTATTTATTTATTTACAGTGCATTTTCTTTTTGCACATTAAGTTGCAGTGCTGTTAACTATTTGATGTTTCTTTTCTTTCTTTTCTTTTTTTTTGAGTGCACAGTAACATTTCTGTGTCACAGGGTGAAAATTAGCTGAAATTATCTGAATGACAATGCTAAACAGTGGAATTGTAGTAGATTTTATGTTTACAATGTTCATCATTTTAGTTCTGAGCGTTAGCATGCTAAACTTTTAAAAAGAGCCCCCAGTATGGCCTAGCAGTTAGATCATGGCCCCGTTAGGTTGGCCCTTAAAGGGACAGCCCAGATTCCACTCCAACCTGCAGCCCCTTTCCAGAATGAGTGTGAAGGCAATGGAGGAATTCCAGCAGAAAAAGAGTTAAAAAAAAAAGATACTTTTGTTTACCCTGAATAAATCCCCTCAGTACATCCTCCTCATACGTTTATTGAGTTCCTTCGTCTTAGCATGTGTCTGTCTTTGACTGAGTAGATGATATGTTGACAAATATATCCACCATGTGATCCAAAATTTGTCTTTTTGTGGCTCAAAAATGGGGACACAGCTGATCTAGCGGTCTGGGTCATGAGTGGCCTTTTTCAGGCATGTAAGCTCCCACTCATGCTCTGTTTCCTCCTCTGTTCACTTTCCTCCCCTGTCTGATTAAATGCATAAAAAGCTACAAAGAAAATTCAAAATAAATTAAAAAAATAAGAAAATGGTTAAAAAAAATAAGGCTGAAATGCTTATCCTGAGGCTTCAAAACCACTGTCATTCAATGAATATCTGAAAAATACCTTTGTCTTCCTAAATGTAATCTATGGTCATAAACTAAATGTGGGACAAATGTTGAGCGTGATAAAAGCAGGAGGTTCCATAAGTCATCTGGGACCATGGGATTATTTGTTGGATTTCACATTCAGTACTTAACTTTTAAGCCAAAGCGTATTTTAATCATTAAATTGTCCAAGCCAACCAATCTTATCCCCACAGCCCCTGAATTATTAAAAATGAAACACCATTTGTATCTAGTGGAGTCACTTCTAACTCTCCTCTCACTCTCCAGGCCTGAGCCCCACAGAGCTCCCCTTTGACTGTCTGGAGAAAGCCAGCCGCATGCTAAGCTCCTCTTACAGCAGCGAGGCAGCCGTAGTGAAGACATGGAGGCATCTGGCTGAAAGCTTCGGGCTGAAACGGGACGAGATCGGCGGCATGAGCGACGGCCTGCAGCTCTTTGAGAGAGTGAGCACCGCCGGGTACAGCATCCCTGATCTCCTGACACGCCTGGTACAGATCGAGAGGCTGGATGCCGTGGAGTCGCTCTGCTCAGACGTCCTGGGCAGCAGTGAGATGGCAGCAACAGGTGGAAGGCGGGGTATTAGCAGTTTTCACAGTCAGTTGGTGTGTCCATCTCCATGCCCTTCTCCATCCCAGCGCTGCGCTAGTGTCTAAATATGCGCTGGAGCAAGGACTTCAGAGACTTCGAGGCCTTACAGTGTGCAAACGCATGGACAGATACTGCTCTGATAAGGAGGACAGCACATGTACAGTATACTCTATACCCCCATCACATGAAGAATTTCAGTTGACTTTCCCATGCACAATCCTTCTGTTTTTACTCTTGTAGATTTTATGTCAAGAAGCTAGTAAACTGGAACACTTAGTGCTTTTATCGTTCCATCGCTCTACAGTACAAAAACCAAAGATCACAGACCAAAGAGTCAGAACCAAAGATGAGATGTGCTATTTTCTTACATGCCAGTACAGATATTTTCATTTTTTAAGAACAAAGCGACCAAAATTATATTCTGTCATAGCAGAATTCTTTCTTTCATGTACTCCAAAAGCAATACTGAGGAATATTGGCTTCTGTGCGCTGGACGCAAACAGATTTTTTACTTCTGTTCCAAATTTAGTGACCTATGCAGCTGAAAAACAAATAGAATCAATGGTGTGCTGTACGCAAAGTGATGATCGCTACGCCAAAAGTAGTGCCTTTCTGTTGTGACACAGTAGATATCTCCATTGAAAGTGTAGACTGTAAACAAAGATGACTTGAGGGCAATCGCTATCCACGATCTTTCTGTGAGGTAGAAGAAGAGAAAAGGATACTTATGTTAACGGCGTAAACTATCCAAGATGCTCACCACAAGTAGCCAAACATGGTATTTCTACCTTTGATTGCTTTTGCCAGACTTGTGAGTTACCTTCATTGAAACGTCACTTTCAGTGATGTAGCTTTAATGTCTATGTCAATAAATTCCTGATAGCTCCCAATCATCTTTACTACAGTCTACGTCTCAACGGCGACAGCAACACTGCCACCTAGTGGATGGAGGGCTGAGGCTTTCCACACACGTGACTATTTGTGCTCAACTTTTGTGTGTGAATCTCTTCAAATCTCTGTGACGTTTGTCTCAAAACTAAATGTGCCGGTTGATCCACAAACGCACTTCGAACAATTCACAAGCAGAATTGAAGATTTACAAATTTTGAGTCATGATAAATGCACACACAAAAGTTAAAAAAAAAAATAATCTGTGAATTGTGGATTTTTTGTGCATCTTAAAAACGCATGTACAAATCATTTTGAGACAAATCTCACCCTGTGGAAGTGTACCATGCTGAAGCACACCTCTCCAAAGCCTGCTAAAGCAGAGAAGTGTACCGTGCTTAAGGTCACACTGGCCAAATGAACTGGACCGAAGAGTGTGACTGCGCCCTAATATGGGATTTGGGGACTCTTCCCTTGTCTCTTACTGAGTTTTGATGCAGGACACTGGACTGACTGCCTGTTTCTAAACATCAGGATGTGAGCAGATGTGTTCAGTGTTACTTTACTGTCCATGTAATAACACCTTTCCCCTCATGTAAACCTGCTCCACAGCTCAGCACACACAGCAGCTCGCTGTCTCTTACTGTAACTACTTCCTCAGCAGTGACCCAGTCTGTGACCCCCCACCCCTATAATTCATCCTCTCTCCACATATTCCCCTTTTACCTCAGTGCTGCGGTCTAGTGCTGCCGCCAGACCTAATTATTTGGCGTGTGGCTGCCTGGGCCCCTAATAAGCTGAAGTGTTGTGGTTTACAGAGCGGGTGCAAAGTGCCTGTGATTTCCAGCACCCAATTAAGCATTTAGGGCCACTTAACCACTGAAAGCCCAGTGGAAAAGCTTTAAAACCCTGTATTAAAAAGAGGGATGCCACAGCAGAGGCATGACTAACTGCCCCTGGGGGTGGTTGTGCCGTGAACGTTGCAGGAATGCAGCCAGCCATGGTGGAAGCAGCGCTATGGTCGTCTTACAACGTCTGACCTTACTCAGCTTTTGTGGTCGGCTCAGTCATGCTCAGACAGGATTTAAGCTCCCCTCTCCCCTTTGGGACCAATAAGGCAAATGAGAACAGTATGCAGTAGTCCAGGTTGTAGTCATCTGTAAAGAAGCTGAAGTCCGAGTGCAGAGGCAAAAAAAAAAGCTCTGAAAAGCATCAAGTTAAACTCTATAAAAAGGTTTAAGTTAATGCACATTTGAGCTCCATTAATAGTGACGATGTTAAGAGATAAAATGCTTTAGGTCAGCATCCCACTTTTATCTCGCAGTTAAGCTTCAAAACGCAGCAGTAAGCTCCAAATGCCAACTTAAATAAGCAATGCCAAGACTCCCTTTGATCTAAGCTCATGGTAATAAGAGTGATCTTTATCTGATGCCTGATGTTGTCAGCATAATGTCCCATGGCAGCTCTGCACAAAATCAAATACATCACCCACTGCCAAGTTCTGTCTAATCCTTTTTGTTCATTCCTACAGAGCACAGTTAGGGGCTGGACCCCAGTGCTTTGAATCAATTAATGTGCGTGCTTAAAAAGCATGTAATCATCCTTTTCCCCCTGATTATTTTCTGTCAAGTCACATAAAAGCTCACATTTAAATATGCTGCCTTTTCAAGCAGGGTTGTGTACACCGCGACGAGCACATCTCCATACATGAAACGCATTACTTTGACCTGGATGACTGAGAAGCTTCCCAGTCAGGTTTAACTTGTTGTTTTTATGATGTTTTATGCTGTTGGACTTTTGTAAATAATATAATTGGTGGAGCTGAAATGAAATGGACCAAAGCCTTGTTATCAGACAGGCAAAAACTTGTCTGACATGTATTATGATGATAGGATGAAATACAGAAGCCAAACATGAATTACTTACCTCAGTAGCACACACACACACACACACACACACACACACACACACACACACACACACACACACACACACACACACACACACACAGTATAGCAGAACATGTAGACACAAACTCAACACGGAACCAAAGTATAACTGTATATATAACTTATTATTGTACATACTGTATACATTAATAAAGATGTGAAAAAAAGACTGAATTCTTTCTGATAACTGACTCATCTTGTTAATACAGTGATACGGCTGTATTTGTTTGGGAAAACAAACTCTTTGGACCACTAAAGCCCTGTTTCAACCAAGCGGTCTGGTATGGATCAGTACAGTTTGGTACGGGTCAGATCGGTAAAGCCTGATCCTGTTTGCATTTCTACAGCCAACCAACCATGCCCTTCCAAGGTTTATAAGCTGTATGCAGATAGCTGTGTCATCTACATACAGTGTATCACAAAAGTGAGTACACCCCTCACATTTCTGCAATTATTTAAGTATATCTTTTCATGGGACAACACTAACAAAATGACACTTTGGCACAATGAAAAGTAGTCTGTGTGCAGCTTAAATAACAGTGTAATTTTATTTTTCCCTCAAAATAACTCAAGATATAGCCATTAATAGCTAAACCCAGATACTTAAATATCTGCAGAAATGTGAGGGGTGTACTCACTTTTGTGATACACTGTAATAGTGTGACAGCATAGCAGCGCAACACATTGTACCCTGCTAATAAATCCAACAAAGAATAAAAGTGCAACATATTTAACTGTTTTGTGACACCAATTTCAAAAGAAAAAACTTTATTTTTTCACATAATCAACTGAAGATCCAAACATGGCAGGGTTATGTGTTGTTCTTTGTTATCGCTGTCGCACAGGAAGTGATGATTCTTTCAACCAATCAGTGGACTGCAGTGTGTCTAGCTGCACCCCCTGGGGGTCAGATCAGTATGTCTGGCACCCCAACAGAAGGGTACCAAAAAGTGGGACATTACGGGTCACTTCAAAAGAAATTCGTCGCCAAAAGAAATGCCACAAAATGCGTGCCGTACCGAGACGAACCAAACTGAACCACTTTGTGGAACCGGGGCTTAAGATCCATACGGGGTGGGTAAAACTTACTAAGGGACTGGAAGTAGTGCTGATGTCACCTTTACCGTTTGAAACCATGAACCTTGGTCTTGGGAAAGTCAAAATGCTTCTTGCATGTACACAAAGAGCAGCAACAGCAGGTTGTTGTGTACCTGAATGTATGGCGTATTTGTTTTTCGAAAATACACGAAAGATAGCATTAGCTCTGCTACATAAGTATTTGTGTTAGCTGCCATGTTTTGAAACAACTATCTGTTCTTTGCTTGAGTGTTCTATCGAAGGGAAACATCTATTTATATACTCCACTACACTTGAAAGACAAATTTCTAGTCTGTTAATAGCTTTGGGACACCAAATGGAAATTCGGCAATCACAACATTTTCAAGTTCAGTCGAAACTCTCTCAATTATACCTCATTAAAGATTACATATTAACGTGACGGTTTATCACACGAGACATGATTTCATAGGAAAAAGACTGTAGGATAGGATTAGAAGAAAAGAGCTCTATTCAGGTAGTTCTCACCCTGTTCTCACCCCACAGACTTGCAACTGCAAGTCTACAGAGTGTTGCACCGCCAAACCAGTTCTGAAAATGAAACAGAACAACTTGTACTTATTAGCACTAATTGATTTCCAGTTTCCACAAACGAGTTTTCCATACTGTAACTTTACATCAATGAAAAACACAAACCTTTTTTGTTTTGTACAACCTTTACAACAAACTGGACAAACTTTAGACAGCGCATCACTTAGCCTCAAATCTCTATTCCCTCTCGTTATCCCTAAAACATAAGACCCCCAGCCACGTTAGACATCCGTCACCTTCAGGCGCTGCTCTGTCATCATGGTTTCACTGTTTGGGTGTTGTTTGTGCCAAAATTTCCAAGGCCTTAGCTAGACCATTAGGCGTGCTGGCTGGGGATCTGAGGGGAAGATCACAAGAAGTCCACCTGGCACTGGCAATGCCAATGATGCTACTCATCAGACCAGTGTTTGGGTCTTTCTCTCATCCTCTTTAAAGCACTCAAAATTGCTCACAAGTCACGCAAATCAACTGAAGAGTTTCAGTATTTTTACAAATGGTATGCAAAGGTGTGCAGTCGTTTCCTCAGGATGTGTTTTTGCGTCTTCAGCGCTTGGTTTCTTGGCTTGACTTTAAATGAGGATGAGGCCACAGAGAGCCACTTCAGGGCAAGGTGTGCCAACAATGAGACTAATTAAACCTGTGCCAGGTGGTTACACCTTCAACCTCCACACAACATCTGCTCATCAGTGTCAGTCATCAGCAAGAACATCAAACAGCAGCAGAACAAGTGCTGTCCGGACCTCAGTCAGGTGTGTTTTATGTAACTGTCTGAAACAGATCATGCATTTGTCTGCAGTCCAGGATAAGTTGTGTTTGAACAGCAGAGCACTTTGGTAACTACCTGAAACACTTCACACCTGTTAGAACATAAAAGAACCTGGTAGCAACATAGGTTGTTTTACATCAGTACTTCCAAAATATACCAATCTGGAGACTGTCAAATATGAAAAACTGTGGTGAAACAATTCTCCACATAAAATCTGTGTAGCTTCCCTCTTAAAGAGGCTGTGAAGACTGTCTGTTTGGAGTGGATTACAGCAACACCTTTTGGTTGGAATCATGTGCACACTGTCATGATGACATGACTCTTAACCAAGATGTGTGTTTGTTTTGGAAATGAATGGAGATCAGATCTTCTTTTTAACACTACTTTTCTTTGTTTAAGACAAGTTTTTACCAGATACATTATGATGAGGTAAGGTATTTATCAACAGTTGCACAGCTCTGTTGTTTGAAACATGACAACAAGTAAAATTTGTCAGTTTGTACTGTAGTTTCGTAGCCAGCTATATTTAGTGCTGCTGGTAGCTTGTTGCTCTGAGTGGTATCTGTAGGCAAACTTGACAACAAGCAAGCTTTGTTTAGTAGCCCTCGAAGTCTGGTGGTATGAGATGTATCATAGGCTAACGCTAATGAAACTTCACTCTTTATTTTATTGACAGACTCTCAAGTTTGATCAGATCACTGCAGAATAACTGCTGCAAGTGGGTTGGAATGAACATTATCACAAACAGTTTAGCCTGTGTTTTAGCCTGTAGCTAGTGTTTTAGTCTTTAGCCCATGATAGTGCTCTCCTGTTTAGCTTTCTTCTGGTCTGACGTCCTTTTTCTGTCTGTCAGTTCAGCTCCAGTGTCCACCATCACTACAAAATTAATTCCTGAAATCATTTTCAGCAGAGAAAAAAGCTAAGAAATAGCATTTAGAAATAACCTATATTGGTGCTGATAATCTCATTTTAAGTTGTGGATTATGGTCTGACAGATATCTAGAAGAGAGATTTAGGTCAGCATCCCACTTTTATTTCGCAGTTAAGCTTCAAAACGCAGCAGTAAGCTCCAAATGCCAACTTAAATAAGCAATGCCAAGACTCCCTTTGACCCCCCCCCCCCCCCCCTTTAAAAAATCAACAACAACAACAACAACAAAAAACATCTTGTCATCTCCATTATTCACCCAATACAATAAGCTGGAGGCCGTCATTGTATCTCCCAACACAATGTAGCTCCATTCACAAGGACGTGCACTGATGTGTTGTTAGCCACATT
The DNA here is from genome assembly GCA_030710495.1 of Labroides dimidiatus. NCBI lineage: Eukaryota > Metazoa > Chordata > Actinopteri > Labriformes > Labridae > Labroides > Labroides dimidiatus. The sequence continues at coordinate 5,369,920 of CM061160.1, read as the reverse complement.
TTAATGATTAGGTAACATGGAGAAATTGACAATGAAGAACTGCATGAGTGGCTTGAGAAGTCTCCATCTTCAACCTCTAATCTGATTCACCTCAAATAATTCAGCTGACTTGTTCTCCTTTTGCCTCTTTGCAGACAGCTACAGGAGGTTTGCCTGTCAGCTAAAGCAGCTATGACCTTATATTGGCAAAATTCATAAGTTTAGTAACTTTGAAAGTAGCAACTGTAAACATAAACAGCCCTCTACATCTTACTCCTTTTCCACCAAGTTGGTGCTAGTGCAGTATGGTGCCAGTGCTGGTTGGTCCTAATCCGTTCTTCCAAAGAAATGATTTGGTTTTCCATCAGCAAGGAGGAGCTGAGCTGGAGCCACGCTTCCAGGGGGCGGGCATCGACTGTAGACACTGGGGGGCAGAGGTTGGCGACATAGATGGCACTGGGAGTGCTCTAAAAATGGCAGAGATTTTCTTCTTATCTGCGTGTTCTGTGTTAGTTATGACATTATTTTGTTCTGTCTGCATGTGTGTGTATCTGTGAGTGCAGAACTCTACCGTGTGCGATGCAGAGAGCAGAGGAGACATCCCGTCATGTAAATAAGATAAACAACATAAAGCTAATTAGTCTGTTAAATAAAATAAGGCATAGAACTGATTTATAAGAGAGGCATTGCATTGCTGCTTCAATTTCAAAACAGAAAGAACTTGTGCTAATTCAGACACTGGCCTGGAACTCGCACCAATGCACTAGCATTGGTGGAAAAGGGGTTTCTGTGCTAAGAGAGAAATAAGCGGTTCAGACCAAAGCTGTTTCGTTAACCTGTTAGCCTCGAACATAATCTCAACAATATGCAGATTTTCTTTTCTTTTTGCTGTATGCCACTGTCAAGGATGCCTACAGACCTGCTGCCTTGGGCGACTACTGGGTGGGTCAGAACATGGTCTGGTTTTCCTGCAGACCCTGCGTACTGAGGCAGCCTGCAACTACCAGATAGACACCTGTGGCTAATAAGCCTCTAAGGCTCTTTGTTTAATGTGATTTTTATCATTTCTGCATGCTCACTGCCCACACGCTCTACGGTTCTGACGCTATCTACTGTCTATTCCTCTCAGATTAAAGACATTAAATCCTGACAAAAACAACTTAATTGATCCATCAAAAATGATCCATATTGTAATGTCTCAAGTTTTTCACTCATCAACATTTTACAAACTATTTTCATAGCGGTAAAATTGTTGGAAAAAAAGGAAGTTTCAGAGTACAAACATCATTTGTGGACATTTCGGAAGGATTGTGGAAAAGAAGGTAATCACACTCCAAGTTTTGTAAAAAGCATAAGAGGATCAGGAGTGACACTTCATTTAGCACATACAATCATTCAATCATCAGATGTAAGCCTCTTAGTCCGGGATAATGAGGGGAAAGCAGAATAAAAGAAGTTAAAACAAACAGGAATGTTGGAAAGCAGTGTGATCCCTTCCTGCCTACCATAAATAACCCTTGACAGCTGCTTCCACTCACAACTCCTTTACACACTCCCTCATTTACAGTCAGGTACATTACCAGTGCCTGCATGTGCTCATTGCATTACTCCAGCAGCATACTTATGCATATTGCGGCTTGTGGAAATAATTTACATTTGGTGGTCTGCCATGTCAAATCACTGATTGACTTGACTTTATGGTTGTGCTGAAGTGGAACCACTAATGTTTCCCCCCTGCCAGCCTCCTCCAACACACCAAATAACATTTTAATGAGGTTTACCAGCCAGACCAGAGCAGGGCCACTCTTTGGGTAATTTTCCAAATTTTTGGTCCACTGAAAAACCCCAAACATAAATCAAGATCAGTGTATAAAGTCGTGTGGGTGATGCTGTGCAGGGTGGATTGGCGGAGCTAAGCTGCACTGTGCTGACTGCAGTGCAGATCAGACTGTGCCCAAGTCATGAAAGTAAATAAATCAGCTGCCGATAGTTCCTGGAGTAGTTTTAGAGGCAATAAAGTCCGGAAGAGAGCATCATACTGAGGCATTAAGCCTGTAAAGCAGCTGTAAGACGTTTGACGATTCCTTCTGCTTCAACTTATGTCACGCAAAATAAATCAAAAATTTAAAACGTCTAAAGAAATGTTGGAAACTTCCTGTTCATATCCTCATGTCTCCAAGTCACATTAATGTCTAACATGTACTTCCTTGATCCGAATCTTTGAAGCATAAACTCTAATTTGAAGATTCATGAGTATCAGGAATTAAAACCACTCTATTAAACCAAGTGTCAGGTTTAGCGTGGTCGAAGATTGATAAAGATCATAGTTTTGTCTAATGAAGTAGTTAAGTAACAAACCAGATGTGGTATGTTTGGGTTATAAGTGTCTAAATCACTGCAGCTTGATGTCAGGGAATGATTTGGGTGACGGTCATGAAAAAGGCACATCATTAAGAGCACATAAGTAGGAAGTAAATAGAGAGTGTCATTGTCTAACAACAACAGGGCTGTTAGTTAAAGTAATGGTCAAACTTGAAACAAAATATGATTACTTCATCATTTCAGATCATTTCAGAGAAAGGCTTTTTAAAGAGACCTTTAAAGAGGGCGTATTTTGCTTTCCCATATTTTAAACATAGATAGGAAGTAACAATGCTGCATGTCCACACAGAGCATGTGCAGATTTTCATACTGCTACATATTTATATGTCAGAAGTCCCTGAACCTGTCAGGTTCTACACAAAGCAAGACATCTTCACAGGACTCAATGATATGATGAGGTCATTGTATAAGGATCTCCTGCAGGCCTCAAACACCAAGGTCTGCCCATAGCTCTGCCTTGACAGGCCTCTAGAGGGTTAGCCAATCAGAGGGAAGGGGTTATGCAGAGCAGGGAGGCTTAAAGAGACAGCGGCTAAGGGATTTTTAAGTCATATTAAGCTATTTACAAGAATACCAGAGGAACAGTATGAAGCTAAAACAAAAACATAACAAACAAAAAAAAAACCCCACTAACTCGTCATTAAATGATTAGAATCATCTCCATCAGCCTTTGACTAGTTGGCTTGTCCTCTTAGAATAAAATAATAAATAATAAACAAAGTAAACTAATATGTACATAGCCAACATTAACGGTTAAATAAGAACAAGACCACAAAAAAGAGACTGTGAGGACTTTCTGAGTGATCTTGAAAAAGTGCTGGATCCTAATCCACAATTTAAAATGAGATCATCAGCAGTAATGGAAGTTAATTCTAAATGCTATTTCTTGGCTTTCCGATCGAGTCAGGACCAGCTTGATTTACAGCACACAGAAGTCTCTATAAAACACCACGCCAGCTGGCGAATTTTAGAAGTGAGAAGAGAGATCTGAGTTTATCTCTGCTGAAAACGATTTCTGTTATTTATTTATTTAGTAGTGATGGTGGACACTGGGGCTGAACTGTGAGACAGAAAAAGGAAAGAACAGCAGAAGGAAGCTGAACTGGAGAGAGATAGAGTACAAGCTAAAGGCTAAAACACAGGCTAAACTGTAATAAAGTTCATTTCAACCCACATGCAGCAGTTTTTCTGCAGTGATCTGATCAAACTTGAGAGTCTGTCAATAAAATGAAGAGAGAGGTTACATTAGCTCTGATTGGTAGATGAGCAGGACAAATAGTTTGTTAATGTTACACATTAGCCTACAGATAAGTCTCAGAGCACCAGGCTGTCAGCAGTGCTAAATATAGTCAGCCACTAAACTACAGAACAAACTGACAAAGTTTACTTGTTGTCACGTTTCAAACATCAGCACTGTGTAACTGTTGATAAATATCTTACCTCATCATGTTGTATCCGGTAAAAAGTTATCTTGAACAAAGAAAAGTAGTGTTAAAAAGAAGATCTGATCTCCATTCATTTCCAAAACAAACACACGCCTTATTAAGAGTCATGTCATCTCGACAGTGTGTGCGCCGGAAGGTGTCGTTACAATCCACTTCAAACAATCAGTCACTCAGAGCCCCTTTACCGTAATACATTACAAACCTATGTAAAACAATAGTGCAAGGGTGAGGAGTTCACAAGATACTGTCAACATGATTAAAAAAAAACAATCAGGAAATTTCACATGAGGGGCTTTTGACTTTACAAGACAAAGTGCATTCATTCACTAACTGTCATGTTTTAACTGTGTAAGACCTGGGACAACGAGAAATTCAGTGAGAAACCCAAGTGGGTTCATTTTCACTTAACTTTCAGGGAGCGACAGTCATGTTCACCTTCTCAGTAAACTGTATGGGAGACCCTGTCAGTATCCGTCTTCAGCAGCAGAACAGATCAGTTTGATAAATGTCACCTCTGATGAACAACATGCCCCAACCTTTAAGAAGACTTTTTACCTTTATGTTATCCTTAATATAAACTTTTTTTCTAGGTTACACTTAATATATTGCTCTATTTCATCTATTCTTATTGTAATGTTTGCCCTTTACACTTTCTTGTTTGCTGCTGTAACTGTAAATTTACCAGTTGTTGGGACGAATAAATGAGTATCTTATCTAAACTTAACTGAGGACTCAGGTTTGGACCCCCACGTGAACCCTCAGTTGTGTATAAAAAATGTGGGTTAAAGGAAAAGTGTTTACATGGCTGCCATAGGTCTGTTCCGCTGTTGATCGCACAGTCGGATGTTTCCATTTGATATCCATGTCCAGATGCAACCAGAACAGCAACAATGGGAAAGCAATGTAAATGTTCTCTTCCTGTGTGTACAACTGTGCACAAAATATGACCTGTTTTATTGATGATATAATCTCCTCAGTTTATGGGTGCGTGTACAGTTGTAAAAATGGAAGCACTAAAAAAGTTAATAAGCTTAGTTGGACAGAGGGAGTTTTATCTGTTCTGGTCCCAGTATCCATTGCCATGACAATTTACTTTCAGCCCCAGTTAAGTTTAAATTTTACTACTTATTTACAACAGCACAATCATTTCTAAAAGGCAATAAAAGGAATAGTTTTCCAGCCAATCTGTATACATGGAGAACTTTTAATATGCCTGGTGCTTGCCACAGAGTAACAGAGGAGGCCAGAGACCAAAGCAATTTAAAGGATTAACATTTAATTACATCAAATGGGGAAAACTATTGGCCTCAGCACACTGCTAAGGCATTTGGATGCATACAGACAGCCCAAGAGAGAAAAACAAAAGTTCCAACATAAATGCAGAGAAAGCATATTAGTGGTTCAGCCTGTTTTTGAGATGCATAATGCTCTTAACTCGATATTTTCCATTGTTGTTTCCAATGCAAAAACTGAAATCTACAACCCCAGTTCCAGTGAAGTTGGGACACTGAGTAAAACATAAATAAAAACAGAATACAATGATTTGCAGATCCTGTTTAACCTATATTAAGCTGAATATACTACAAAAACAAGATATGTATTGTTCAAACTGATAAACTTTGTTTTGTTGCAAATATTCACTCATTTTGAATTTGATGCCTGCAACACATTCCTAAAAAGCTGGAACAGGGTCAACAAAGACTGGGAACATTTCTCAACTTACAATTGATTTGATCATCTACAGTCCATAATATCATCAAAAGATTCAGAGAATCTGGAGAAATCTCTGCACGTAAGCAGCAAGGCTGAAAACCAACACTGAATGCCCGTGACCTTTGACCCCTCAGGCAGCACTGCATTAAAAACCAACATCATTGTGTAAAGGATATTACCACGTGGGCTCAGGAAGACTTCAGAAAACCATTGTCAGTTAACACAGTTCATCACTACATCTACAAGTGCAAGTTCAAACTCTACCATGCAAAGACAAAGACATATATCAACAACACCCAGAAACACCGCCGGCTTCTCTGGACCCGAGCTCATCTGAGATGGACTGACACAAAGTGGAAAAGTGTGCTGTGGTCTGACGAGTCCACATTTCAAACTGTTTTTGGAAATCATGGACGTGGTGTCCTCCAGGACAAAGAGGAAAAGGACAATCTGGATGTTTCTCAGGTCAAAGTCTCAAAGCCAGCATCTGTGATGGTATGGGGGTGTGTTAGAGCCCATGGCATGGCTAACTTGACCATCTGTGAAGGATCCATTAATGCTGAAAGGTACATACAGGTTTTGGAGCAACATATGCTGCCATCCAAGCCACGTCTTTTTCAGGGACGTCCCTGCTTATTTCAGCAGGACAATGACAAGACACATTCTGCACCTGTTACAACAGCGTGGCTTCGTAGTAAAAGAGTGCAGGTACTAGACTGGCCTGCCTGCAGTCCAGAGCTGTCTCCCATTGAAAATGTATGGAGCATTATGAAGCACAAAATACAAGAACAGAGACCCCGGACTGTTGATCAACTGAAGTTGTTCATCAATCAAGAATGGGAAAGAATTCCACCTCCAAAGCTTCAACAATTAGTGTCCTCAGTTCACAAACACTTATTGAGTGTTGTTAAAAGGAAAGGTGATGGAACACAGTGGAAACATGAGCCTGACCCAGCTTTTTAGGAACGTTTTGCAGCAATCAAATTCAAAATGAGTGAATATTTGCAAAAAAACAAAAACAAACAATAAAGTTAATCAGTTTGAACAATAAATATATTGTCTTTGTAGTGTATTCAGTTGAATTTAGGTTAAACAGGATTTACAAATCATTTTATTCTTTTTTTATTTAAGTTTTTCAGAACATCCCAACTTCACTGAAATTGGAGTTGTGGATTCATGACTGAGCCTGTGAAACAGATTAATAACCCCCTCCCCCTTCAAAAACAATATTTTTATTGCAGAACGGTGACAAGATTGCATCCCTTTATAAAACGGTTTCACAAATTTACTAACAAGTTACCTAAGAAATGTTAAGACTCGAAAAACCTTTCCCAATATTTCCAGCGAGTCTGTTTTAAATATCAGCAGTAATCATTCAAGTGCTTCCAATCTCCTGTGGAGACCAACATGAGCACTGTTGTCCCATACTGATGCCATTACTCCCGTTAGCTCAACCCTCCTCTGGAACAAATATTTACACAAAACATATGAACCCCAGCATCTCATGTGAATATCGTATCTTAATGAGCTTCAGTTATTTTTTTGTTTGTTGTCATCATGAAAAAGATTTACTGTCACCTCTCTTCCTCTGTGCACATCAGACACACATTAAGGCCGTGGAAGAGACTGACATTAAAAATACAAAAAAAAAGTTCAATCACAGAAACAACAGGAGAAAAAAAAACATGAGGCTGTCACTGTGAAACATCAAAACAGGAAGATCACTGAGTCCAAACACACATAAAAATACTTCTGACAGATGAGAGAACAACAAGACTATGTCACAATATGGTCAGGAATGTGAGTGTGCATACATTACTGGATGAAGAGGAGGCTGGAGCCTTGAAGTTCTGTTCAGTTTATTAAATGTACACAGGTCAGTTTTACTGAAGGTTGTGGAGGATGGATCTGAGGTTAAGGCAGAGGAAAGTGTGTGTGTGGTTGGTTTTATGATAGAGTTCTTGTATCTGAAGGTGAAGGGAGGAGATTTCAAACAGACGGCGGTTCCTCCTGGATAAAATCAAACAAATAAGACACAAGAACAATCAGTCGAGGTTCAGTTACACCCTAAAGCAGTTATTTCAACTGGTCGCAAGCTTCAAAATCAGAGTGATTTGTTTTTGTACAATAATCAACTTGTTGTGTATTTAAGTGCAAAACTTATTCACAGAGGGTTCAGTTAACCCCCTGAAGAGGATTTTCCAAGTCAGAAAGTTGTTTGCACTTGGAGCGCAGATGGCCTGGTGGTCTAGATTGTGCTCCATATGGCAAAAAGCCCTTGAGCAGGCACCCTGGGTCCCTCTCTCACCCTGTTTCCTACTCTATCAACCATCCTGTCCTCTCACATTAAAGGCATAAAATGCCTGGAAAAAACAACTTAAATAGAAAAAGAAAAAAAGTTGTTTGCGCTGCAAAAAACAAAATCTAAGCATTCAAATTCAAAGCATTCAAAACCTTAAGTGAGAAAAACATTGGTAAATTTTCTTTAATTGAGACTCCCCCCCCCTCTTCTATTAATAAATAAATATATAAATTTAAAAAAATCCAGATTATTTCTTACTCCAAGCAACCCAGCTGTCATTTTTGTCTTTGAATATCTTGAATTCAGACTTTGTTCTGGACTTTGTCAGGTAGATGTGACTCATATTGAGTCTAATAAGATGTTTTTGACTAGAAAAAGGACAAAGTCAGACAGATTTTAGTTTTTGTATGATACATATTGTTCCAATAATTTATAGTAACTTAAACCACTTAGGGGCATAAAAAGGATGTTATTGGTAACATTTATTAGTAACACTCATAACACCACGCTACGTCATAAAACAAATCAAATGAATAAAAAAAAAAGCCTTTAAAAATGAAGTTTATCAGCACAGCACAAAGTCTGTATCTGCTAACAGCTAAAACAGTAACATTAGATTCTACAGTGTTTCCTCCAGTTACAGCACTCTGAACAGTTTCCTCTAAGCCATCTTGCATAAAAATGTGTTTCAACAGACGTCTTCTGTTAGTCTTTGATTAAGCTTTTTGAGGGAGTTACTGAATTTAGAGCAACTTTTATTTTGATGAGTCTTTTGCTGAGAGATTTTTAATGATTTTAAGATCCCCTGACATACTGAGACAAAAATTGATGTATTTGTGTTGCTGCATGTTCTTTCGCCCCCTCGCTGCCCCAGCATCCACCTGCAGGCTCAGAGGGGGTTATGTTCTGTATGTTTTACTCATCACTCCTCAGTGTTGCCATGTAAACCTTACTGCAAGGAGTGATGAGACCAGAGCCTGGCGCCAAACATGAAAACATATTTGCTGCTGCAATAAACAATTTAAAACGTGAGTTGTCTGACTGAAACGTATTCATGCTCAATTTAAAATCAAACGTCAAACTCAAGGATAAAAAGGCAAGTATAAAGCATTGAAAAGAAAAGGGTTATATGTCTAATGTGACTAAATATAAGAATTTAAATCTTGGCAAGTGCCAAATAATAAATAATAATAATTTGAATCGTGTTTGTGGAACAGACAACAAAGGATCAGTTTTTTCATTTTATTGAGTGAAATTTACCTCCAGACCCAATAAATACCCCCACCAGCTCCTCCACATACTAAGTCCTTTTACAAACTGTTAACAAACCTGAGCTTATCGCACTGTAAAAACTGAAATCCAAGCAAGTTTTTACATCTTATTTTTGAAAAAATGTATTATTTTTAAGTTTTTTTTTTTTCAGGCTTTTTATGCCTTTAATATGAGAGGACTGGACAATGGGAAGAGGAGGAAACGGGGTGAGGGGAAAGGGTGACATGCAGGAAAGTCGCCACAGGCCAGACTTGAACATGGGCCACCAACTCAAGGGCTTTCGCAACACGGATTGCGACCTTAACCACTAGACCATCTGCGCTTCATGAAAATGTCTTATTGGACTTAATATTAGCCACATTTCCTGACAAGTCCAGAAAAATGTCTTATTTCAAGATATTAAAAGATGAAAAATGATGCCTGAATTGCCTGTAGAGTACAACAAATCTGCAAATGGCCAGTCCACCCCTGCTTGTTACAAGGATTCAGACATTCTTTTTGTCTTTAAGTAACTTGAAGTAAGACCTTTTTCTGGACTGGTCTTGTGAATGTGGCTTGTGTTAAGTCTATTAAGACAATTTTTACTAAAGACAAGCATTTGCTTATATTTCAGTTTTTGCAGTGTAGTTTTTGAGGCGTGAGTATGTCATTTCTACCTGACACCAGACAGCTTCTGCAGGAGAATGGAAAGCTTCTCCAGCCATGGGAGCTCCAGACGAGGGTTTTTAAGAAGCTTTGAGACGGTGTAGAAAAACTCCTCATGACCACATGACTCCAGGAAGGCGTTTAAGTAGCCTGTGAGCACACAAACACGAGCAGAGCAGCGAAAACAGGATGTTGTCAAAACATTTTCCTTTAATAAACCACCTTTTTTTTTTTTTTTTTTTACATATTTTGAAGGGATGAGAGTGAACAAATTCACTTTGACATATTTTTCAGATTTGCACAGAAATTAAAACTACATGGCTGCAAAAAACAAAGCAAGAAAACACTCACAGTTAAACGACAGGGACGCAGATGCTCCACAGAGAAGCTCTGAGGATATTGTAATTGGAAAGGCTTCCATATTGTCACTCTAAGCTCTGAGCTTCCCTTCATCAAACCCAAACCTCACACACAGAGATGAAACGCAGAGAGGGTGCATCAGTTCACACGGATGGAAACTGCATATTCTCTAATCAATAAAACAAATGCAGACCTCATGGAAACCTGAAATTAGTCAGTTCCCAGTGAGCAAACATTTGTTTCTCCTAAAAACACATTCCTGCGCCTTCAAAAACGAACTCTTCACTCTTACAGCAAGCAGAGGAGTGAGGGAATACAATCTGAGACACGGAAGGACTCTTTGGCTGGTACAGGGTTTATGCTGGCATCAAATCACAGCAAAAGATTGGACGGAGAAGAACAGGATCAGGTTCTGGGTCAGAAAGGAGAAGGTGGGTAGAATCGGATCATGTGGGAAAGAAAAAGCAAGAGTGGACGTTTTCCTGAGATAACATCACCTCACCCTGAGGTTATAAAACCACAGTGTGACCCCATGTGACGATCTTCTAAAGCTGCTATGTTCTTAAAAGAAAAAAAGAAAAAGTGTTGTAAGTAAATTGAGGCAAAAATCTTCATTGGATGAATCAGAAGGATATCTCTCAACTGACTTTTGGATTGTTCAGCATTTCATTTTCTTGTAACTCCTTTGGGCCACTGAAGGTCTTGTGTTGTTTTAACCATCATGACTGCTACTCTGAGCCCACAAGAAACAAATCATCCACTCCTCCTCCTACCCTACCCCCACAACACTGATGCAAATTCCCTCCATACTACTATAGTAACCTGTCTTAGATCATCACCTGCTGATTAAAGAGGGGGTGCCAATTTTTTATTTTTGGTTTTAAACTGTCTCCAGACTCCAGACTCTCAAGTTTAATCAGATCACTGCAGTACAACTGCTGCATGTTGTTTGGAATGAACATTATCACAAACAGATTAGCTTTTAGCCTTTGGCCTGTGCTCTATCTCTCTCTCCCGTTTAGCTTTCTTCTGCTCTGACATCCTTTTCTGTCTGTCAGTTCAGCTACAGTCTCCACCATCACTACTAAATTAATCCCAGAAATTTTTTTCAGCAAAGAAAAACACAGATCTCTCTTCTCGATACTAAAGTTTGTCAGCTGGCGTGGGGTTGTCGTAGACTTAAACATGCCTTAATTTAACACCTTCCCTTCCTGACACCCCTACCCTCTCATGTTTCTAGGTCTCTGGTGTGTTGGTCATTAATGTGCTTATATGTTGAGGTGTTTTTTTCCAAATCTCACACTGTGCTCCCCCTTCAGGAGCACAGTGGTATTTGATGTTTTTGTCCTCTTCTTACCTTATGTGTAATCCTTCCACATCTGCTGAATTGGGGCACAGCGCTGTGCACACCGGCTGCCCCACGGTTCTCTTGTTCCTGTCCCCCATGTTTATGTCTTTGTGTTTTTATGTTTCTTGGATGGGATGTAACCGAAACGCAATTTCCCTTGGGATAAATAAAGTATTTCTGATTCTGATTCTGATCAATCCAGTCCTGTCTGACTCAATCAGGAAACTAAGAAATAGCATTTAGAAATAACCTATATTGGTGCTGATAATCTCATTTTAAGTTGTGGATTAGGATCAGGCAGATATCTAGAAGAGAGACTTTTTCAAGATCCCTCAGAAAGTCCTCACAGTTTATTTAAAAGCTGCTAAATAAGAGTCATTAAGTATTAGTGAAACTACTCTAAACAATAGTGTAATATATTGATATCGATATGATGCATTATGACTACGAGTTTAGTGCAAACTGAGCATTTTACAAAAACATAAAAACATCATCGTACAAATTATGTGGAAAATGATGTGTTACTGATTAAAATTCTCTCTCATTCATCAACACTAACATAAAGTCATGAAAAATCAGACTTCCTGAGCTGTAAACGCAGGATGAGTGGAGGAAATCTGTATTTTAAATGTCATGATATTAATATTTTGAATGTTCATATCTAGATATAAATACAATAATGGTATATATCTTTCAGGCTGAGTGTACAAGCGCTTTGAGTGCCTCAAAAAACCAGAAGAGCACAGCACTTAAAAATGTACCAATGGTACATTTATAACTTAAAAAAAAAAAACCCAACAACAACAAATAAACAGGGGATAAAGTCTTGGAACGTGTGGCTGTGTGGTTGTAATGTATTCATTGTAGAACAGACATCAGCCACAGCCAGTAACCCAGTCATCACAAAGCGTATTTATGTGAGCTAAGGAAGCCAATTATATTCTTTGTGAAGTGTGTAAGTTGATTTAACAAGATGTGTTTGGTAGCTGGTAGCATGTGGCAGAATTTCAGAGAGCAGTCAGTCGTCTCTGTATGACCTTAAACGTCATGTCGGTCGGTTTTGTGTCCAATCAAACCTCTTTTCCTTTAACTGGCAACCTACAGGTGTAATCCTTTCCCTCTCTGAACCTCACCCCTCTCTGGTCTCCCCTCATTTCTGCTTGTAAAATGCCGTAATTACCAAGCATTGCTAGATTTACGGTCCCCTTGAAACACACAGTTATATGTGCACACACAGGTCCAGCTCCAGTCATCTGGTGCATGTCTCTGCTGTGTGTTAGCATACACCAGGCCTAAATGATATGGCTCATAACCCTGATGAACTGGCCCTTCCATGTTAACACACTGCAGCTGTTGGTCCACCTCTGTCACGAGCCAGGAGGTTGTGGAAGTCCAAGTTTTTATGGCCATTACTTCCAGATCTGATCCCCAGCCTGTGTTTGTGATTGATGTGAGCCCAGTCAAACCTGGTACCTATCACATGTGGTTTTTATCGGGGGATGATATGGGGTGATACAGCAGGAGGAGCTGCAGTAACTCAAATAAATAGCGATGGAAAAGACAGTCTATAAATCTCGGCTAGATGAACGATCACAGCATCTTTTCAGGCTACGTCAAGCACAGACAATTTCCTACACAGGGTTCGAGGGATGATTTTTCAAAATAAGAGTTACGCTCCTAAAGCGAGGAGCTGAGTCCAGAGGGAAGTTTAAAGAAACTGATAGATAAGTGCAGAAAAAAAGCTTATTTCTAAAAGAAAAAGTCATCAGAGTGCTTAATATCCATCAAATGCTAACTATGCTGCTTATATAATGATGCTTATGTTTGATATCCTGAATCAAAACAATAAAAAAAAACCCCACAGTGTGCCGTAATACAATTTTCAATTTATTTGGTAGCGTTGGTCAAAGAAGCTGAGTTATGCTTGCTGATGCATGTGCTGCAGGCAGAGGTAGATGTGCCTCATCCTAGATTACAGGCTTTTGTTTTTGGTATAACATTAGAAGGCAGGGTTGGTAGTCACAGAAAACTAGCATGAATTTGAATGTAGCATCTCCTCAGGACTCTCCCACACTTGGAGCTCCTCCAAAATGACGCCCCCACTCACATGGATGAGTGCCACTGATTCGCGATCATATGATGGTGACTGATTCTAAACCACAGACTCAAACTGGTCCTCAGCACATCGTTTTTGTTTTCCACTACGTTACCAGTAATCAGGGTACAGGTAGTTTTTCTGCCATTCTCCAGCGTACTTTGATCCCTCTTGGTTGTGCGCATTGAATCAGAGCGAGTACACGCCAGTGAAATGTACGTGCATGAGGCAGGATGGGATTTGATTGGTCTAATAAATTAGATCCCAATCGTTAGGATTGGTTGGTGTTTCCCAGGTTTACTCCTGCTGTAGTCAGCAGATATTTGTAGATATACTCTATTTTAAGAACTCATCATGCACTGATTGACATCAGGACATAAAGATCATTTGAACTAGAATAACAACAAGTCTATCTAAATCTGATTACCAACACTGACTTTAATATATTGGGTGGTTTTGGCATTTTTTTTTTCTCACAACAGTGTTGATTTTAGAAACAAAAACTAGTTTTGTCTGTGACATTTTTAAAAACAGAACATGTCAGGAAGTCTTCCTCTTTGTTTTTTCACAATAAGGCTTTTTACAGCCTTTTTATTTCACTTCGTGGTCAGCGCTGTAACAGTTTCTGTCCTTGTTCAGATAAAGATGCTCCCTACCCTTCCCACAATGGACATGTGAATAGTGATTGTTGGTGCAGTGCTTGAATCTCCGTTTGGTTTCCCATGGAGAAAGTTCTCAAAATGCATTAAGTTGTGAAAATAGAGTGTGTTTGTACTTTCATTGGTGTAATGTAGATTACACTGACAATTTTACATGAGTATTTGAAAACAAATATGATGAGTTTGGCAATAAAGGGTTACTTGATCAGCATCCAGTATGGCATATTATCGACAAGTCCCTCTTACGAAACCCACTTCAAAAACTGAACTGTCCCATTAAAATGATGAAACGCACACAGCTGAACATTGTTTTGCCTGCACTTTTGGAAAAAAAGATCATGTTTATTTTCTGGAGTGCCTGGATCAAGACTGGGCCAAGTTTAAGATGAAGTAAAAAATTCAACGACAGGAGAGCCATTTCTTTCCTATATCATAAAAACAGATCAGTGAACCATTTTCAGGATCAAACTATATTTCTCTCTTTGCTACACATATAACGAGATAAAAACATAATCATACCTTAGGAAAACATTCCGAAAATCAATTCAACTTGCAATAAATTGATACAGAACATGTCTTAAGTGGTAGATTAAAGGCGAGGCATCCAGATTTAATGGTCTAATGAAAAAGTCGAACCTACTGAAACTCAGGAGAGCTTGGGAGGAGGATCTAGAGGGGAAAAACTGATGAGATATGGTAGGATATAGCCAGGTCCCAAGGGAAGACGTCAAAGAGTGCAGACTCTGTTAATTACACAGAGGATCATTCATAAAGGGTATCAGACATCCTGTAAAATGGCAAAGCTGAAAGGAGCACAGGCACATTTACACACATCCTTCATGAAAGCCAAACGAGTTGAACTTATGGAAAAATATAGTTACATTCACCAATCCTGAATAGCTACCTAGGGAGAGGATGTCAATGTTAATCTACAACCCAGATTCCAATGAAGTGTTAGTGCCCATGGCATGGCTAACTTGACCATCTGTGAAGGCTCCATTAATGCTGAAAGGTACATACAGGTTTTGGAGCAACATATGCTGCCATCCAAGCCACGGCTTTTTCAGGGACGTCCCTGCTTATTTCAGCAAGACAATGACAAGACACATTCTGCACCTGTTACAACAGTGTGGCTTTGTAGTAAAAGAGTGCAGGTACTAGACTGGCCTGCCTGCAGTCCAGACCTGTCTCCCATTGAAAATGCATGGAGCATTATGAAGAGCAAAATATGACAACAGAGACCCCGGACTGTTGATCAACTGAAGTTGTTCATCAATCAAGAATGGTAAAGAATTCCACCTCCAAAGCTTCAACAATTAGTGTCCTCAGTTCACAAACGCTTATTGAGTGTTGTTAAAAGGAAAGGTGATGGAACACAGTGGGAAACATGAGCCTGACCCAGCTTTTTAGGAACATGTTGCAGCCATCAAATTCAAAGTGAGTAAAAACACTAAAGTTTATCAGTTTGAAGAATAAATATCTTGTCTTTGTAGTGTATTAATTTGAATAAAGGTTAAACGGGATTTGCAAATCCTTTTATTCTGTTTTTATTTATGTTTAATACAACATCCCAACTTCAGTGGAATTAGGGTTTTACTATGAGCCATTTTTTCAAACAAGCTCTAGAATTTTTTATTATTTAAGAAAAATTTGCATAATGTTGTAATATTTTCTTTTTAATTCTTACATAAGTAGAAAACAAAAGAGTCTGGACAAAATATGATGGGTTTTGTCTGCAAACTTTTCATTTCACATGTCAGCTAGAGGCGGTGTAGTTAAAGAGTTTTTGGAAACTGCACCCTTCAGCAAACGTCCCCTTTGCTTCGTGATAAACTGCCTGTGCTCATTGTGTTCTGTTTATATTTATGTTTATCGCAACATAACTTCAGTGGAACTGTGGTCGTATATTAGAGGCTGTTTTATGAAAAGTGTTTAAGTGGTAAATGATGCAATGTTTGTGGTAGATGGGACGGATAATGCTGTTATAAGTGAGTTAACTCTTCCCAGTTCGGTACCTAAAGTTATGACACTCTTGATAATTATTTAATGATGTTAATTATCCAATATGAGGTCAGTTGGGGTGGTCATTACTGTTTGGATGTAAATGATGGATATAAAATGAGATGGTATAACTGCTGGTTCATTCACATAATGGTTCAAAATTACTAAACTCAAGCCATGTGTCTACTTACGGGACTGTTCAGTGAGTTGCATCAGGATGTCAATGAGAGAGTGTAGACCTCCACGGCCAGCCTGAAGCATAGACAGCAGGACACACACTCCCCCATAGTGGATGAAGAGACCACGTTTCTCCTCTGAGATCAGCTCTGTGTGGAGACTGTCGAGAGCCTGGGCCACCACGTCAGCTGCAGACAGGACGGAGACAAGTGAAGAGTTCATATAGAGTTACTTTATTGGGTTTTAGACCTGTTATTAAACTCAACTGATCTTTTACTCTTTTCTGTGAATTAGCCATACATCATGAAGCTCAAAGAATAAAATACACATCCAAAGTTCAACAAATGTTGTTTCCCATCAAACTTATTCCTTTATTCAAGCTGTTCCTTTCTGTCTATATCTCTACAAACTATCTCATGCAGTACCATCTGCCATTCCTCTGCAGTTACTTTAAAAGTTCAGAACCCATTCAGCCTGACATATTTAAACTTCTGATCTGCCGTCACCTCCTCAGACAGTTCTGAGAATTTCTGAAGTTCTGAGAAAATTCTCCACAAATGTCCAGCAGTGCTGGATTTACACAACCTGACATGAGATAAAAGCTTTCTTTATGATTCTGGACTGATTATGGTTAGTTCCTTCCAGAATGGTATCTATTAAGCGTAAAAGTCCAGGGGATGCGAGGGAATGAAGCATCTCTCCATTATACTCAATCTGGTTTCACGTCAGTCCAGAGAGGGAGAGGAAACCTGGTGAGCAGACTGACAGCAAGTGGTCTATAGAGACATGCTGAGAGCACTGGGGCATTACGAGCAGATGTGGTTGATTCAGAGGTGAGTTTCACAACATGTGTCATAGCATATAGGCTGCAGCTACTCAGTGCTGGAAGATTTATAGCGTGGAAGTCCACTAAGCAAGACTTGGAAGTAGCTAAAAGCTCCTCTTGCCCTTTTCAAATATTTGGATCAGAGTCAGACTGAAAACTTGAAGCCATGCTGCTGCTCTGGGAGGATAATGAGCTTTGGAAAGAGTACAAAACTGGCCCCGGTAGAGGACCAAGGATTGGTGTTGAGCTGAACGATAGAAGAAGAATCTTAAGGGTTGCAATACCAACATATTACTGGTATCACCAATCGGAACACTGGAAAAACTGAAATCCAAGCAAGCGTTTCTGTCTTACTTTTAGTGAAATGGTAAAATGGAATGGACCAGTACTTATATAGCGCTTTTCTAGTCTTACCAACTACTCAAAGCGCTTTACACTGCCAGCCTCATTCACCCAATCACACCACATTCACACATTGATGGCCGGTTTTTATGCTAATCAAACCATCAGCTATATCTAACATTCACACGACATTCATACACCACTGAACAACAGTGGGAGCAACTTGGGGTTCAGTCTTGCTCAAGGACACTTCGGCATGCAGGAGCTGGAATTGAACCCACAACCTTCTGATTGTGGGGCGACAACTCTACCACTGACCCACAGCCGAAAATGAAAATGTCTTATTATACTTGATATGACCCACAATCAACTGAAAAGTCCAGAAACATGTCTTCCTCAAGATATTTAAAGACAAAAAGGAGGTGTGAATTGCTTGTAACAAAGAAAAAAATCTGCCAATAGGATAAGAAAAATTTGCTTGTCAAGTTTCTTGAAATTAGAAAAATGTCTTAATACAAGAAACCTTTTCTTATCCCATTGGCAGACTTTTTGTTTTACTCGTTAAAGCAATTCATGCCTCATTTTTGTCTTTTAATAACTTGAAATTAGACATTTTTTCTGGACTGGTCAGGTGAATGTGGCTCATTCAGTCTAAAAAGGCATTTTCTACTAAAACTACGACACAAACACTTATTTGGATTTCATTTTTTCTGCAGTAAATTAGTATTAACCAGATTTCATCTGCATGCAAACTCTGTGGAGTTAAATATTTTTTTCTAGCGGTGAGTTCTTTTTCTCACACATCATCTCCTCATTGTGGCTGATTAAACTGTTTTCTGTACTTTTCCAAAGCTGCATAAACATTTCTTCTGTTACAACATTACAATGAGCTGCTTTGGGTTAAAGACTCTTCATGCTATCAGTGAGGTCACAACATGTGTGCGCTCTCTGTTGTGTGATAGATTAACGATGATAAATACTGATGAGACTTAAAACTGGAGCAGATGGGGTTAGAAGATATTAATTTACACTCAGAATCACAGTTATTTTAGGTTTGATCTGATCAAAATCATCATCTGAAAATTCCCCAAAGGTGTTAAAAACTTGAAATTTAAAAAAGGTTTCGAATCTATATTTCTATGAGACCAGAAAAGCATAAAGTCTACCACCACACTTATGCAAATACAATCTTAATCTGTTTGTGAATTTATCAATGCAGAAATCTCCTCCAGTCATAGATACAATCGGTCAAAAATATCAACCTCTGGTAGAAGCTAAAAGAAATAACAGCTGCCCACTAAAGGGATTAGAGATTACTCATTGAGCACAGCAATCTAACAACAGCTGTTCAGATATTAAATCTGGAATAAGTCTGAGTTTGTCTATGTGTGGGTGTTGTTTATGTAGCTCTGTAACTGAATCTATCAAAATGACTTATCAACACAATCCAGGTTTATCAAAAGTCACAAATTGGCTAAGAAGGGTCTTAAAATAGCTCATATAAATATATGAAGGATAAGAAACAAATAAACAAAAAGCTTGTGGGGATCTAAATAAACTAAACTGGATGAGGAAGCGATACTCATAAGGCTCCTCCTACATCAGAGTGTCTGTGTGGCAGAAAACCTACATCTGCACTCATAAAATCCTTTGTTCACAAACAGTGTTTAATTACCTGAAGGTAATGAAGCGAGCAAAGAGTACAACATTATTATTATTTTTAGTTCATTTTGACTTTTTCACTGAAATTAAACAAGAAGCATACATTAGAAAACATAAAATTACTCAAATAAAATAAATTCTAAGAAACTGTTGTTTTAGTTTTGGGAAAATAAAATATTATTTAACTTAGTTTGAGCCACATTTGCATGACAAGTCTAGAAAAAAAAATCAACATATTAACTGACAATAATGACCCCTGAATTGCCCATAAAGTTTAAAAAAAATGCAAGTGGCGTAAGTCAATTCTATTTTCCTATAGGCAGATCTTTTTGGTGTCTTTCTTGTCTTTAAATGTCTTATTATAATATTAATAATAAACATCATTTATAAAGCAGTTTTCAAAACAATGTTACAAAGTGCTTTACAGAATTAAAAAATAAGCATTAAAAAAAATAATAGAGAAGACATAAGAGAGACGTAAAAGAGAAATGTGAGGAGTAAAAGAAGCTAAAAAAAATACCACCAAGTAAGAGAAAGATTGACATCAGAAAACTAAAACAACAAAGGCTTAAAAACAATTAAGATATCAAAAGATAAAGGATTGAAGATCCTGTGGATGATACTGTCAAAGAAAAAGTTAAATAAGACGTCTCTCTGCACTTGACAGGAGAATGAGGTTCATATCAAGCCTACAAAGACATTTTTTAAATTTGAAAATAAAACAAAACTTGCTTGGATTTCAGTTTGTGTATCTGTGTCTGACTTGAGCCCAGTTATGTACCAATTCCAGTTCCTTCAAAATAAATATTAATCAGCTCAATGAATTGGCCCAAATAATAAATCAATCTGTGTCTTGTAAACAGCATTTTTTAACAGAACTAAATTTGCTTATATTCTCAAGTAATGTTTTGTATGTATATCAATTACAAGGAGTCTATAGATTCACTGATCTGAATTGACGACTGTTTCTAAATGCACCAGCTCACAGCACACAAGAGACAGTGTTAGAGAAACGGTGGGTGGACTGAAAGTTGTGATCCAGGTAACTGAGGTTTGGGAGAAAATGACACACAAGATCATTTAAGTGCTTAAAGTTCACATCCTTTAACAATCAATTCATGTGGTCTCAATTCATCATCATCAAACCACACACGAGATAAATGTTTGTCATAATGAAAACAAAGTTTAAAAACTTCTTACGGAGGGAGGCCGGTGACAACAGCAGGAGACGTGAGCAACTGTGGTGTGAAAATCACAATCCGAGTTACGGAGAGACAAAAACAAGGTCTTGAATTTTTTTCTCATTATAGTTTTTATACAGCAGCATTGCTCCTCTGGGAAAAGTAAAGAAATGAGTTCTGACACTTTGTTTGGATCTATTTTTATCTCTTTTTGCCTGCAGTTATAAACTTTTCTAGTTGAAAAAGAACATTTTTAAAGTCTTTTATCTGTTGGAAAAAACATTTATTTTATTTTTTAATTTAAGCTATAAAAATGGCTTTATTTATTTATTTATTTATTTTTACCCAGTTACATGCATAGACTGTAAAAAAAAAAAAAAAAAAATGGACGTCATCTCGCTCAGCTCAAACTGAGGTCGCCACAAAAACTGCTCCCCCTTGTGACTGGCTGCAGTATAGGTCAAAAACTCTGTCTCTATATTCATTCCAGATGGGCTGTGGTCAAACTTTGAAAAATTATCACACCTCGTAGAAACGTTTCTCACATCCGTATGCTGTGGTGATATTTATACATTTTTGGGCTGCAGTGTGTTAAAGTCCTCTTTTTTCTGAAATGTTTCATTTTCATTAGTTATTAGAGGTTAAAAACAGGGTTTTACGTCTTGTTTAACGATGATTGACAGCTGCCGTTCTTGTGTAGTTTTTTCAGGAATAATAAAATACATCAGGAAGTAGAGTTAAGAGGAGATTAGATGGTCTAAAGAAAAAAAAGTAATAATTTTCTTCACCCGCTTCCACTCAGATTTTCTCAGAGTCCCTCATAGTCTCTACAGCGCAGACTCTGGCGGCACAATGGCGGCTCCTGTGACGGAGGTTTTTTGGCTTCAAAACCATAAATTGGTAAAAGGCAGAGCCACACTGTCCATATACAGTCTATGGTTACATCAAACTGAACATTTTAATGAAATCCAAGCTATCAATATTTGAAGTGCCTTATTCAAGAGAAATTCATGTTCCATACTAGTAAGCTCTATCTCTTTTGTTAGTCTTGCTTCTCCTGACTGGCTGATGAACTACTCACTAAGTTTTAATAAAATGCTTAAACAGATGCTAAGACATCGCTGAGTTAGATTAAATAACTTTATACCAAATTTGGCAAATGGTTTGGTTTGCCTGGCACACACAGACACCACTTTTACCAGTTAGAGTCTAAGTATTTCATCGCTGGTTTAATAGTTTCTTACAGACACTTGAGTGTCTCACTCTTAGTTAAACATCCTGCAGTATCAATAGATTCACAACCACCAGCCACACACACACACACACACATAAACACAGGGGAAGTTCAACTAAAGCACTATTTGCACAGGATTGGTGTTACGCGGGGACCTCTGTTCATTTTTAGAATTTCCCCCTGATGTCAGTTTTTGGTGTAGCGCATTCGCACTGGATAAGCGAAGCTTGTTAGTAACTTGGTCATTCTCATGTTTCTGAGTGAAATCGCTGCTCAGACCAACCTGCAGCACCTCACTCTGCAGCGGCTTTGACATCCACATCCAGCTTTGGTCAAACTTTTATTGTTCATGCAAAAAACGTGCAGTGAAAATGTCAGGGACATACAAATTTGTTTATATTTAGGTTACTTGTTTTTTGACCTTTTGGGTTATGGAGCTGTGATTGTGTTCATCCATCTGTGAGTGACATGATGATACATTCATAAAAGTAGACAAGGCTATTTATACTGAATATTGACCGATGACATAGGGGCACACAGAGAGTCTCCTTCCATCTGATGTCTGTCCAAAGTGTTTTTAAAACCTTTGCTTAAAATGACCAACACTGCCTTAATCATTTTTGACCAGAAATAATCAGAAAAAGCTGCAGAGACTGTCTTGAAATTATATCACCACCCAAACTTACAGAGATGCTGATTCAGACTGGATTACTCTTATCAGAGGACCTCTGTGTGTCTGAAATATGCTCGGTGATTTTATAATTATCTACAGATGTATCACTTACTTCATGGAGCGCTGATAATGATTCTGAAAACTGAAACATCATAGGCTAGTTTTTAAAAGTTGATGTGTATTTTTTTCTAAGTCCATTTCTGTTTTCAAAATCTGCCTGTGATAAATGATTTATGTTGGATCTAAATAAAGAGTAAACCACCAAAAACTTTTTCCTTTTCCATTATTAGTCTTTGTGGAACCAACTTGGCTCAGCCAAACGGAGTGGCAGATCAAATTAAACATTATCACTTTATTTCTCCGCCTTGTTTAAACTGTAGTAAAAAATATCTGTTTGGCTCCTTCTTAATGTCAGCTGTCTCCTAGCAACTTTGTTTTTTTCTGAACTGCTTGAATTCCATCCTGGATGTTGGAGGGAGATAAATGAAATACGTCAGAGATCTGTGGTTTCTCATCGTATGAGATTAACCATCTGTGGCTTGGAGTGAGCGTTTTGTATTCTGGACCAGTGCTCTGTCAGTCAATCAAAAAGATAAAAAGAACTTTTTTTTATATAAAACAAAATAACGTCAGAAAGACACAATCAAATATTTCAAATGGATACACTGATTTATGTAAAAGTTTTGATCCTTCTTCACTGCGCACATGCATGTGAGCTCAGTGTTGTTACCTTGTGTGACAGTGCGCAGGATGATGAGGATGGAGAGGATGCATGTGTGAGGACAGGGACTCCGGTACAGGGGCCATCGCCTGCAGGGTCCAGCAGCAGCCTCACTGCAGGACTTGTGAAAGTCTGGATCTTCAGATGTTGTTAACGGAGCTGACGCCTTTGACACTTGCTCTCCTATCCGCCGCAGAGTAGCAGACAGTGCAACGTGCTGCGCAAACACACAGACACACACATTCACATTATGCTTGTTGCTCAACGTTTATGACTGTTTATGCATGTGTGTGTGTTATATAACTGAAAATAATCCTGGCATGCCGGATACGATCGCTGTCAAACATCACCGTAGAAAAGAAAAAGGTCAGTTTGTTGTGAAGCCCGCGGGCTTCTTTTTTTGACTTCTCAAAATAACTGATACTGCCAATAAACCAATTTAGCTAGCTCCCCACAGCAGGAGTCCAGATGAGGAGGCTGTGGATAACAAACTGTGGGCCACAGGCGAGGTTTGAGGATGGAGCGCAGCTCACAATCAGGACTGAGAGGTTGGGAAGTGATCTTAAACCAGACGCCTGCAGTGTGATGGGGAGGAATTGAGCAATAAGGCAGATATCTCCCGTTTAATTCAGATGTGTAGATCTCGTGTGTGTTTCTCTTTTTCTTTTGAGAATTAAAACTCCTAAAAAAGCAAGAGCTAAGCACGATGCAGGCCACTGAATTCACAGCAGAAGCTGGATCCCCTGAGCTGATCGTGTTTGACAGCACAGGCAGTTAATCACAAAGCAAAGGGGACGTTTGCTGAAGGGTGCAGATATCTAAAAACACTATTTTTGGCCCTGATAAAGTGTCTCTTTTAACTACAGACACCGCCTCTAGCTGATGTGTGAAACGAAAAGTTTGCAGACAAATGTCATCATATTTTGTCCAGACTTTTGTTTTTTACTTATGTAAGAATATAAAAGAAAATATTACAAGATTCTGAAAATTCTTCTTAAATAATAATAACCTCTTGAGCTTGTTTGAAAATATGGCTCATAGTAAGACCCCAATTCCAATGAAGTTGGGATGTTAAGACGTAAATAATAACAGAATGAAATGAATTGTAAATCCTATTTAACCTAAATTCAAATGAACACCCTACAAAGACAAGATATATATTGTTCAAACTAATAAACTTTATTGTTTTTATGCAAATATTCACTCATTTTAAATTTGATGGCTGCAACAGGTTCCTAAAAAGCTGGGTCAGGGTCATGTTTCCACTGTGTTCCATCACCTTTCCTTTTAACAACACTCAATAAGTGTTTGTGAACTGAGGACACTAATTGTTGAAGCTTTGGAGGTGGAATTCTTTACCATTCTTGATTGATGAACAACTTCAGTTGATCAACAGTCCGGGGTCTCTGTTGTTGTATTTTGTGCTTCATAGTGCTCCACACATTTTCAATGGGAGACAGGTCTGGACTGCAGGCAGGCCAGTCTATTACCTGCACTCTTTTACTACTGAGCCACGCTGTTGTAACACGTGCAGAATGTGTCTTGTCATTGTCTTGCTGAAATAAGCAGGGACGTCCCTGAAAAAGACGTGGCTTGGATGGCAGCATATGTTGCTCCAAAACCTGTATGTACCTTTCAGCATTAATGGAGCCTTCACAGATGGTCAAGTTAGCCATGCCATGGGCACTAACACACCCCCATACCATCACAGATGCTGGCTTTGAGACTTTGACCTGAGAACAATCCAGATTGTCCTTTTCCTCTTTGGCCTGGAGGACACCACGTCCATGATTTCCAAAATCAATTTGAAATGTGGACTCGTCAGACCACAGCACACTTTTCCACTTTGCGTCAGTCCATCTCAGATGAGCTCGGGTCCAGAGAAGCCGGCGGTGTTTCTGGGTGTTGTTGATATATGTCTTTGTCTTTGCATGGTAGAGTTTGAACTTGCACTTGTAGATGTAGTGATGAACTGTGTTAACTGACAATGGTTTTCTGAAGTGTTCCTGAGCCCACGTGGTAATATCCTTTACACAATGATGTTGGTTTTTAATGCAGTGCTGCCTGAGGGGTCAAAGGTCACGGGCATTCAGTGTTGGTTTTCAGCCTTGCTGCTTACGTGCAGAGATTTCTCCAGATTCTCTGAATCTTTTGATGATATTATGGACTGTAGATGATCAAATCCATCAATTCTTTACAATTAAATGTTGAGAGACATTGTTCTTCAACTGTTGGACTATTTGCTCACGCAGTTGTTCACAAAGTGGGGAGCCTCGCTCTGCCCTTGCTTGTGAACAACTGAGCCTTTCAGGGCTTCTTTCAGGCTCCTTTTATACCCAATCATGACACTCACCTGTTTCCAATGAACCTGTTCACCTGTGGAATGTTCCAAACAGGTGTTTTTGGAGCATTCCTTAACTTTCACAGTCTTTTGTTGACCCTGTCCCAACTTTTTAGGAACATGTTTCAGGCATCAAATTCAAAATGTACTTACGTTTCACAAAATGTTAAAACTTCATTGGAATGGGGTTGTAATTATTCTACTCGTTCTTTTGTAATGTGACACTACATGCAGGAAAAAATGAGTCATATTTTTACCGGCGTAGAGCTGTCCATGTGTCTCAAAACAGAGTGGATGAGACGAAGCAGGTTGATTAGGAGTTCATCTTCTGATGAAGGTGTACGATGAAGCTGATCTGCTAATAATGGCAACACCTGGGAAGGAGTAAAAAATGTTTATACATTTAGCTTTCATTCTCTCATTTTCATTGATGCAAATCTTGCATTAAAGTTGACAGAATGTGTGAAGCTATAGCCATCATGTCACCTTAAGGCATCTCTCATTGAGTAAGACCTCTGGGGGCAAACACTGGTCGACAACTTTCCCTTTGTTTCCTGCTGCTGATGAGAAAATCTGCCCATCAAGTACCCAGTCCAGCAGTAGGGTAAGAAGCTTTGCTGATGTGTGACTGAAGCAGGCCTGGAGGAAAGGAGAGTAAATCATATAGGTTTGACTTTTAATGCCGGGATTCAATCAGGATAAGTGTTTAAAGTTTTCAGAAAATTATGAATAAAAGTTCTGGACTGGGTTATTTTTTCTTACAGGGGATTAACCTGTGAAATCAAAAAAGTGATGGAATGAAAGTTTGACTCACTCAATCTCTATAAAATAAGAAGGAAAATCATCCTTGAAATGAAAAGTGTGAATCAGCTCCTCAACTGATGAGTGTGTAAATGAGTTTATCTAACTAACAGGATTGGAGTACCTTGTTGCTGGATTTCCCAGTAGAAGCAGTTTTCTCCTTTTTGGATGGTTTCACACTGTCAATGCTTTTCACACTCATTTTTTCACAACCTCTTGACGATGCACTGTGCTCCAACTTCCTCTGAAACAAACCAGTTAGTCAAAAACTGATTTTACATGATATGATGTTTCAAACGTGATGTATTTCACAGTCTGTGTTTGTTGTCAGTGTGTTCTTACCTGAAGGTTGTCAAGTCGAGCCTGGACCCTCCTCCCCTGGCTCTCCAACCTCTGATTGTGCTCACTGATCTCTTTTATCTGTTGATTTTAAATACACTGAAAATCATTCTGTTGCAGAAACCACGGGTTAGAAACCTTTTCTTTCTCTTTCTTAATTCCTTGAAAATGCCAATCCCTGCTTCCAATTCTGTCCTTGTTGCTGTGTCATAGCCCCCTCTTGTGGTCTATAGTGCTAACTGTTTGCCATGAGCTCTACATTACCCAACTAATGTAAAACTAAGATTTGATGGGACACTTCAAAATTTAAGTCATACATTACCTTAATGGTTTATTGTGTACGTAGCATGATTTAAACTTATTCTCATAACAAACAAATAACACTGAGATATAGTTTCACTCTAACAGAAGTCAGAAGGTTTTCACTTTGATACCAATGAAAACTGTAAATGATAATCAACCTCTAATCAAATGAAAGAACGTTGCATAAAGGTTCATTCATGACAACTTCCTACCTGTTTCTTCATTTTGTCGTTCTGGTCCTTGATGATGTCAAAGCTGGATTTAAGCCTCCTGTTTTCTTTGTTCTTCTCTCGAAGAAGATCCTGCAGCTGGCTCAACTCTTGCCTGTGTTTCTGGTGATAAGTAACTTAGACATTCAGACACCATGCTTAGTCACCTTCAAATGAAAACACCTATCCAGCTTTCAGTATTTTTGTAACTTTGGGAACCTCTTACATATGCAAAGTACCCAGACTCTGGCAAATGACTTTAAAACAGTAATGAGTAATTTGTACTTAGTCTTTGTGACATCACCCGTCTGTTCCTGATACAGTCAAATGTAGCCAATCATTGGACAGGGCCATCTTGGATATTAGGCACGTTTTGAGCTTCCTTTCTAACAGCTATAGGGTGCCCATCAGTCACACGAGCTGAGCTGAGCCTCTGATTGGACAAACTCATAATCCTAATATCTTTTAAATGCTGAGTTACAAAAATAAATTCACCCCCCGTACAGTGTGTGTTGAAAGTGAAATTAGCATTTCTGACTCCAGCAGTTTTTTGAACCAGGCTGTAAATATGATTTTTAATGCTGTAAAAGTCAGTTTGTTTTGGCTTGGTGTGTACGTGACTTGCAGTCTTTCTGCAGTCAGCCTCTAGCAGATTATCGATGAACAGCAACTTTTAGCAGTTCCACATAGCCTTCATTTTCTCTACTGGCTGTTGCCCCTTGGTATTAAGTTATAGTTACTCATTACTTTCCAAAAACTAATTGCATTAATCATAGAATTACTCCTTCGGGGAATAATAATTGCATTATTTTTTTGAAAACCTTCAGAAATGGAAAAAATATATATTTTTCTGGGACATAATGTACACTTCACATGTATTTCCTTGTCTTTTACATCAATAACGTTGAAGTAGTGTCTGTATTTCCATCCTTAAACACCAGGTTTTTAACTCCACAGATTGCTTCGGACTTGCACACAGTTTATTTGCAGCTTCTGTGTCTCCTGATTAAGGAGGGAGTCTCCCGCTCTACTCCTGACTTTACATTTCTTCTGCTTAAAAACCTGTCAACATGAAATTGTACTCTACCTTTAGCCTATCATCATTACACAGTTTATTTGCAGCTCCTGCCCTGAGCCTGGCTGAGTGAAAGAGATGGGATACAAAGTAACACGCTGCATTTCACTGTTGGTAACAGTAAGGCCATTATAACTTTTGAAATATTAACTAATTAGATTATCCGTTACTGGAAAAAGTTTTTACAGCCATTATTCCCAACAGTGAAAGTACCTGAACTAAATGTCATGAGAGTCATGAGAGGGAGAATGCTTCCCTAATGTTAAACTCCTGTGTGCTGAATATTACAAGCTGGAGCCCATGAGTGTCTGACCTCCTCTGCAGCAACAAAGCGAGTGTGTAGCATCTCAAGACCAGCCAGTTTCCCAAAAGCCTCCTCCTGTTTCTTCAGCCTCCTTTCTCGTTCCTGCAGCTCCCTCTCCCACTCCTGCTGGCTTTGTCGCTCTGACTGTTTACACAAACATACAAACACACGTCAGTTGATTTTTACTATATTTCAGTTTATTTACTGATAAATAAAATCTTTCAGATGCTTCTGCTCTCTCTCTCACCCTAAGTTGTTCATAAATGGTCATCATCTCCTGGTACACCTCCGCTAGCACCAATGTGGAGGAACGACTTGAGTCAGGGGGTTGATGAGCTCTCTGAACCTCTTCATTGACCAAAGTCTCCAGGGAACCAGGGCTACCGACCAGACAGGAGGACAAGGTCACATCTGAACAAACAGAGGGGACAATATGTTTTGATATACAGAAAACAGACATTAATCAAACTCTAATTTATTACCTATCTCAATAAAAGGCTTTCATTTAAAATAAATAAATAATTGAGCTTGAAGTCTGTGAGGCCTGTTTCATTCTTCATGAACACCTCATGCAGAGAAGTGAAGTCAGTTCACAGTTTCATGAAGCACAAACATATCAGGATGGAATAAACCAGCACACCTGTTTCTGTAAACAACACCTGAGAGTCCCTCAGAAACTGATCAGCTGTTGTGTCCCTGCTCGGGTCTTCATCGCTGCCATGAGCACTCTGGTCACTGCAAAAATACAACAAAATGATACCACAGCACAGTGTTGACAAATGGTTGGATTACTTGTGTTTCACTCACTTGTCTGGTTGGCTTGTCGCTGCTTTAAACAGCTTATGTAAAGCTTCACTGTAAGTTTGTGTGTCTTTGCTTCGCTGCCTCTGTGCTGCCTCTGGAATCAAGAAATGAAATAAATGATGAGTTTCTGTCTGTATCACTGAAATACATGAACTGTGACTTTAAATACAACTGAACCAATGTCTGGGGCCCTGTATTAAGTCCACTTACCATCTTTAGTTTCTGAGATAAAGTCTTCTGACTGGGGCATCTGAAATAACATACATACAAACAGAACATTTTTTTAAAGAACATGTTATGGTGTTTTTTTATCTGTACAAATGTTCAGAGTGAGAATATCACGGCTGTGGGCTAGATGTTGACTTTTCTGTCAGATTCAAAGCAAAGTAAATGTAAATTAAATAAAATAGTTAATGCTCGCTTGTTCCCATGTAAGCTTAAATTGGACAGATCAGTGACCCAAAGCCATGAGCGAGTAACTGAAGATCACCTAAGAGTTAGGCGAGCCTTTTTGTAAAATAAATAATAATAATAATAATAATAAAAAAAATACTTTGGTCACATACTAACCTGTTTCATCCGTACATAATATTTCTGTGTCAGCTTCTCGGCTTTATCGGCAGTGCTGCGGTCTTTAACCTGCAGATTCATCGCTGATAGAGGCAAATCCGATTGAGATACAGCAGTTCAGCGTCGACTCTGCTCCTATGATTACATCTAGTATCCAAACTTAAAACAGACCACACTTCTTACAGTTTGAGGAATGATGTTTAGAATTTTCACATCTAGCCCCATAAAGCAGCCCCCAAACAACCAAAACACAACTCAAACTTAGCGGATGAATGATCACGTGATGTAAATGTCTTGTCTTCCTCGCGACCAGCGCCCTCTAGTGGTAAGGAGTGTGAACAGCGCAGTTTTCATCATATTTCACACTCAAGACCGTTAACGCTTCACAAAAGGTGAGTACAGAATCAGATGGGGTTGAAATTGAAAGGGTGCATGGAAATAAATTCCTTGGAGTTACAGTAGATGACAGACTGGATTGTAAACCTCACATCAAACGTTCAGTCCAAGGTTTTTGCAGAAAGCACTGCAATCGTATACAAAGCAAAACTACTAACGGATCATAATTCTATTTGCGGCCTTTCTTTTTACTGGTCTTGCCATGTTTGCATTACTGTGCTGAGCTTTGGGGAAATACTGTAAACACCTCATTACAGTGACTGACCATGCTACAGAAAAGAGCAACAAGGACTATTCACAAGGTCAAATACATGACACCTACCGATACACTTCTTATATATATATATATATATATATATATATATATATATATATATATATATATATATATATATATATATATATATATATATATCTTAAGCACATGTCAGATGATGAGAAAATAAAAAAACTGTTGAATTTTGGTATTAAAATTTTTTCTCATATCTCTTTTAAATTTTTAATTTCATCCGATATTTTCCCCCTATACCTGTTCTGTGAAACTAAATTTTAATATAGTTTAAATGCTTTAAGTGTTGTTGTTTTTCTTTTTTTTTTTTTAAAGTCAAAGGAACTGTATTCTAACAAAGAGGGAACAACTTTGCTCATTTTCTTCTTCTTAACATATAAAAAGTGCTCACTGACCTCAAGCAAAAATGTTGCATGTAAGATGAAAAGGGCAATCAGGATTTTAATTTAGTCTAAGAGCCACAAAGGATCAGTCAAAGAAATGTAAAACTTTCATCTACTCTCAGTTTTTAATGTCCTGAGGCCAAGCACTGATTTTTTAAGCTGATTGATGCAGAGCATTTCATTCAGCTTCATTGTAGTAACAGCAACAAGGCAGAAGGTGTCAGTATCCTTCAGGAGCAACATCATCAGGCACTAATGTAACACTCTGCAGCGGTATGGTTTTGCCTCACCAAGGGCCATCAGCAAAGTCTGTGAACTCCCCAGGAGCTGAGATCAGTCCACACCATGTTCAGATTCATCTACAGGCCCATACAGCATAATCCTATCATCTTCAAGTAGACTCATCTTCTCTCTCTCTCTCTCTCTCTCTCTCTCTCTCTCTCTCTCTCTCTCTCTCTGTCTATCTCTCTCTCTCTCTCTCTCTCTCTCTCTCTCTCTCTCTCTCTCTCTCTCTCTCTCTCTCTTTTGTTGCTTTTTTGCTATAAACATTATGAGCTGATACAGAAGTGATTTTGTTGGGCATAATCATTTTGTAAAGCACTCAAACCGTGGAGTAAATGTAAAAAATGTGCTAAAGAGGACAATAGTAATAACTCTGAATTATTTAAGTACAGTGCCACAGAGCTGCGGTGGCACTCACTTAACAATTACAGACACGTTATGTGAAGCAACAGGTTTAAAAAAAAAAAAAAAAAGAAAAGACTGAGACTCTCATGTTGGGGATAACCACACATTAACCCTGAGTGCCTCTCCAGCTCACCATTAAGCCGTTACACTTGTACCAGGTTCACTCTAGACTAGAACAGTCCACAACTAGGCCTTAAGATTAATGGCCTCCGCCTGTGTTTGGCTAATTAGCAGCGAGCATCATTAATACACATTCTCATGTTTCCATCTCTAAGCACCCTGCAGGCTTTTGCTGACATGGAGAGAAATTAGCTGGCACATACGCTAACACTGATCTTCATTAGAGAACTATTTGCTTTGTCCACTTTATATGGAAATTACTGTTCTTTCATGTTAATTGGTGATTTCAGATTCTTATTTGGACCTTTGTTGTCAATTTGCGCCAAAGGAGACAGTTTAAGACCATTTTTGGTACGTTTCATGTGTTGCATTAGATAATTATGTTAAGGTCATAGGTTAGCTTAAAGGTTAAGGTCAGGGTTAGCTGTACCGTCTGAGCTGCTATATTTTCACTAATACAGTAGATAGGAATAGAGTTTCTAAGGAAACATGAGTTTTTTTTCTTATCCTTGAGCAAAAATGTTTTAGTTTCTCTTCCTATAATACAATAAAAGTATCCCACAGATGATGGTAAGATAATTGGGACTGGTGGTCACCAAACGGTGGGACATCTTGCGTATTATTCTCTTGTTTATTACAACAGAGTTTATAGTCTGTGTTTTCTTTTTTTTCTCTCTCAGATTATTTTTCCGTGTATGTGTGTGTCTGTGTGTCTGTGTGTTAGTGTGTGCAGACACTGGGTGCAGCACAGACAGTCTGATGGGATGTGCCCGGCAGTTATCGCTTGCACCTTCTGTTTTCAGACAAACATCACAAACACACACGAGCCAGCCCAGGGGAAACAAGTAGACAAAAGCAATCAAGTCCAATCATTGAATTAACAACATATTGCTGTGTTGTACTGGTGATGCAATTATCCCCTGTCTCCTGATACAAAGCTGTGAGCACACACACATACACACACTCACACACGCGCATACACACACAAGTGGTCTCACACTCAATTAAAGTGGTGATGGCAGCGCTCTGCTGTGAGAATGATTGTGTTTCAATTGCCATGACTCTCGGAGTCCTCAGAGCAGTATTATGTATGCTAATGCAAGCTGTAAAGACGGATCTGGGGTTCAGGGGGGGCCCTGGAGCAATTACACTGCCTCAGAGTGCGGACAAGACACCATGTCCCTGAGCATGAGAGGCACTTTTATGGGCTTTTCATATTAAGAACAATATTGAGATATGGTGAGGATAGCCAACAGAGCAAATAGAGACATAGGGGTTAGATCTTTGTGCTGGTGTAACTGGACAAATTTGGTCTTGGATATAAAAAATAAAATAAAAATATAAAGAAAACTTGGTCGATATTTATTTCCTCAAATGTCATGAGTTGAGTACAGTGAAGAACAGAAAGTAGAGTTACTGGTGGCTCAAATGCTACCATTTAATACCAGGCATCTTTGCAAGTCATAGTAAGTTGCAGCTGCAGGCAAATAATAATAACAATCTTTTATTAAACCAGGTAAAGCCTCATTGAGATTAAAATCTCTTTTACAAGAGTGACCTGGGCCAGACGGCAACATAAAGTCATATCATAAAGTTACAGACATTTACAGTCAACAGTTCATTTGTAAACACTCAGTTTTCATTTGTCACAGTTTACAGTATAAACGCAATAAAGATGCCAACAAAATGTAGAGCAGAACAATTCATACCTTAAAATAGGACAAGCGTATAAAAATACAAGAGGAACAACAGCCCACCTGTTATTTTCACAGTCTTTTAAAACCGATTGAAACTCTCTTAAGGTGACCAGCTGAGGCAGTTTCAGATCCTTCTGAAATAAAACCATAGCCTGTGTATTCACATGGATGCTTTACATTTTCACCATAGACTGTATAAAATATGGACGTAGTCTCTGCGACGTCACCGGCCTGTTCCTGATGCAGAGCAATGAAGCTGATCGTCATACTGGATATGACGCAGGCTTTGAGCTTCCTTTCTAACAGCTATAGGTCGCCCGTCAGTCACATGAGCTGAGCTGAGACACTGATTGGACACACTTGTCATCCAAATATCTTCTTAACTGCCGAGTTAGAAAAAATTCACCCCTCTACAGTCTGCGCTGATGGCAAAATCAGCTTTTCAGAACCAATATTTTCTGATGCCATAAAGTCTTTTTTTTATGTGACTTCTGGTCTTTCTGCAGCCAGCCTCATTCTCGATGAACAGCATCTTTTAACACTTCTGTATAGGCTTCACTTTTCTAAACTTGATGTTGCCCCTTTGTTTTCACTGAATGTGAAGCTGAAATGTTTGGAGCACCCCCTGCTGATAGGTTGCAGCACAGGTCATTAACCCTACCTCTGCCATTGTAACAGATGAAGCCAGGATAAAACAAAAAAATAAAACACATAAAATTATTTTCTTCTGCTGGTATAAGTGCATAAATTTGGTCTTGGATATAAAAAAGTGCATTAAATTATTTATCTGAGAAGTTCAGTTTCAATGAATTAGAAGCTGAAAAGAGCAGATTGGCCACTGAGAGGTCACTCGTTACAGCAGCTCTCTCTTTGTTCCTCGTTTTTTTTTTTTTTTTTTTTTTTTTCATATTTGTGGCCATTTGGAGTCATTACTTATTAAGGCTCATTTGTTGGCCTTTGACACGATACCCGTTATGTTCACAGCGTGGTTTTTACTTTTTTGCTCCTGTGTGTGCTCGGAGATCCTACCTGTAACAATGGTTGCATTGTTTATACACAAGATCAGCTGATAGTAGCCTGTAGCATATTGATGCTAACCAGTGCTAGGCCCAATGTTCCTTGCAAAATGAAGAGAAAGAGGCGAGGACAATGTGCTGGTATGCCAAGAAGAGATAACCCTGACCTGTCCTCCCATCGTTATGAAGAATGTAAGATCGATCTCCAGTAAGATGGACGAGCCAGCGGTGCATGAAGTCTCATTATCAAACAACTAAGAGAGACAAAACTTCAAACACAAGAAAAGGGATGTAGATGATGGGTTGGAAGTCAAGATTATGAGATCAGAGTGGCCTAAGGAGGTCAGAAACGTAGCCAGGAACGGCCATGCAGTACTTACATACTGTACATGACGAGCTCTTGTAGTTTATTCTGAATTTAACTGAAAGTCAGAGAAAGGATGCAAGAACAGGTGAGTCATGCACAAAAAAAATTACAGTAATCCAATGTCAGGATGTGTAAATTAGATCTGCAGCCGAGAGCATTGATCTGTTTTATTTTGCTTTTTATCTTATTTATTTTTCAATACTCCTTGAACATGGGAACGGACAAGTTTATTAGTATAGGGGTCAAAGGTCGTGTAATGATTGAAAATGATACCAAAATTCTGAGTAGTAGATCTGATATTTATGTGAAAGGGTGAATAAACAGTATGATGGATGAGATAAGCAGTTACTTTTGGATGAAGGAGACAAACACTTTAAAAAGACAAACCATTTTGTAATTCCTCAAAATCATTCATGAACTGCAGTGACTACAACAAGTGAAAAGGAGTTGTGTTGTTGGTGTTTTTAAGGTGCTTTAGAAACATCTCCTTCAAAAAGTCACACCAGTGAGTTGTTGTCAAATGAAGCTGGGTCTTAGCAGATAGAAAGCAAAAATTATTATCATTCCTAAAAATTTGATTTAAATTACATTTTCCTTTGAAAAGTGTCGTATTTCATCTGAAAGGCCTCAGTTATTGCCCAAAAATCAATTTTATGAGAGCATCATTAACAATTCAGAGGCTTTCTGGGTTAAGTTTCAGATCAATTGAGGTCACAAGAGTCATTAAAAAGAGCACTTAGAGATAATTATTTCAATCAAAACATGACACAGTAACCACAATAAGTGTCCAAATGTTGTTTATACTCTTTCTTAATTAGTTTATAATATGCTTGTACTCAAATTAATTAAAAAAACACTTAATTTAAAGACTTTCTGTTCCTAATTCACCAGTTCACCCCTCTGAGCTATAATCGAGAAATCAGCATGCCACCAAAGCCCTGCAGGATTTATCCGTATAATAACTTCTGGTCTTTAAGAGCCTGTAATTGCTTTGTCAGGTTATATTTATTAGATTAATTTCTACAGATTTAATTGATGCATGAATATTTTAATGTTTACTTCTTACATATACTGGACAAGGCCTTTGGGGCCCTGTGCAACGGTGGGGCAGAGAGGGAGGAAAGTACAGCCTGGACTTGTGAAGCCATTTGAAAATCACCTTTTTTAATGGATT
The DNA here is from genome assembly GCA_030710495.1 of Labroides dimidiatus. Taxonomy (NCBI): domain Eukaryota; kingdom Metazoa; phylum Chordata; class Actinopteri; order Labriformes; family Labridae; genus Labroides; species Labroides dimidiatus. The sequence goes on along the minus strand of CM061160.1, from coordinate 5,334,028 downwards.
CTTATAAAAGTGTTTTAATTATTCAATGGATTCATGGTTTAATCAGATTTCCTTAGATTATTCTCATTGTTCTCGCGATGAAATATAGATAGGATCTAAAGATTATAGGCAAAGAAATGAGAAAGTTTTACTTTTCCTGTAACTTAGTGCTAGAATTGACATACTGCTGTGTAAACATGCAGATGAGTCTTCATGAAAAGATGGTCCATCTCTCACTCTTTATGCTTTATAATTATGTCTAATTAAGTTAAGATAAACAAACAAATGTGGGATTTAATGAGAAGCACTGATGGCAAATGAATACTGAAAGAAAATATGATATGTGGTAGTATGTTTCTTAATTTCTTTTTTCATCCTGATCAACTTACATACCTTAAAGGCAGGGTTGATAATCATGGAAAACTAGCATGAATTCGAACGTGGCATTTCCTCAGAACTGCATTTAGCCCCTGTTATAACAAGAAGTGGATCTAAATCTAATAACCAAACCTGCCTTTAATATATCTGGCCTCCACAGGAAAACAGTCATTACCCTAAAGGTATAGTTGTGACGAGTACCTGTCAGTAGATTCAAAGGATGGTAAAGCTCCCAAATTCACAAGTTTAACATATGGACATGTATGGACATCCATACAAAACATGTGGAAATTTTTAAACTGATCTTTGATATTCATGTCATATATTGAAGAAATCCATGATTTTTTAAAAACTGTTCAGAAATTGCACAAAATCTTTGTGATCTTCACACGACCTGATGAGGTGATGATGACATGATGAGGTCACTGCATCAGGATCTCTGAACTGTTTTATGACACTTTAGGGGGGAGGGCCTCAAACACTAAGGTCTGCCCGTAGCTCTGCCTCTGACGGGCCTCCAGATGGCTGGCCAATAGGAGAGAACAGGGTTTGTGGAGAGGGGAGCCTTAAAGAGACAGCAGCTACAACAAGGTGTTTTAGACAGAGGCTGGAATAAAAGTTTTTAAAAACACCAGAACGGGATAGTTATTTTATTTTTTAGCTCTAAGGCTTGTAAGGGACACCAGATGAACAGTATAAAACTTGGATGAAAATTCCAATACCCCCGCTTTAATCCTGATGATGTCATTGGGGTTATTTGATAATGCAATCGGGGATATAGGTCTCTTTTTTTTAACAGAAAGTCTGCATTTCACAGGAGCATGCAACTTAAAAGACATGAATTCTTACCACTAAAGAGGGCATAAGACAGATAATATAAATTATGGGAAATGTAGGAAGCAGCTTTTGTGGCACCTGAAATGGCTTTAAAACTTAAAATATCTCAGCCTCTGTTAAATCCTTTGTTTTTTCATTCTACCTTTTGCAAACTGCAACATGCATAGAAGAGCAGATGAGATCAGTGAACTTTTAATGCAAACACAGGGGGTTAATGTGTATAATCACTATCTCGTGCTTCTGCCCATCATGGCACTTCCAGTGAACCCTGCAGAAATGAGCAACCCCTCAAGGAAATAATGGACACGACTTGAAGTTGGTCGACCTCTTTAACACTACAGTGATCACTTCAGTTGCGTCAGAGCCCTCAGTTTTTGCATGCCCCTCTGCTGGCAAGATGAATTGACCCAGTGTTAAACAGATCTCTGCCTGAGTCAGCCTCTATAGGAGCTGAATACATTGACACGGTCCCTGAGTGATGTTTGACCTCGACTCCCACTCACAAAACACACAACATTCCTGTGACTCTGTGTCAGTGTGTGTGACATTGGGTTTTTAAGAGCTGATGTCCATATTTACATACTGATGATGAATCTTAGAATCCAACCATGCTAGTTTTACAATTCAGTCACTTGGCAAGAGCCCCTTGAGTTGTTTAACTAAGTCAGTAATTTACACTAAGCAAGGACGGGGTGAGGTTCAACACTTTGTGAACAACTGCGTAAGCAAATAGTCCAACAGTTTAAGAACAAGGTTTCTCAATGTGCAATTGCAAAGATCATTGTCAGTTAACACAGTTCATCACGACATCTACAAGTGCAAGTTCAAACTCTACCATGCAAAGACAAAGACATAAATCAACAACACCCAGAAACACCGCCGGCTTCTCTGGACCCGAGCTCATCTGAGATGGACTGACTCACAGTGGAAAAGTGTGCTGTGGTCTGACGAGTCCACATTTCAAATTGTTTTTGGAAATCATGGACGTGGTGTCCTCCAGGCCAAAGAGGAAAAGGACAATCTGGATTGTTCTCAGGTCAAAGTCTCAAAGCCAGCATCTGTGATGGTATGGGGGTGTGTTAGTGCCCATGGCATGGCTAACTTGACCATCTGTGAAGGCTCCATTAATGCTGAAAGGTACATACAGGTTTTGGAGCAACATATGCTGCCATCCAAGCCACGTCTTTTTCAGGGACGTCCCTGCTTATTTCAGCAAGACAATGACAAGACACATTCTGCACGTGTTACAACAGCGTGGCTTTGTAGTAAAAGAGTGCAGGTACTAGACTGGCCTGCCTGCAGTCCAGACCTGTCCCCCATTGAAAATGTGTGGAGCATTATGAAGCACAAAATACGACAACAGAGACCCCGGACTGTTGATCAACTGAAGTTGTTCATCAATCAAGAATGGTAAAGAATTCCACCTCCAAAGCTTCAACAATTAGTGTCCTCAGTTCACAAACACTTATTGAGTGTTGTTGAAAGGAAAGGTGATGGAACACAGTGGAAACATGACCCTGTCCCAGCTTTTTAGAAATGTGTTGCAGGCGTCAAATTCAAAATGAGTGAATATTTGCAAAAAACCCAAAGTTTTTCAGTCGAACAATAAATACCTTGTCTTTGTAGTGTATCTAATTAAACATAGGTTAAACATGATTTACAATTTGTTTTATTCTTTTTATTTAAATTTTACACAATGTCCCAACATCTTTGGGATTTGACAGTTGCCATTTGGACTCTGTAGGCACACTTGAGGAAGCTGTTTAGAGGCACCATCAAGTATTTTAGAAACATCAGTCATGTCACATAGAAAGACAGAAATAGAGAAATGAGGGTTAAGAGACCATATCCACCAGAGGACCTTCATCCGGGACCCTGGCGGTACTGTCATTCCTGCAGCATTGAGTCATGTGGGATGTTTCTGCATAGTCTCTGGGCTCCACCAGCCCTTTTTTGGGAATGTCATGTTTTAACAACTCCAATGCCTTTTAATTCCTGCTTCTGAAACGTCTGTCTGGAAGTACTGGAATGTGTGTGAGGCAACAGGCCAGACGCTAGTGTTTGGAAATAAACTGTCTGATCTGATTGGCCTCATTCTCAGGGACATGGGAGCAGCAAGTCTGCAATACACAACATACACACATTTATAGACAGGCATGCTTCAACAACCCACCTTATACAAAAAACTCAGTCCATTACTGCTGTATTCCAATTCCTGCAACTTGGGTCAAAAATATGCAAATGCTTGCAAATGTATAGAAAAAAATTATGACACATGTACAGTACATGTCCAAAACTAAGTGGAAATCTTGGCGATATGTGTTGTGAGGGAAAATCAGGCTGGTGCTGAAGCTAATTTGATGTTGTTAATATCATTTCGACAGGAGTGTTGATGAGCCTGATGGAAAGACTGATTCAATTGCAGAAGGCTCCCGAGAGACCGGTGGAGTTAATGGACCATTTGTGCTCATTTTATCATCTGTTTGTGTGCAATCATGTGTGCATGTTAGTGACTCTGTGTGTGTTTGTGTGTGTGGGGGGGTTATGAGTCTAAAAAGCAGGACCAATGAAGGGGAGTGTGATGAGATAAGCTATAACAACATAAAAGCAGCCTAATTGTTCCCTGAAGGCAGGGCGTTAGGAAAGTGACAGGAATGACTCAAACCTCCCACAACATTGGCAACAACTGAGAGCAGATCCAAATTAAAGATGTAACAACATCTCAAGGAGAAAAAGAAGTCAGGAAGAGAAACATTTCTCTTTCCATGTGAAAAGGCTCAGTGGTAAAAATATATGTTTGATATTTAAAATGACGACAGACCTAAACTGGCTCCTGTTTTCTAAGAATCAGCAGTGGAGTGGGAGAAATTCCCGACATATTTGATGTCATGAGTGTATTAACAACAGTAAATTTCTCTAACTTTTCTCCAAGCACCCCTGATCCTTCCCATTTTTACTGCTCAAATAAACAACCCTCTGCCAGAAAGCACTTGTTTATATTTCCTGCTCTGTTGGCTTTGATAACCTACTTCAATGCAGCAGCAGTGCTACATGTTTGTCACTCCCTGCGAGTGACAGCAATAGCCCCCAAAGGTACACGCAGCATTTTCAGTGAGACATATCATAAACCATGTTGATCTGAATAGAAAATGTTTGAGACCAAAAAAGTCAAACTCGTCTCTTATCCTCTTTATATAAGTCATCTCTGATTTTGCTCCAACTGTCTAAAGTTTCTTCTTCCAATTGGTTCTAAACTCTTCAAATTTCTGAAACAGACCCAGACCAAGGCAGCTACTGGATTTTAAGTTGATGCAGATCTATTTTTGCTCTACATCAGGGGTTTCTAAACTTTTCAGACCACAACCGCCAAAATAGCGTTGACCAGTGACCCTCTTGCCATGGGAATACACAGGCAAATCCAAAACAGACAGATGTGAATTAGGAAAAATAAATAAATAAATAAATATATATATTCAACATCCTGCATTGTATCAACGGCTCAGGCTGCTGCTGGTGGTGGTGTAATGGTGTGGGGGATATTTTTTGGCACACTTTGGGCCCCTTAGTACCAACTGAGCATCGTTTCAACACCACAGCCTACCTGAGTATTGTTGCTGACCATGTCCATCCCTTTATGACCACAGTCCCTGATGGCTACTTCCAGCAGGAAGTATATATATATATATATATATATATATATATATATATATATATATATATATATATATATATATATATATATATATATATACACATAGATTTTGTTAAAATGGTTGATAAACATCTCAGTTTAAAAGAAAAAGGATTTTAGGGATTAAAGACAAATCAATGTTAGATATTGAATTTTATGAAAAATGTCTTGCTAGATTTTGAATATGTCACCCATACGAGTCAAATGCCAAAGAATTTTGGGTCCAAAATAATGGCAAAAGTTTGAGAACTTTAGAAGCCAAAAACCAGGCTTTGGTTTCTTGTAGTAAAGAAGGAATCTGCCAACAGAATAAGAAAAACTGAAATATCTAGCTCCTTGAAATAAGGGTACGGGTTCAGAAATAAAACATAAAAATATTAGGTTAACTTTTATTTTACTTTTCAAAAGCAATTGAGTATTTATTTTTGGCTTCCTGGGATGCAGAGTAGTCTTAGAATAAGTTAGGAGGGGGCTCATTTGTTTTGAATGAAAAGTAAGATTCAACAGTTTGTGCTGTTTCAACTGCATGGCTCACTTTGACTTCGAAAGTATGGAGTTTAAAATGTTTGCACAAAAATATTTTCCCTCAGGAAACAAGACTTTTACTGTCTCAAAAGCAGGTTTTGCTTAAGATGCTGTCTTCATCCAAAGCCAGGCTAAAAATGAGTATCTCTACGACATGGCTTTTGGCTCACCACGCTTTCGCTCCATAATTCCCATTTCATAGTAGACCCCTCAGGCCTCTTAAAGGCCTGTCAGACCTCATATAAACACATCAAACACATTACAACACCTTGGCTATGAAAACACAGAGGAAACAGCTGTGTGTAAGAGTGTGTGAGCCCATGTGTTAATGTACCTTTTTTAATGTTCAGTGTGTATCAAATTCTTAATTTACTCACATGTAGGCACCATACCCACTTCCAGTTGAGTAATAAGGCCCTTGGCAAAAACTACACAGTCTTAAAGCCAGGATGGCCTGAATGATTTAAACGGAAACAGAGAGAAGAACAAGCTTTTCACCAAACACACTATTTCACAGTGTGAGCATGAGATAAACAGAGTGATGAGAGAGAAGGATAAGATGGTGAAAAAAAGATAAAAAGCTCTGGATGTTTCTGCCTGGAAATGTTAAGCTTGCACAATCAGAACATGCTCAGTGTCTAGTTTTATAAATCGCTCTCGTGTGTTTTACTAAATTATTGGTTTGGCCCCCCCCCGAAAAAACCCAAACAGCAGAAGCCCCAGCTGCACGCCAGCCTGAAGGGTCAGCGAGTCCCTGGAGTTAATCAAGTCTGGTAATGGCAGGCGAGCTGAAGGGGAGGTCATCTAGTATCCCTGGTTACACAGTGAAGAAAGTAATTCATGGCCCATCAGATGTACAGTCCACTCAAGTTCTAGCAGAAATAACAAGCCCTCCAGAAATCAAATATTCAACAAACAACTTGGGGATAGTACAAGGTTTGGGAAGCCATGCTGAGATGTCTGTGTGTATAATGTACAGTAGCTGGTGTTTGATTGATATGATTCCATGTCCTTGTGATTGCTGTTGACGTTTGCAACACAAACAACCCAGGTGCTGAGTCAACAGATGAATGTTGAGTTGACGGATTTTAACTCAGTATGAGTTGCACAAAAATAACCCAAATCCGGTATAAATAACCCATAATGGGTTAAACATTTCAGAAGCAAGATGAAATAACCTCGCTGTTTTTAGAGTGTATCCACAGAGTGAGCCTGCCCACTATTGGGCTAAGTGTTAATGCATTTTCTTGCTTTGCAAATAGATATATGGCGTGATAATGTATTCCTTCCACTCCTACGCCAATCCTGTCCAGGCTGTGTTAAATGTTCAGGACAGTAGAAGATCAGTAAAAGTCTCTCTTGATGGATTTGGTTCACGTCAAACTCAGTATCATTTCACCTTTTATGTTAAGTTGTGAAGCCAGAGTCAGGAAACAAGAGTATGCACTCTTTGATACCACCAATGGAGCTCACTCAACTCACATCAAATCTGCTCTGACCAGCTACTTCAGACTGTGTAAAAACAAGACAGCCAGAGGGGGTCCACTTGTGGAGAAATATGTAACCAAACAGAGGGGCTATTCTCCTTCAGGGCTCATTTGCATTTTCCTTGGTGTTAGCAACTCTGCTTCACAAACTCTTCCTCTCACTTACACACACAGACACACACAGACACACACCGAGTGAGGGGTGTGCGTGGGTAGATAGAAAAGAGAGGAATCCCTGATAAGCCCAGTGCCTGGCGGAGGGCACAGAGAGAGGAATGGCAGTTATGTCGGGCATTCACAACACTGTGTGGTGTCACCAAACAAAGCCTTCCCTTCTCCCGCCTGTCAAAGACACCATTGTGGCGTGAGGAGAGAGCCTTTATATCACACACACATTCCACACATGCCCCCCTACCCCACCCCCATTACACACACACACACACACACACTCATGAGCATACACACACTCAAAAACTCCAACACCGAGATTAAAACATATTTAGAAACAGATTTCAAAACATCATTTGTGTTTATTCATGTTGTTTCTTTTACTGTTGCTTCTTTCGCTCCTGGTGGGTTGTGTTGACAGAATAGTGACTTCCAGAGGCGAGGCCAACATTCCCAGCATGGAGCCCCCAGTGAGAGTCACCTGTGAGGGGGGCGAGAGCAAGGGAAGTCCCCCCTCTATCCTCTCCGGAAGTCTGGGAAGTTAATGACAGCTGACACACTCAGCGTGGGGTTGACGGTGATACTGTATGAGGGTTGTTCCTGTAGGAGTGAGAGGGAAGCTGCCTCTGCTTGTGTGTATGTGTGTGTGTGAGAAAGAGTGTGTGTTGTGTTAGTCTCTTCCTGTTGCTCTGACAAGCTCCTGACTGCTCCTGCCACCTTCACCTCAGCCACAAAGGACTCATGGGATGGCGGACATGACAGGGGGGCGGGACTCCCATATGTCACGTGTCTGACTTTGCAGGGTGACTCTGCAAACACCTGTCAATCACAGCTGAGGCAGGACCTGAGGTGCTAGGATGTGTGTGTTCAGATGATTTAAGAGGACGGGAGAGAAAAAAAAAATGGAGACATTTTCAATATTTAATTTCAGATGGTGCCCCTAAAAAATTCAAATTTATTGATTCATTAAGTCGTTTTTTCATTTCACCACACAAAAAAGATGACTAATATCCTCAGGTTGGCTACAGGGCTGTTCATCAGTTTAATAGATGTCAGTTTCAGGAATAAGGAAAGATCATAATTTGAGGAGACAGACCCTATCTTATAAAAATCAGAAATCCGTCTGCGGAAAATAAGCAACAACTTTAGAATCAAATTTCTCCATTCTTACATGTTTGTCGTGTTGGTGGAGAGAGCAGGGTGGGCAGCAGGTGCTGACAGGCAGAGTATTTGGGGCCGGCGTTCCTGTCAGCCTCGCAGAGAGCTTCACAGCATGTGGGTCACCATCACAGAGGAAGCTCCCAACTTCACTTCCCCAGGCTTCAGTGACAGGACCTACCAGGACTCTAAACCCAGACAAGAAGTCCCGCTGAGAGGCTTAATGTCTGCAGGGAGTCTGGTTAGATTGGTGGATAAAGACCCGGACAGTAGGGGCTAAGTACAGAGACAAAAGAGGGACAGTAGCGGGACAGTAGGGGAGAAAGGAATTACCTGCCAATTAGGCAAAGTTAATGTGAAGAATGATGGATGTCAACCTGTCAGAACCCAGGGAGGTGGGGGATCAGCTGGATAAGCACCATGTTATCCCTCAGATTACACTGACATGATCACACACTCAGTCAGGCGCACCCAAAGTAAAGAAAGGGTGACTCAGCAAAATTCAAATGGAATGTTTCCTGAATTATTGCATCATAAAGAGGTGAGATTTATTTATGGTTTCACTCAGGTATAAATAAGATGTGTTTACATTTCATTTCTCACAGAAGCCTTCGTTTATGACATCAGTTCTTCATTATCTACCCGAAATAAATTATGACTGTGAGAAGTATCTGAAGCCTCAAGTTAAACTTAAAAAAGAGGAGCACATTTCAACCGGCAGTCTCCACAAGTTTCTTCTTCATCTGAGCAAGATTTAAAAATGTCTCTTTAGACTCGATATGAGCCACATTTACCTGACCAGTATAAAAAATGTCTTATTTCAAGTTATTCAAGATGAAAATAAGGTCTGAATTTCTTGTAAAAAATAAAAAAAATCTGCCAATAGGATAAGAAAAAAGTTTCTTGTATAACAACATTTTTCTAATTTCAAGAAACTTGACGAGTAAATTTTTCTTATCCTGCTGGCAGATTTTTTTTTTTTTAACCTGTTACATCGATTTAGATCCATTTTTGTAATAATGATAATAATAATAAGAAAAAAACACTTGCTTGGATTTTAATTTCTGCAGTATGACCTCTCTCAAATCAATGTCACCCTGCAGACAATGCAATCTAATTAAATATCTTGAAATAAAACGTGTTTTTCTGGACTTGTTAGGTCAATGTAGCTTATAATTGAAATAATAAGACAATTTGTAATAAAAGTAAGACAAACCACTTGCTTGGATTTCAGATTTTGCAGTGCAAGACTGTGTAACTTCATTGACTTTAACAGAAGGAAGTTTGTGAACACCAGGAGTCTGGATCACATGTTGGGCACAGGAAGGACAAACAAAATATCAGGTCTGAAAACCAGAAGGATCAAGAGACTGATTTTGAACAAGAAAGGGAGAAGTGTCCGCAAGTCTGCAGCCCGAGTTGGAATTCTGTAATAAACCATAAACTATTTCATCCTGAATTCTCCTGGGTCACCCTTTATCAGAGAATCCAAAAGCAAAAACGATAAATTACTGCACATCTCAGTTTGTTTGAGCAAAAACTTCCTTTTTTTTAAATAAAGAGACAAAAATCTTAACATTTCACACTTACTGCAGACATCACTATTTGACCTGATGAAAACGGAAAGGGAAAGGACAGGATAGTATACTGACTGGCTGGTTTTCTCTTTCCAGTTTTCTCAGAGGAAAATAATGATCAACACCACGGCAGACTTGGTTCCACCTTATTCCATGTTGGTTTCATTTGCTCGTACTGATCATTATTGTTGATCTGAGTCACCCACACATCTGAGGTTTTCCCGGCACGACTCCAACAGCATGTTTACCGAACACCTTTTCAGATTTTTTGCAGCATGTGTATCTTTTTTTTTTTTTTTTTTTCTACAGTGCATTAAGATTGTTGTGCTTATCATGGACTTAAGCATTTGCATCATCTGAGCATGTGCAGCAAGCTTCCCCTCATGAAGGTCGCCGAGGCCATTGCAGACACTCTGCCCTTGTCTGTTGCCTCGTAGTCTCCTTGAAACTTATCTCCAGCCCACGAGTCATTGAGAAGCTTTTTTCTTGTCTTGGACTATAAAATAATAAAAAAAAGGAAATTTGTTCCTTTGTCTCATCTTTGCCACACATCTTTTATCCATTATTCATTATTTTTCCATAGAGGTAAAACACTTTAAAAACAATGTATACATGTATAATTTTAAGTTCTATCCCCTGCATGCATTTTATTTGTCGAATGATAACATGAATCTAGTTCACTTATTGTTGATTTCATTTTGGCTTTTTTGAGTCACACGGTTAAAGCTAAATCTTCATCTTTTTCAAATGTATTATTATTTTTTTATTCACATAAAACTAGCTGCTAATAAGATTCTCTAAATACCTGCTTTTTTAAATGTATGTTTGCAAAAAGTTACGTAAAAACTGACCAGACGTCCGTTCTTCTCTTCTAACTTTACCTCCAGATTGCTCCGGCCCTGGCTCACAGAAACAGCTGACTCTTGAGTGTCTGTGAAGTTCTTCAGTGCACAGCTTGTGACTCCACATCTTCAGTAAACCTTCCTGTAACTGTTGTTATCCTCAATGAAAACCTGTTCTCAGTGACAGCTCTAAAGCCATTAAACGATGTGGGTCAATAGTCCAGGAATGCCCCTCTGTGGCCCTGGTATGTGTGGTATGGTCATCTTTGGCAGCATGGGACAGTAGCAGCAGGTAGGGTCACATAACACAGGCTGGAGTGATTGACAAGCAGGTGGCAGAGCAGGAGGCTCCCCACTGCTGAATGAATGACTCTGTGTTTTCAGATCCTTTAAAATCATTTGGCTCAAAAATACAAAATAGATTGTTTGGTCAGATTCCTGACATTCTGAAGATTTTTTTAACAGAGAATTGTTTTTATTGAGGACAATCATCTAAAATTTGACCTCTCCCCCCACATGTTCTGTTTTCGATTATTGTGGCTATAGAGATCAGGGAGTTGGGTACCACTTAGGAGTTAAGTAAAATCTTGACAACTGATTTTAAATAATCATCCTCTAATTGGATTTCTTTTTCAAACTTTTACCAATAAGGATGATTGTTACACCAAGAAACTATTGCTGCTCCTAATTCGGAACAATTCACAACAGGACCGATTACTTTCTAACATTAAACAGCAGTGTTAAATACTTAATTCTCATTGGCCAATACTTAAAAGCAACAATGTTTTATCAGAGGTGTTGCACAGAATTATGGGTCATGCATCCTGTAAGAATCCAAATCATCGGTGAAATCCATATTAACCTTTGTAGGTCCCTTTAAGCATCAGACCCCACTTTAAAAGGAGAGGTAGTTGAATGGACAGTGAGGACTTTCTAAGTGATCTTGAAAAAGTCTCTCTACTAGATATCTCCCTGATCCTAAACTACAATTTAAAATGAGATTATCAGCACCAATATAGGTTATTTCTAAATGCTATTAGCTTAGCTTCCTGATCAGGTCAGACAGGCCCAGAGTGATTTACAGCATGTTGAAGTCTCTATGACAACACCACCCCAGCTGATGAAGTTTAGTAGTGAGAAGAGAGATCTCTGTTTTTCTCTGATGAAAACAATTTCTGTGATTAATTTAGTAGTGATGGTGGAGACTGGAGCTGAACTGACAGACAGAAAAAGGACAGAAGAGAAGAAGAAAGATAAACAGGAGAGTGATAGAGCACAGGCTAAAGGCTAAAACATGAGCTAAACTGTTTATGATGATGTTGATTCCAACCCACACGCAGCAGTTATTCTGCAGTGATCTGATCAAACTTGAGAGTCTGTCAATAAAATGAAGAGTGAGGTTACGTTAGCTCTGATTGGTAGATGGGCAGGACAAGATTTGCTAATATTACAAACTGGCCTACAGATACATCTCAGACACCAGGCTGTGAGTGACTCTAAATCTGGTCGACTACTAAACAATGGTTCAAAATGACAGTTTGCTTGTTCTCAAGTTTCAAACAACAGCGCTGGTAAAAAAAGTTGTAGTGAACAAAGAAAAGTAGTGTTAAAAAGAAGATCTGATCTCCGTTTATTTCCAAATTAAATTCAAATTCTAAGAAAATTTTGTTTGAATTTTTTTTAAAATGAGAAACTAAACAAGTAATTTTTCTTACCATATTGACAGTTTTTCTTTTATCTTTGTAGGTTTCGGGTCTCATTCTTGTCTCTTAATACCTCAAAATAAGACTTCTCTTGACACATCAGATGAATGTGGCTCATATTAAGTCCCATTAGACAATTTTTACTAAAAATAAGACACAATTTCAGGTTTGAAGTGTGTGGGTTAGAGTGAGATGATCAATAAAACATTACATAACTAATGTCCCTCTGCCATTTTTTGGCCACAATGTCATTATCCTATTTTCTGTCAGCAACGCACTAATGGACAGAAAAATGTAAAGCTCTGCAGGATTTTACCACAGAAACACCACACCAGTGATTCATGCTAATGACTGACACAAGACTAAGTAAGCCAGTTTATGTCTTACATTACACTTACAGGAGTTTGACAGCCTCGAAAATTTTAAACCTCGTACTAAAAAGTAGTTTCTGTAAGTTTATAAACTTGACAAGCAAACCTATAGCAAGTTTCAAGAAGAATTTCCCCAAATTGATGTTATTATTGATCTACAACTGTTACACATTTTCTTTCCCTAACTGTAGCTCCATGTGAAGAAATGAAATGCTGTCAATGGGGAAATAAGTTGCGTAACTGTAGGTAATAAAAAAAAAAAAAGAGTCTTTAACCTACATTCCAAACAAAGCTGTGTTGGCAAATAAGAAGGGTTGAATCTGCTGCTCCTGGGGGTGCAGACAGAGCTGTAGTGGAGCAGCTCCGAATGGAGACAGAGCAGGGGAAACAGGTGTTGGTTGCTAAATGTGCTTTCAGTGAGCAGAGGAATGACAGCTATGTACTGGCCTCTGTGGTTACTGGCACATTACCCAGAGCGGAGCAGCGGAGCAGCGGAGCAGACAGAGACGACGTACTGCTGCTGCTGCTGCTGCTGCTGCTGTGGATACTCTGGCCTTTATGAATGAAGTGCCTTTCTCTATGATGGAAGCTCTTTGGTTTAGTTAATGGATTTGGCATCAAACAAATGCAGAGGAGATTATGATTTGGTAGTATGCTGTGTGTATTAATCTCTCTTCTCCAATCCTAACTGAGCTACACATTTGTTTTCTTGCTGTCAAAGCTCATAATGTCACAGTCATTGGTTTTCTTTTGAAAGATTGCTTTTTTGAGAGATTAATTAAAAAAAATTAAATTCTGGGAAGGGTGCCATCATTGTGTATCCATGCTGCTCTGTGTGTGGGCAGGCAGGGGAATGCTGCTGGCCTGTGTTGTTGGTGTTATGGGTGGATGTGCTTGCTGTACATTGCAAACAGGCGTAAATGTTGTGTTGTTTCTGTGCTGAATGTGTGTGTTGAATTTTGATACTGTAGATCAGCGGCTGTTAGCGCTCTAACAGATCTCATGCTTGGCCCTGTCTTGATCAGGGACCTGTGCAGATACCCCTTTTCTCATGCCATATGGGACAAATATAAACACCAGCCCTGTTGAAACTGTTATGAATGCCTGTTTTTACCTCCAGTACTAATTAAACATCCTGGAGTGATAAAAGTGAAGCCTTGCCCAAAAAATGCTCACTGCTCTCCTTTTACTGTGAAACACAGCAGAGCGAGATGTTAAAAGTCATTCACCAGCAGTCTGATTCTAACCAGTACAGTACCTTTACTGAAACCTTCACTTAAAACCTTTTCAAAGCCATTTTGATTTGAGTTTCAACATAAAGCTTCTTTCAGCAGTAAGTCTGAGTTGTGAGAGTCAGAAACAGAAAAGCAGACTGCCATCATAATGTTAAATCACTTCCCAGAATAACTAGATACAAATGCCAATCTCTATTAAGTAAACCGTGATTAAAAAAAAGCTGAGGGGCCCACATTTGTTCTATAAAGAGGGAGTATTATGCTGTCCTATATGTTTAACATGGGTACAAAGTAACAATGCTAGATGTACATACTAACCGTGTGCAGATTTTCAAATTGCTACAGATTCATATGCTTTAGAAACCCCCAAATCTTTAAGTAAACCAATCAAAAAGGTTTGTTCTAATAATACCATGAATCTCTATAAAATCCTTACAAGACTTGGGGAGATGTCGAGTTCATTGTATGAGGACCCTCTTAATAGTTCATGACATGTTAGAAGGCCTCAAACACAAAAGTCTGCCCATGAATCTGTCCCTATCAGGCATTCAGAGGCCTGACCAATCAGAGGGAAGGGAGTTCATGCAGCAGGGTTCCTTAAAGAGACAGTAACTGAAACAAAGTGTAACAGACATGTTGAAATCAGGGCTTCTAAAACACCAGTTTGAGGGAAAAAAAGGATTTTGAGGCTATAAATCATGTAAAGCTACTACATTGGGTAGTGGTGAGCAGACCAATCCAAAATTTCCCAAAATCGATACCAATGTTTGTATCTGTATTGATCAATACTTGCGTGATATTATTAAAACTTATGTTTCAGTTTCTCTTCTCTTTGTGTGCTCCTCTCACTCACTTCACTCATGGGCCCTCCCCCTCCTCCCCTGCTCAGCTGAGTGTTGCCGCTCAGTCACTGCTGGCTGCATAACGGCAGAGAGGATCATCGTTTGGTGTTATTGTGCAGCTGCAGACCAAAATACTGCAAACTGCGATGTTTCCAGAGAACAAATAAGGTTCTGTGGCAACACCACAAACTAATACAAACATCTAAAAACACAGCAAAAAGAGAACTCTGAATCAAAGTAAACAGTGGGAGGAGGAAAAACCCCGAACCTCAACCAGACCCCAGGATCAGAGACAGAAGTCACTAGCAGAGTCCTTTCAGAATGAACAAAACTATCCAGGTGGATGATTTATGGAAATGAAAGTGAGATTAATTCATCTCCAAATTTAGTTCATGTTATTTTTCAAAGTGTAATTGGTCTTCATAGCTGTTATTTTAGAAAACTAATTTAATTTAAACTATTGAGAAACTCACATCATAAATTCAACCATATATATATATATATATATATATATATATATATATATATATATATATATATATATATATATATATATGTGTGTGTGTGTGTGTGTGTGTGTGTGTGTGTGTGTGTGTGTGTGTGCATTCTTAAAGATGCTGAATTAGTGGAGATTGTAAATTTGAATATAGTACATACAATAAATGAGTTTAAATATGTAGCTTTTTAATAAGTTCACCCTCTGACCAACCTATTGTGACATAGTGTATTTGATATGATCCTTGTTATCTGTAGAATATAAATCAATAGGCATCAGTGAGCTACGAAGGTCATCTCAGCTGCATCAGGACCGGATGCTGCCGATCAGGTATGTCTCAAATTTGTGACAACAGGCATCAAGGGGTAAAGTTAAGGAGTGCTTAGCTGAATAATGGCCCTGTTGCGTTACTTCTTACGATATTATACCCTCTATCAATGTTCAACATCCACCAACTTTAGTCAATGGCTTGGACTAAACTCTGGCAACCAGTCGACTTCACTGAGTATTATCAGCTGAACTGTGGTGATTGTACTTCTTTTCTCCTTGGGTGTTCTTATTTTTTTTTACTTAAGAGTGGTCAGATATCGTCTAAACAGAGAAGACTCAACAAATGACTACAATCAGCAGGACAAGGGTTCTGTGATACTCCCAGCACGCTTCATTAGGCTGCCCTGTTGACACAAACTGAGTGGTGAAAGCTGAGTCTTTCACTAATACCCCCAATACGCCTAATTCTCGCACAGGGAGGGAAATTAGCTCTAATTATCCAAGTGATTTGTCGACATGGAGAGGGCTCATGGAGGTGAGAGAAAAGATGTCTGATGAAACAGGAAGAGAAGGTGATGAGAGAAGTATTAGGAAAGATAACGATTGACACATGTCATTTTCTTATTTTCATATTTGTCCTCCTGTATTTGAATCATCTCTTCTCTCTGTTCTTTAAATCCTCCACCACCTTTCCTCCCTGATCTTTGTATTTGTATAAGTTTGGGTTAAGACAGCTGGTGTTGTGTTGCTGATTGTGAGACTAATCATCTGCTCAATTACTCTGGAATGTGTAGCTGGGCCATGTTATGACTGATCAGCTTTCCCTCTCTCTCCCTTTCTCTCTTTCTCTCTGACTGTTTCCTTTTTATCTCTCTCAATGGACTCCAGCTCTCTCAAGGCGGCACCTTTCTTTTAGCATCCATCTCCTGTGGCTGGTCACAGAAAGACTCAGTATAAATTTTAACTCCTGTTTAATACACAATGTGCGAATTGTTTATCCTTCAATTAGTGGATTTCATTCTCTACATGTGATTTACTGAGTGCATTGTGTTTGCAGGATGATTTTTGAATAGGAAATCACTTGTAATGAGTTTTTTTTTTTTTTAGACAGATTTGAAAGAAGCAAAGTCTTTCACTGATGTGATTTTTTTTTTTTTTTGTAATCTTTCAAACAGTATAAGTTGTTCTTAATTTCTGCCCTGACTTTCAGTGATCATATTTTTTAATCATATTTAAACTACCTTGGGCTGCAAACCTATAGTGCAATTATGTTCAGTTGAAATGTATAAGTTTGAAAATATTTAGTCCAAACCAACTTCATTACAAATTATGATGGAGGATTAGGGCCAACTTAAAATAAATAAATCAATAAATCAATAAATCAAAAGATATATATGAGGAAAAAAAGTCAAAACTGATGAGAATAAAGTTGTAAATTTACAAGAAAAAAGGTAATAAATTTAAGAGAAAAAAAAAAATCAGTTTTATGGGGTATGACAGTGGATAGAGCAGGAAACAGGGTGAGATTGGGTAGAGACACACGGGGAAGTCATCACAGGCTGGACTTGAACCCGTGTTGCCCACTCAAGGGCTTATTGCCACATGGAGCGCACCCTAACCCACTCGGCCAACTGCACCACAAAGGTTGTTTTACAAGACTTTCCATCCATTGTTCTCATAAATCTATGACTTTTTTCACGTAAATTAACTTTTTCTTTCTTTCTTTCTTTATCTGATGGCCCTTATCCTCTGTTGTAACATATAATATAAGCTAATACAATGTAATATAACTGTTTTATGTCATCAGTTTTTAATTGTACGGAACACAAAAGCCATTAATTATTACTGACAAGTTTTTGAAGATCAGCAAAAAAAATGCTTCTTAAACTTTAATGAATATTTAATTCTACACATGCAGTATTTCCTAAAACTCCTTGTTTTAATAATAGACATATTAATTCACTCTCATAAAGCTTCCACCTCAGTGCTACAGCATCTTAGTTTTCTTCCTGTAGTGGAAGTGCCTGTGGCTCTGCCAGTGGGATGCCTGTTAGCATATAAGTACACTACATGCTGATGAGGGAGCTACATGCTAATGATAATTAGGAGATCTGGAAGACAGGAGAGGAGAGAGGAAGAGAGGAGAGTGAAGGAGAGGACAGGACAGTGTTGTTTTAAAACTGTAATCATTCTACCGTTCCTTCTATAAATGAACAATCATTGTTACCCCTAACGTTTACACAACGGCATCAAAAAGATGAATGAATGACTCTATCATTACTTGATATCAGTGTCCTCTCTGTCTTCAGATGCTGTTAGATTTATCTGTCATAATTCCAACAGCTTGTTTCTTTAATATTTTAAATACCCACCTAATCACAGAAAACATCTTATTTCACTGGTCTACTGAACCCCATAATTCTGAATGGAGAGTTGGTCCAGGCTTCTTACAAAAACCACTCATATAAAAAATAGCCTGTCTGAGTACATAACCTGAATTTTATTGAGAGCTTTGCATTTCAATGAAAGCTCATCGTTTCATAAAATGCAACCCAATCTTTAATGAATACTCAAGGAATGTTGTTTTAAAAAGGATCAAACGGCAGTAAAATTGTGGTCAAATGAACCTTTTCCATCAAGATTTTTCCAGTGAGGTGAAAAGTAGTTTGTTGACACATCAGACTGAAAAGCATCTGCTGAGGTCCAGATTCAAAGTCCTACTTTCTGTTGTGGACTGAGCAGGGTGAAAGAGTACCAGAATATTCCAAGTGCAATTAATTTGATCAAATTTTACACATGTAGAAGTAAAAGTCTGCAAATCTACTAAATTAGAAGTAATAAGTACTTTCTTGAGAATGTGCTAAAAGTACAAGGTACATATATTCAAATTAGGGGTGTGGAGTAGGGGGATTACAAAGATGTAAGTCATATATGACCTTCAAATAATGTCAAAAACCATAACTATGAGAAGATATGTCTTGACACAATACATATTTGGGTTAAAGGTCCTGAATATTTTTGATCATCTTTGTTTGTATTCTGTACTTCAAGTCAGTCTGCAGTGCAAAGAGTTCATGATGAAGTTTGAAAACACCAGGATGTAACTCAGATTTTACTTGACTGTGATTAGAAAGAGGTGTCATCTTGGCATGATCTGTTTCGTTGATGAGTTACCGACCTGGGACGGATGAACCTGAGAGGGCATTTGTTGTGATTTCAGCATGAGCATAGTTAACTTGATCACTGGACGACTGGTCAGCCAGTCAGCTGCTGATGAAAGGCCAATATCCTTTCTGCTATTCACTTTCTTTTTTTCTATCAGCAACTGTTGCGATGCTAAATGTAGTAAAGTACAATACTTCCGAGGAAAAACAAAAGAAAACAAAACAAAATGTAAATATATTTTAAAAATACAGGTTTCCAAAAATACTTCAAAAATTTTCATATATAAAAAGCTACAGTAAGCTGACAGTAACAGAGAATGAGGGACGCAAGAAAGAAGACTGAAATTGTTGTGGGCTACTGCTTGCCAAGCTTGCATAAGCTCAGCCAGCTGCTGATTAAATGAGGATACGTACAATTAACGTTCAGCCAAATCCAGCATGAGAAAGAAATCCAAAAGCAGCAACCTTTTCAAATATATTTGAACACTCAGACCTTTATTGAATCATTTTTTCAACATGTCATGGCTATTTCAGCTTTTGTTACACAGATGTGACTGTATTCAAAACAAACTGTGAGACCATTAACCACAACACCTGAAGCCTGTTTTTATGTGTGCATGTGTCTCTGATTGTCTAAGCAGTATGCCATTCTCTGACAAACTTCCTGTCCAGACAGGAAATACATTCTTTGGTGTGTGCTTTCTCTGGGTGTGCATGTGTGTTTATGCATGTGTTTGTGTGCAGACAGACAACAGAGCTTTCATGGTATCTTACAATAATGGACTGTGGAATGTAACCCACTTCCCCTTGTGCCACAACTCAGCTCATGCGGGTCTGTTATTCTCAGTTTGTTGTTTAGCTGTTTTTTTCCTATAACAGTATGACTATCTTGTATGGTCAGACAGCTTTATCTTTATATATTTATTTTCTTTAGCTTAGTGTTAATAAAGCTCTTGTAAAAAGTCTTTATATGTGTGTTTGATGATTTAACCATCTGAATATCCTGGGGGAATTATTCGTCATTTAATGATTTGAGTCCAACACAGCTTTATTTATGATGAACATGATGTGAATCACATTGAATCTTGTCATGATAGTTAGTATTATCCATATAATTTGTCTCTTTTATTGTATTTTATTGTACCACACTGCACAGCACTTAATGGTATGGATAGTATGGTATTAAATCATGTCACATCATATTGTATTGTGTGGTATTTAATCATATGTTATGTCAGTCACCAAATCGACTGGTATCATATCTTATCATGTACTATCATTGATATCATATCACAAAATATCTTTAAGTGATAGGATAATGTATGATATGGAATGGGATTGTGTGTTATCATATCCTATTACCACATTCATATCATACTGTACTGTATTTCATTGTATTGCTTCATATCCCAACATAAAGTATTGTATCGTACTGTATCTTATTATAACATATTGTTTCATATCATTTCCTACTGTATTATTTTGCATCATACTATTTCATATTGTACGGTATCATTTCGTATCATACTGATTTGTATCATATTGATTCGTATTGTTTCATATTATTCCTACTGAATCGTTTTGTATTGTTTCGTATTGTACTCTATCACTTTGTATTGTTTTGTTTCTTATCGTATTGTATTGTTTTGTAAGGTATTGTTTTGTATCATACTGTATTGTACTGTATCGATTTATATTGTCTTATATTGAATTGTACTGTATTATTGCTTATCGTATTGGTTTTTTTTTGTATTGTTTAGTATCGTATCTTAAAAAAAAAAACAAACAAAAAAAAACCCAAAACTTATTTTTTCAGGATTTTTTTTATGTTTTTACTGTGAGAGGACAGGACAGTGGATAGAGTAGGAAACAGGGTGAGAGTAGGGAGGTTCATACCTACTGTATCATTTATTATTGTACCGTATTGTTTCATATATTACTGTATCATTGTATACTGTTTCGTATTGTCGTATGGTATCATGACATGTTGTATTGTATCACAATGTAACCCTTCATATTGTGTTATTTTGTTTCATACTGTACTATATTGTATCATATCTTTTCTTATCTTTTCTAAGTGCAATGTAACGTATGGTATCGTATCACATCTTATGTTGAAACTTTCATATCATACAGCATATAATATGCCTACTTTGGTAATCAGTTTTATTTGATAACCAAGTCTGCTTTCAGACCGTGTAACCTTTGGTAAGAAATTATAAAACATTTCACTTACAAATAGAAACAGACCTTCAGTCTAAGTGTAAATGTTAAAGAAAGAAAAGCTCTTGCAGAATTACAATTTGTAGTTTTTCTTTCTCTTTCTCTTTGTGTAAATTTGGATTTATTTTCAGTGTGTAGGTATCTAAGTGATGTGCTTTGGATTTTTTTTTACTTTATATATTTTGCAGGAAATTTGTAAACATATGTCTTATAAAGATCCTTCATTCATGAATGACGTCCAACCATTTATTTATTAAACAAACAATACCACTATTTACACTACACAATCTCTGAAGGCAACATTTTTTAAAGCAAATTTCATCCAGCAAACACCGTAGCCTGGCAAAACTTTTCACAAAAAATTAACATTCAATACCAAAAACTGACTGTACAAAAACAAAATGAGGATGAAAATCAAGTTCTTGAAACAGAACCACTTGGTCTCACACTGCACTAACATCATATATCCTTTGTGCCAACAAGGAAGATGTCTCCCCTCCTTAAGTAGGAGTGGACATTTCATTTTTCTTCTTCGCAGGCCCTGACAGCAGCAAAAGCATCAAACCACCGTCATTCCAGTCCAAAGCCTGAGTTCATCTTCCTGAAAAACTGTTCACACAGTGCAGGACACAGAGTGTGAGCTGGGAGAAGCTGTGCGTGTCCATTTTTAACAGTGCTGGTGTTGCAGTCAATCAATAAGAGAGTCACAACTTAAGTCCTTTTTTGGCGTGAATTAGTTCCATCTTTAGAACCAAACTGGAGTCTTAGCTTTGGTTTGATCAAGATCTGCGTGAAGGAAAGAAGGTTAGATGTACTTATAGAATTTAAGGTTGTGTTTAAAACTCAGGAGACATTCTTTGAAGGAATCTACCTGAGTCATACACTTCCAAAGCCCCGTGGAGTGGCGAGGGACTCCAGCTGACAGAAGTAGCTGTGACAGGGCTGTTGCTGCCGGGGTTCATCTCCGTTTTCACCCCCTCACTGTGAGGGGAGCTCCCTGTGCTGGTGGTGGACTGGTTCTGATTCCTCGCTCCAGACATCAGCAGAGGGTTAAACCTGGGATCCAACGCTGGGCTGTGGGTGGGGTATGAAGGGAGCATGGGGTGATGGTGGTGGTGTCGGGTGTGGATGTGGGAATGGGGGTGGGGACGGTAGACGTGAACATTAGCGTAGCCACTTGTGCTCTGAGGACTCAGGCTGTAGGTCCAGCTTTCAGGGAGGGTGGATGGAGGTGGGAGGCTGGTTTGCGAGAGACCGTGGTCAGTCCACAGAGCTCCATCTGGGTGGTTAAAGGAAACTGGGCTGGTGGAGAAGTCTGAGTGGACTGAGACCGAGACAGATGGGAGGCAGGGACTTGTCTGGGATGGATAAGTGCTGTTCCACACTGGGCTGCTTTGACTCTCAGAAAGAGACCCACCATCTGAAAGAAACACATCAGAAGAATTTGAGGGAGCAGTTTATTGGAGCCTAAAATTAATCCACCTTGAACTGTGTAAAGCAGGCAGAAGCCTCAAGCACAATCAAATATGTTGGTAGAGAGCTATCTGTCTACAAATGAGCCGTGGAGTCATATTTTATTATGAGCTAATGATAAAAACAAATCTGAAAATATGAAAGTAAATTAAGTACCTTTCCATAATCCAGTTGTGGCAGAGGCAGACGACTGAGTCACCCTGATGGGTTTGGTCTCGCTGCTGAATGAGCTGGACTGGCTCAGGGCTCGTGAAAAATGTTCATCCACCACATCACCAATGTCCCCTTGGAAATAGGTGAACAAAACACACCGGGAGCTCAAGTACTCTGCCTCAGCTGGTTGAGTACCATCCTTCAGCTCTGCTGTGGATCTTTGTCCTGACTCGGTTCCCGGTGCTGCTGGACCCTGCCGGTTGAGGCCCTGATCCCTGGAAAGCATCCCTCTCCCTCCTCCTTGCTGCTGCTCAATACACTCGTGCATTTTGCTGTAAACACTCAGCCGTCTCTGGAGGAAGAGAGAAAATTTAAATTTAAAATGCTGTTTGCTACCATATTCATCACTAATCAGTAAATATCTTATTTACTCTCGCGTGGGTTCAGCTTTTTTTTTTTTAAGCTTGGGAGTTGTGTGAAAATGAGTTCCTTTCTTCCCCCCCATACTGCATTCCCACTGCTCAATGAGTCTCATCCACATACTTGAGTGACTGACCGGCTGTCATTACATCACCATCTGACCGCAGGATTAATAGTTCCGTGTCATTACGCATGACCTGAGGTGAATGCGGAGCAACAGGCTGGAATTTTATCTCTAAAACTCAAAGTGAAGTCAAGAGGTGTGCGTATGAGGCGTAAAAAAAAAGCCTGAGGCGGTGTCCTGAACAGGAGCCAAGGACAGAAAAACTTCTTTTGAGTTAAAAAGCGTTCAAACATTAAAAAAGTTTCACTCATTGAAAGATTTATTCACTTCAATGCCCTTTATCTCTTAAGTTGACAGTTTTTTTTCTTTGCTTCCTATTTTATATCTCTTTTATCATTATATGCTATTTAACATTAAACCCAAAAGGAGAAGTCGTGACGTATTTACGCATAACGTTACAATCAGTCATGACCCAACGCGACAGCGAAGTTAAAAGAAAAATTGAAACCTTTTTTTCAGTTGGGTGTAGCACTCACCTGTTGTTGCTGGTGATGGTGGTTGTAGTACGTCGCCTTGTACGCCGCTGCAGGGAGGTAGTGCGCTCCATAGCTTTGATGGTACATCACATCCAGGCAGCTCATAGCGACGGAGCGGAGCGGTTAATGCCAAGAGAAAGTCTGGGGAAGGAAAAACACGCACAGGAACTCACAGCCGAAGGCAACACTTCGCTTCTGCGCCTTGACGGGCTATATCCTCCGAGCCGTCAGTGCCTCCATATATGCCCAAACGCATACAATGGCCATGTCGTCCAGTTTGCATACGCACAATGCGCCTCCCGCGGTGCGCCCCACCAGCAACCACCCGCGGCCACAAAAAGGAACAAAACGGTAAGAGACAAACACACTGTATCCTAAAAAAAAGTCCTCTCTGACAAGTTTTCACCGCGCTTCTGATTGGGTGAATACTTCATTCCCTCCTTCTCTCTTTCTGTTATGGAGGGGAGTTATATTTAGAGAGAGCTGGGGCACTCACCCACGCCCACCAGGGAAGGGCCTGCTTGGAGCAGAGGAGTTAAGCAGGATAGTCAGGAGGCTACAGGTGCCTGTCAGAGCTGAGAGCACGACCAGGATGCTGGAAACAGGAGCCTTGTTATATCAGATTACTATCTCAAACTGTACAATCCCAGTTCCAATGAAGTTGGGATGTTGTTTAAAAACTGAACAAAAACAACACAATGATTTTCAAATCCTATTTAGCCTATGTTCAATTGAATACATAACACAAAGACAAGTATTTATTGTTCAAATTGATATATATATTTTTTGGCAAACATTGACTCATTTTGAATTTGATGCCTGCAGCATGTTCCAAAAAAAAGCTGGAACAGGGGGAACAAAAAACACCTGTTTGGAACATTCCACAGGTGAATAGGTTCATTGGAAACAGGTGAGTGTCATGATTGGATATAAAAGGAGTATCACTAAAAGGCTCAGTCAGTCACAAGCAAGGATGGACTGAGGTTCACCACTTTGTGAACAACTGTGTGAGCAAATAGTCCAACAACTTCAGAACAATGTTTCTCAACGTACAATTGCAAAGAATTGATGGATTTGATCATCTACAGTTCATAATATCATCAAAAGATTCAGAGAATCTGGAGAAATCTCTGCACGTAAGCAGCAAGGCTGAAAACCAACATTGAATGTCTGTGACCTTTGACCCCTCAGGCAGCACTGCATTAAAAACCAACATCATTGTGTAAAGGATATTACCACGTGGGCTCAGGAAGGCTTCAGAAAACCATTGTCAGTTAACACAGTTCATCACTACATCTACAAGTGCAAGTTCAAACTCTACCATGCAAAGACAAAGACATATATCAACAACACCCAGAAACACCGCCGGCTTCTCTGGACCCGAGCTCATCTGAGATGGACTGACGCAAAGTGGAAAAGTGTGCTGTGGTCTGACGAGTCCACATTTCAAATTGATTTTGGAAATCATGGACGTGGTGTCCTCCAGGACAAAGAGGAAAAGGACAATCTGGATTGTTCTCAGGTCGAAGTCTCAAAGCCAGCATCTGTGATGGTATGGGGGTGTGTTAGTGCCCATGGCATGGCTAACTTGACCATCTGTGAAGGCTCCATAAATGCTGAAAGGTACATACAGGTTTTGGAGCAAAGAGGAAAGTGCAGCAGAAAGACTTCCCTATGTTTTTAAGACTACATGAGGGTGCTTTAAAGACTGATTGCTCTGACTGGATTGTAGAGTCAGTGTGGGAGTAAACAGGGGTCGAGGATCGATAACGGAGTATTAAATGTGACCACTGTCCCATGCAACCATTGTATTGAGTCTTTCTCATGGATTTGAATGAAGGTTCCAGTTTGACTGAGTTAAGCTGTTTGCTGCCATCTGTTGGGAAGGCTGTCATGGGCCATCAGGGGCCCTGCACTGTCATCCTCCATTCACCCCTATGTTAGTTTTCCCTACAAGATTTTCTTTGGTAAAGTGAAAAGATTACAATGTAAAGTTAATCAAAGCTGCTATAACTACCCTTACTCTAAATAATAATAATAATAATAATAATAATAATAATAATAATAATAATAATAATAATAATAATAATAATAATAATATGAAAAAAATCAACAATTTGAATACACAGAAACTTTAAACAAACAGCAAGTGTTTAAAGAGTGAAATAGGTCAAACTACAAAGAGCTGAAAAGTATATGCATAAAATCTGAGTTTACCGTGGAGCGGTCTGAGCATTTTTGAACTATTTATGTTCCTTTTATCTTGGATTTTAACACATAACATGTCTTTTTTCGTTGACTAAATCTGTGTTCCATATTTTGCTCATGCACATGATGTTTCAGATGGAGGTTGGTCTAAAGCTTATTTCTTGTGTCTATACAGCCATGACAGAATTGTCCTCAAACTGCACTACAGCAGCAATACAGCTGAAAAAGGACAGAGCACTCATGCAGTTAGGCAATTTCCTAAGAGCCAGAAAGATGAACTGATCTAATCAGTAATTTTTGGTTTGATTAAACTCAAGGGCTCATGTTGTCTGGGACAGGACTGAGGGAAAAATAGCCATATGTAAGCTGACCCCTCTTAAACCCAGTGAAAGATGACCACAAACCAATCATCCTACATTCTAGAGTGGCAAAGGGAGGAAAATTTCCAGTAAATTTCAGAAAAGTTTCCTGTAAATTACCTTAGGAATTTTAGCTTAGAAATATTGGAAATTTTCAGGATTTTGTTACTGTCAACTTCAATAAAATTTTCCAAAAAATCCTGGGAAATTTTGTCTCAGGATTTTTTTCTTGTCAACTTGATTTAAATATATTGCATTAGACATGTTTGCATGTGTGTCTGCCTATAACAAACAAAAATGTTTAATATTTATGCACGTTTCCACCCGTTTCTTCAGAAGCCTATCAGTGTTGCCTTACAACGATATGGCTGACCGCTTCCTGCAAGCTAGCTTGGAACAACTCTCGTGAAATCATTAATACTAAACAGGGCTTGGTGTAGACTTTTTTTAAAACATCCACACTATGACTCCAACTCTGATTTTTGTTCATTTTGTTGCTTTCTTGCTGTTAAAAGCCAATTATTAGAGCGAGTATGACAGCTAGGCTAACATCATAAGCTTTGTGGTCTCCATTTTGACATAAACAAAACGATCAACTGGTAAAGCAAAACTTAAAACAGTTATGAACCATGGAAAGTCAGGAATAAGTTAGATAAGACCAGGTTCCTGTTAATTTCTGAGATACTTGTGGAAAGTTTTCAACTTTGAAAATTCCCAGAATTTTGCAACCCTTCTACATCCTGAAGGCCATCCACACTGATTGAACTGAAATCACATTTGTTTGACTGTGTTTTACATGAAAAGATGAAACTATTTTCAAATAGCCTTGAAATGAATAAGACAATGACACAGTGACACAGGAGTATTTACTGGCTTTTAAAGAGAATGAAATCAAAACTATTTTATCTACACGAACACAAAAGTAAACAAGACTACAAACATAAAAAATAACTGTTTCTGCACAGCTGAATAAACTGTGCTCATGGAAAATGTCTTTTATGTTTTCTTTTGGATTTGTTCTTCCTGAGGTCTGGTGTCGCTCATCTTCCTCTTGGCGATAGATTCTCTTTGACGTGAAAGACACGGCAGTTGTTGCCAAATTCTTATACCCATCTGTGAGTGGTGGCTCTTGACTCCAGCCTCAGTCCACTCCTTGTAAAGTTCTCCACCATTCTGCAGTTATCCCTGATATTAACCCATCTTTCTCAACCACACTTTTTCTTTCCATTCAGCGTTCTAGTGATTTGCTTGAACACAACACTCTGTGAACAGCCAGCTTCCTTAGCAATAACATTTTGCGGCGTATCCTCCTCCTGGAGGGAATCAATCACTGTTTCCTGGAAAACTGTCAGGTCAGCAGTCTTCTCTATGATTGTGTGGCCTACTGAAGCCGACCAAGAGACCATTTAAAGGTCCAAGAAAACCTGTGCAGGTGTTTTCAGTTAATTAGCTGATTAGAGTGTGACACCATTAATTTACAATATTGAACTTTTTCACTATTATCAATTTATCAGTTAATTAATTTGGGTTTCCATTTACTGTAGGCCATAATCATCATCATTAATATAGATAAATGCTTGAAATATTTCCTCTCTTTTTAATATGAGTTTCACGTTTTGAACTGAACTACTGAAATAAACTAACTTTTTCACATTATTCTAGTTTATTGTTGCACATGTGTATCCTTTTGCACACGTTGTCTCCATCAGATTATAACACTGAGACAGCAGGGGGCTGACAGCAGTTAGACTGATGTCTAACTGCTGCATATGCAGTAATCTGTGTCAGCATTCCTGTCTGCAGGAGAGTTCTGGGGCCCCTGAAAGCTATCTCAGTGGACCCCATAACCACAGCCAAGCCTACAAAATTGTTAGAACCACACCTGCATAACCCAATGACCCAAGAGACATAAATAACTGTAACTTGGTTTTATAGTCTTGGGAAAAAAAGTGATAATAGTGATCTTAAGAGTTAATGTAATATTTTCTCAGGAAGATTTAATTCTGGAGAAGAAAATTGTTCATTTGCATTAAACAAAAATATACGTTAAAAGTTCCTGTGAGGACTTTCTAAGTGATCTTGAAAAGTCTCACTTCTAGATATCTGATCCTAATCCACAATTTAAAATGAGATTATCAGCACCAATATAGGTTATTTATAAATGCTATTTCTTAGCTTCCTGATCAGGTCAGACAGGACCGGATTTATTTACAGCCTGTTGAAGTGTCTATGACAACACCAAGCCGACGGACAAAATTTTGTAGTGAGAAGAGAGATCTGTTTTTCTCTGCTGAAAGCAATTTCTGGGATTATTTTGCAGTGATAGTGGACACTGAAGGTGAACTGTCAGACAGATAAAGGACAGAAGAGAAGAAGAAAGCTAAATGGGAGAGTGATTGGGCACAGGTTGGTACTGATTGGTAGATGAGCAGGACATAAGGATTCACTAATGTTACACGTTAGCGTACGGATACGTCTCAGAGCACCAGGCTGCGAGAGGCACTAAAATAGCCAGCTACTATACAACAGTACAAACTGACAAAGCTTGCTTGTTTCAAACAACAGCGCTGTGTAACTGTTGATAAATACCTTACCATGTCGAGTTTTATCTGGTTAAAAATTGTCTTGGACTAAGAAAATTAGTGTATTCTAAATGTTTGTTTATATATTCAGACAATTTTAGAGGATTTTAGTTAGCTATCTTTTTGCAGTTATAACACAAAACAAAAGAATAGCATAGTAGAAAACACATTTTATCTCAGGCCCATTAAAGGCCCCCCTCCCCATTTGGACTCTAGATAGTCAGTCCCACTTTTCCATTGTGACGCTCCTGCCTGTCTGTACAAAGAAACTAAACTTCATGCATACACAAGAGTGTCTCCGATCAGACTTCAGGTTGAGTATTTTGCATCTGCTGTGATTTAAATGTTTGATGAGTTGTTTATATTTTGTCATTTGCTCTCCATTACCTTCCTCTGAGTGCATCTTTCTTCTCTCTATGGGCTCTGCTGAAAGATAACTGTTTAGAAAAGACAACAGCAGGATTAAATATTCATCACCTGCATGGATGAATGCATGCTGGTATCCAGGTGCCAGAGCTGATGACACCCCAGAGGCAACCGTATTATTCTATCCTCATCATGTTTACTCCTGTTTCATTCACTTTGATTCCACTGGAGGGGTGTAAATCTTTGAGCCACAAGCTGAGGATGCAATTGGATGTCAAGAAAGTGGGTCAGCATTTTGAAAAAGGAAGAAAACAGACTGCACTCACAGTGGAGTGGAGACCCCAGCTGGTCCATGTTCAGAAAATTTAACAGTTATTACTTTAACATCCTCGAATATAATAATACAACCCCAGTTCCAATGAAGTTGGGGCGTTGTGTAAAATGTAAATGAAAACAGAAAACAATGATTTGCAAACCCTGTTTAACCTATATTCAATTGAAAACACCACACAAAGACAAAATATTTATTGTTTAATCTGATAAACTTTTTTTTTTTTTTGCAAATATTCACTCATTTTGAATTTGATGTCTGCAACACGTTCCTAAAAAACTGGGACAGGTTCAACAAAAGACTGGGAAAGTTGAGGAATACTCAAAAAACACCTGTTTGGAACATTCCACAGGTGAACAGGTTCATTTGTGATATCATGGTTGGGTATAAAGGAGCATCCTTGAAAGGCTCAGTTGTTGACAAGGGTGGGTCAAGGTTCCCCACTTTGTGAACAACTGTGTGAGCAAATAGTCCAACAGTTTAAGAACAATGTTTCTCAACATACAATTGCAAAGAATTGATGGATTTCATCATCTACAGTCCATAATATCATCAAAAGATTCAGAGAATCTGGAGAAATCTCTGCACATAAGCAGCAAGGTTGAAAACCAACATTGAATGACCGTGACCTTTGACCCCTCAGGCAGCACTGCATTAAAAACCAACATCATTGTGTAAAGGATATTACCACGTGGGCTCAGGAAGACTTCAGAAAAACATTGTCAGTTAACACAGTTCATCACTACATCTACAAGTGCAAGTTCAAACTCTACCATGCAAAGACAAAGACATATATCAACAACACCCAGAAACACCGCCGGCTTCTCTGGACCCGAGCTCATCTGAGATGGACTGACACAAAGTGGAAAAGTGTGCTGTGGTCTGACGAGTCCACATTTCAAATTGATTTTGTAAATCATGGACGTGGTGTCCTCCAGGCCGAAGAGGAAAAGGACAATCTGGATTGTTATCAGGTCAAAGTCTCAAAGCCAGCATCTGTGATGGTATGGGGGTGTGTTAGTGCCCATGGCATGGCTAACTTGACCATCTGTGAAGGCTCCATTAATGCTGAAAGGTACATACAGGTTTTGGAGCAACATATGCTGCCATCCAAGCCACGTCTTTTTCAGGGACGTCCCTGCTTATTTCAGCAAGACAATGACAAGACACATTCTGCACGTGTTCCAACAGCGTGGCTTCGTAGTAAAAGAGTGCAGGTACTAGGCTGGCCTGCCTGCAGTCCAAGACCTGTCTCCCATTGAAAATGTATGAAGCATTATGAAGCACAAAATGCAACAACAGAGACCCCGGACTGTTGATCAACTGAAGTTGTTCATCAATCAAGAATGGTAAAGAATTCCACCTCCAAAGCTTCAACAATTAGTGTCCTCAGTTCACAAACACTTATTGAGTGTTGTTAAAAGGAAAGGTGATGGAACACAGTGGAAACATGATCCACTTTCAACTTCATTGGAAATGGGGTTTAAAAAAAATGGAAAAGGGGAGATTGCATCTTGTGTCCTCTGACTTTATACTTTTATTATCAAAACAGGAAGTGCATTTTGTGTCTAGATGGAATGTTCATTATTTACATGATGCTAATA
Source organism: Labroides dimidiatus (assembly GCA_030710495.1). NCBI lineage: Eukaryota > Metazoa > Chordata > Actinopteri > Labriformes > Labridae > Labroides > Labroides dimidiatus. The sequence goes on along the minus strand of CM061160.1, from coordinate 5,302,986 downwards.
GTATCAGGAAACAAAAGCCAACACAAAGTTGGAAAATACTGAATGGATAATAATTTATCATGCAGTCACTATCAGCCTCATAAATCATTCAAATCCTGCCTCAACCTGCATGTCTTCACCTACCAGATCACTCATTGTGACAACACAAGCAGACAAAGAGACAGATGACAGATGCACCATGCAGAGATCTCCATCTAGTGTTCTCATGGTTACTCTGCTCTCACTCTCAGAGGAAACTTTCTTCAGAAGTGGGGCAGTGGAACACTCGCACTGATGCCCGGAAGCAACGCAGGAAGAATCAAAAGCACAGATTGTTAAGTGTCAGATATGCATACACATACACACATTCGTGCAATTATGCACATTTGATGGCACATAATGCAACAGACAGATACACACACAAGTCCTCTGACACAGACGCCGGACCTCAGGGCTTTTCCACCAAACATCTGGAGCCGCCTGTGCCTCCTCTACCCTGATCCTTAATGAGGCACTGAGATGATTATTAGTGAATGTTTCAGGAGGGAGAGTAGAGGGAGGAGGAGAGCGGGGACAAAATTAAAGAGGAGTTAGACAACTGTTTGCTTTTTCTAGCTGTAACAGCCCTTCCAGAAAGAATTCAGGGCACTTAAGACTTTGGATTTGAAGAAATTGTACATGCTTTATGAACTCAGCCACTTTAGATCACAGACATGTTTTCGAAGAATATGTCTCAGTGGGAGGAAGGAAGGCTCCCTGGAAACCCCCCAAAATACAGGTCACAAGTGTGGTGTCCTAGATCTGAGTTAGGAGACATAAATAGTGACAGTTCAGCAAAATGAAGTGTCTTAAAAGAAAAAAAAACAAAAAAAAAATTTCTAACCTTACCCATTGCTCCTGATGAGGCAGGTGTGAGATATCGCTGAGTGCCATTGGTGATGATATCTCACATTAAGCAGACTGCAGCATCAGGAGTTTCATAGTGCAGTTGCAACTGCTTCTTTGCCCTGGAGAGGCTGTATAGGAAGACACACCTGGCTGAGCTAATTCTAAGGATGACTTAAAGATGCTGATGATAGTAATGATAAAGATGATGCACATGACTGTTTACATATGTGACCACCACTAAAGTAGAGTAAGAGGAGCTGCAACAATCTAAACTATATCATCATTTTATTGTTTTGCTAAAGCAGATAAAGAAAGTAGAAGGAAAAGTATGGAGTTAAATTAGTGCCAAAACCTCACAAACACAAAAACTGTGCTTTATTTGCGGCCAGTGATTCACAAACAAGCTTAGTGTGATTTGCAAAAGCAAAACATAATTCACAACTAATGTATTTAGTTTTATTAATGAAAAAAAATGTCTCTCCAACTAATACATCTTGCTTCACAAATACAGAAAATGTATTTTCACTTAAATGAAAATATCCTTGAGGCGCAAAAATAAAATCTTTCAAGTACAAAAAAAAATATTGTTCGAGATTTATTTTTTTCTTCTCGAGTTCAAAAGAAAAATCTGCAAGTAGGAGAAAAAAATCTGCAAGTAGGAGAAATTTATATATACTCACCATGGCTCTAAACTGACACCAGCCAACCAGCCAAATGTGGGTGAAAATTCATTTTGGCAGGTATTAAATAAGACTCACTCACCAGCTTGGCCGGTGATAAATAAGTCACTTTATCATTAATTTTTTGGGACGCGTGAGTGCGGTTCCTATGGCAACTTATCGTCACACACCTTGGGTGTATACTTGTCAGAGGAGAGTGGCCCTCTCCTCCCTCTCTTCACATAACTTGCCTGAAACTGCCATCACTTTATGGGAAAATGCTCAGTGCGCTGCGGATCTCCATGAACACACAGGAATCTGTGTGTTCATGGAGGGGGGGGTACTGAAATTAAACATTTTTTAAATGGAAGTGGAAACTCTGATTGACTGGTAGCTCCAGAAACTTACCTGCCACATTAGCTGCTGATCAATAAAGTTAATTTAGAGCCCTGATACACACACTGTCTGTGCTCTGTGGATAATTTCATGCAATTTGTGTTTTAGTGAGTGTGAGAGTTGGGGGAGGAGTGCAACATTAAAGTGTAATTAAAGAATCATTAGTGCCTCTTCAAGTTCATGAAATGATGCAATTTGGTTTTTTTTTCCATTCACTGTCCTTTCAGAAAGAAAATTCTGGCTTCCATACACACACAGATTTGCTTCTAATTTAAACTACAGCACGAGGCTTGATGTATAATTTAGTGTGAGTGCGACACAAAACAACGTAGTGGGATCATTATCACGAGAGCAGCACTATGTCTCCTAATGAGAAAAAGACACTCATTTGTAAGTTAATGGAAATGGAATTTCCTTGTTAAAACAAACTGTTTCAAGGGCTTTTTTTTTTAGTGTCACATGAAAGACGCCCCGCATTTGCTTTTTCATTATCTCAATGATCGCACATATTCAGTCCTAATTGTTGCAGCCATTACTGCACATTTTACAGATGGAAATGTGAGTTTTAATTGCAAAGGCCTGACAAAGAAATGAGATTCTGTGCTCCTCTGTGTGAGAGGTTCAGTCAGCCTCTGTCGTAACAAAGTGACCACAGGATAATATAGAGTTTTCCTTTCCTGACCTTACTTAAAAAGCAGATAATTGCTCTGTCTGGCTGCAGTTTTGACTCACATTCTGTGTGTATAAAGATAAAGGATGCTGCCCAGGCTGCCCGGCAGAAGTTAATGAGATGATGGCGACTCAAAGACAGGGTCATGTTCATGGAGGGGATGATGATCTGCCCCCCCCCATGCCATGGCTAAACTGGAAGAATTTTCCTCTTGAACAAAAGATGGACATGGGTTTTAAAGTAAATCCTGAAAATTCGAAGCATATTGGAAACTATTCATGAAGGACGTATGTGTGAACAATGCATAACCATACAGTATTAGTCTATTACTTTTAGGAGCAACAATGTGTTGTTAAAGCACCCATTCAGGGAAAAATGTAGATTTAATTCAGGTTATCTGTGACATCCTGAGAGAGCTTTCCAGTGCTGCTAAAGCACACTAAATATATAACATAATGTCTCTGGACTGACCAGTGTGTTTAGAAAGTGTCTTGTGACAGCATTTGCTGTGATGCTGTCAACCTGTTCCTCCACCTCAACCTCAAGCATCTGGATTCAGCAGGAACCTACTCCAGGATCCTGTTTGTGGATTTCAGCTCTGCTTTCAACACAATGATCCTGGCTCTGCTTCAGGACAAGCTCTCCCAGCTGAATGTGCCTGAGTCCACCTGCAGGTGGATCACAGACTTCCTGTCTGACAGCAGGCAGCAGGTCAAACTGGGAAAGAATGGGGAAGGCTTTGTTCTCTCTTCTCTTCTCTTCTCTTCTCTTCTCTTCTCTTCTCTTCTCTTCTCTTCTCTTCTCTTCTCGTCTCGTCTCTTCTCTTCTCTTCTCTTCTCTTCTCTTCTCTTCTCTTCTCTCTGTACAAGTTCACAGATGACACAACCCTCATCAGTCTCATCTCTGACGGGGATCAACCTAGAGCTTAACGCTCCAAAGACAGTGGAGATGGTTGTGGATTTTAGGAAAAACGCAGCTGCCCCTGCCCCATCACCAGCGATGAATCCTCAGAGTTCACTGTAGAGTCTTTCTACTTTCTGAGGTTTTCTACACTGTCATCATACAGCCCATCCTCCTCTCCTCCTTCACAGTCTGGTATGCTGCAGCCACAGTAAAGGACAAGCACAAGCTACAGTCAGCCTGATGAACAATATCCTCCCATTCCTTCTTCCACACAACCCGGACTCTCCCCATGGGACTCCCCCCCCCCCCCCTTTATGTGTCACATAAACGCCCAGTGGACTTTAAATTGTGCAGCTTCACAGTGCACCTTTGTGCATTTTGTTTTTCTTTTTTTTTCATATTTTAATACTTTCCCGTATTTATGTTGAAATGCTGAGCAAAGCATTTCAAGTTATAGAAATCAGACTTATTATTGTTATTATCACACTTATTCTCCCATATTTTTTTTGGCTCACCACTCCTCCTAAATATTATTACCAATTTTCACTGTTCCAATTGTACAATGTTCAGCATCTTTAGGAGAATTGTGCATTTATAAATCAAATTTCTAACCCTCTTTTTTATTAATATTCTGCATTTTCCAAAAAAAATTTGCATTACAACGAATGGAAATGATCCATTACCATGGAAACCACAAAGCTGATGATTTCATGAAGGATATAAATGATGATTGCATAAAGCACAGAGTTTAGAAATAGGACTGGTCAAAGGTCCCCGACAGAGGGGTACCTGCACAGCTGATGATGTCATAAAGAGTTCGGGTTAGGGCTCTGCATTTCAACTGTCCAGCATTTGCAGCAAGGAAATCCCCCCCACCCACCCACACCCCACGTTATGCATGTTATTTCCCTGTTAAATAATTTGAACCAATACTCCAAGTCTAATTCGTTAAATGTAAATGCACCTGGCAATAAAAACCCCATTCTGATTCTGATTTGGTGTTGTATGAATAAAAAAAAATAAAAAACATTGATCGACTTAAATAAAAAATTGACAATTGACAACAATTGAACAAATTGATACATAGGAGGTTTCCTTTCCAGTGCTTGCTACTTGAAGCAGAAACCAATCAACAGAAGCAGTCCTGGCATTTTGCAGCCTGTATCACTCCTGTGAAATAATTATTGGCTTCAAATCCATACCGTCATACTGCTCTGTGCACACCTTTCTACACTACTCTATTAATCTCTAACCTCTCACACTGCAGTGTGGCTCTAAACAGGTTTCCTCCATCATTAGGCCTTTGCACACACAGCAGGATTTCCACGCGCTGACACTCAGACATGCACAATGCACATCTGATCACCACCTCCGCCCCTCCCCATGCCTCTGATGTCACCTCAGAGGCAGAACAACTCCTGCTCAACCATCCTGCCTTGAACTGGCCGTGTTTTTGACTCTGTCTTATCTGCTGTTGCAGTGAAATTTCATTTTTTATGCTGATTATGAGGAATTTTTCATACTTTGTGGTATCGTTAAAGAGAAAATATGCATTATGTTTGGAAATTTGGTCTGTAAACACAACATCCAAATTATGTCTCTGCCACTTAACAACACTAGTAGTGTTCCAGGCTCATAGTTTAGGGTAACTGAGGGAGACTGAAAGTGCATTCATACAAATATTCCCGCCTTTTATGATCATATATTCAGAATTGTGACTGAACATGAAATCTATCTCGTGTGTATTTTTCTGTGCAATGTAAAAATATTCTCAGCTAATAGAGGAACACTTCCCCCTGTTTCCTCTTTCACACAACTTCTTCCTCCTCTGCAGACTGAAGGACTCGTCCTCCGTTGCCCTTCCACTCATAATGACTCTAATTCCCTCATGCTAATGGTGTGTCTGAGTCTCCGCCCCTGCTGGGACCACCAGCCTAATTCTAGTGGTTGCTGCTTGGCTCCAGGGCGAGGAAGACCACTGGCTGGAGAGACAGAGGAGAGAGAAAACAGAGAGAAAAGGCAAGTGAGGGTTCTGGTTTGATGCATGTTGGATCTCAGACAGATTGTCCTCCTCGGGCTAAAAAAGGACCTGTGGATAACAGAGTGTCATTGAACCGAGTGTGAGTATGCCTTACTGAGTGTGACACCCAAAATTGGCGCCAGCAGCAGATTTAAACAATAACACCTAACTGTTTGACCTTGCTCACAAAAACCAACAGCGTGTCCACCATGTAAGTGTGTCTGCACATGTTCAAATAAATAACCCCACACCTGCATCCGGATTCTACGTCTGCATGCTTGTGTCGCAGGGGATGTGTGCCTGGTGGGAGGCTGGGGAGGTTGAGAGGGGCAATGATGATGAGCCAACACTACAGGGGAGAATAATCTCTCATTACACACAATTCCCTCATGTTGCACTGCGCCGGTGAGCGCGACTTGAGTTGTCCCACGGGCAGAAATGTGCGGAGCCACTCACTCGATTTATTAGTCCATCCCAAACCCCCTGCCTCCCCCGCTGCTTTCACTCATTCCTACCATCATGCCGTTTCTTCCCACTCTCTCAGACACCTGCTGTCTCCCATATGTCCTAAGTCTTCTGTACTTTTTACCTACTTTGTTTGTAAAACTGTCCTTTTTCTTTTCTTTTTTTCATACAGTATGGGTGAATTCTAGTCCACCTCATTAGCTTTCTCGAGCGCAGCTAGACATCATCTGAACTGCTGATTTGAGTGAGCTGAAAAGAAAATTCAGCACATCTGTATTGGAGCCATTTGTATTACTTTAAACTGTGTGAAAATTAAACACTTTCATTGTTTTTTTGATATCCAGAAGAACATTTGGCCATATTCAAGATGACATATTGTTTATATGATAAGCTAAACCTACACAGTAGCTAGTTCTGGCAAGCATCTACTTTTTAGCTACATTGTTAGCCAGTAAATACATCTCTACCTTTACTATGTTAATTTGAGTCCAGTAACATTATCTTGTCAGTGGCTCAAAGCTAAGTTTCTCAGTTGTTGCCTGACAGTAGCTAGCTGGTCAACAAATCTTGTTTTAGCTTACATGTTCCGATTACCTTCAGCATTGTCACTTCTGACTAATGCAAGGGATGAAGTGCTATTTGTTGAACAACATGGACAGTGCTACAATATTAGCATTAGCATTAGCATTTGAACGTGAAAGAAAATAGCCACTGAGTGAATCTTAAAAGACCTAGCACGTTGATTAATTCTAACGTGTTTGCACTGACGTTACAATTTGGGTTGTTACTCGGATGTGTGACCATATTGGAGTTACACAAATGTAAACTTTTAATGGACGGAGATAAAAGTAAATGGTAAAATATGATTTTAAGGTCTCATCTGTCAACAAATATGGAAAAACGCACAGAGGACACAGAGGCCGAAGAGCCGGGAGAGACCCATACAAGTTAGCATCTTCAACATCATCTACCCAAAGTTTTAAAAACACAGATGTTACTTCTATTTTTTTTTATGGGGAAGGGGGTCCACAGAATAGATGATGTTCTCTTGGGAGGGGCTCACTTTTTGGAACTTTAAAAAAAGACACTAAGTTTTACTTAGGTACTATTTATGTGACGTGACTTACCTCCCAATCAAATATTCAATGATAATGGGTACTATGATATAATATGACCTACATGACCAGAAATGTGAACGGACTCCTACCTTGTACAAATTATTGCCTTGGAAATCCTGCTGGAGCTTAGCTAGCAACAATCTCCTCTGTTCTTTGGACAATTGTTTGCACTCCTAACCCTGATTTGGGATATTTTTTAGTAGTTAAAAGCATTTGAGGTGTTTTTCTCAGTCTGACCAATGACTGCAGCCAAAAACAGGGCAATAATTTACCATTTTGTATGACAACAATCCTATATAACTGCAAACTCAATTCCATTCTGTTTTGAGAGTGCCTCCAACATGGCCGATCTAGAGTTGATGACGTCACGTAAAGCACTCTATAAGCTGCAGCTTTCTACTAGCTTAGCGTTAACAATATTAACACTTCACACAATAAATATGCCATTAACCAAAGCTGACGGACTGCAGTGGTCATTTTTTGAGGTCAGTGTTGTCAAGATTGACTCTGCATATAACCCATCATTAAAAACTAAAACTGCTTTGGCACGGATTCAGTAAATATAACCTGAGCAGATGTGCTTTAGAGCTGAACAAACCCTGTTATCTAATTTTAGAAAAAGGACAATTAAATATATTTCATCAAATGTCAAACTATTCCTTTGATAATAGAAAAAATGAGCAGTTTGTTCCTTTAAGCTCACAGCAAATATCCATTAGTTCCCACTCTTCCTCTCTTTAATCCTCCTGGTGCACCTTGAGTCTTTCCTGCCGTCTATCCTTCTCCATCTATGTCGTGTAGAAGTATCTATCCATCATAGAGAAGAACTGTTTTTCAAATCCTGTGGCTCCCATCACAGCCTTGTCTTTCTCTCTGTGTTTGCATACAGACATATTTCAGCCTATACTTGCATGTCAGCAGCAGTGGGAAGAACGCAGCACATCATCATATAATCATATCATGTATCCTATTATGATTCAGGATTTATGCTTAATAAATATGGGGAGTGAGATTTACAGCACTTCTGGAGCCTTGTTGAAATTACAGATGATAGAAAAGACAATAAAAGGGAATGAAAGGAGAAATTGTGCAAGGGAATACAAGGGAATATCAATTGAATTAAAAGTATTTGATCTGATTTTAAGGATATATTTTGCCATTTTAGAAGTTGAGGCATAAAAATATCTGTATGTTCTTTTTTGCAGGTTAAAAACAGATCAGGATTTTATGTGCTGCATTGGATGAAAAAGGGCAAACTGAATTATGGTGTTAGGTATCCACCAGCCCATGTTCAGTCCGAAAGAGGACTCCATCACTGACAGACCAATCACTTGGTTTTTCTATTGGAAGTCCATGAAATGGTTTATCTGAAAAAAGGGTGAAGAAAAAAACAGTTGTTAACAGAATAAGTTCATTGTAATCAGATAAAGGGGATTTGTGCGATTTGTTTGATGATACCTTAAAGCTGAAAAGCTTGATGTGCTTTATAGCTGCGACTCCCACTGATTGTGTGGAGATCTCATTTCACACATGATCGTCTCTCTCAGCTGTGTGTGGGTCCATACGCTCTGGAGTTAGTGTCTTGACATTACATGTCTGCTTGCCCCGAGGCTGGACCACAGAGAGGTGGAGGAGAGGGAGAAGGGGAAGTGAAGGAACAAGTTATCTTAAAATATCAGGTAAAAAAAAAAAAAAAAAAGAACAAAAAAGAACAAAAATTAAATGCAATATTAAATTCTTCTTCTTCTTCTTCTTCTTCTTCTTCTTCTTCTTCTTCTTCTTCTTCTTCTTATTATTATTATTATTATTATTATTATTATTATTATTATTATTAATTTAATAATAATAATAATAATAATAATAATAATAATAATAATAATAATAATAATAATAATAATAATAATAATAACAATGGACAGACCTTTCCTAATACACATTAGCCTAGCTTACTATATAAAAAACACATTTCCTGTTTCCTTCTCCATTTCATAGAGATGTAAAAAAAGGAAAAGTTGTTGCTTCAGTTAAAATAACTGAGAAAGAATCATATTAACATGGTAACATATCTCTTACGTGTCCCATAACACTCAGATTATAGTCTCTTCATGTACTGATCAATTCTAACATGCTTTCGAATAGAAAAACACACGGTCTTTATCCATAACAAATTAAGACCCATGTTTTGAATTGGATGTTCCTCGTGAGTTGTAGCATGAAAAGTGAGGTGCAGGCTTATTACCTGCAGGCCCCGTGGGTGCTTGGGGCTAGATTTATGACCACTGGGCCCCTTGATGATGAGACCGTTTAGTGGGGGTCCCTGCAGTCCTCCAGTGATTAGTGCCAAACATCTTCCCTAATAACCTTAACAAGAACAACGCCTCAGGACGACATGCTGATGCACACCAGCAGCCCACACATCCTGGGAGATAGAGAAAAAGTGCTCAGGGCTACCCATCCTCCTCTTTTTCCCCTCAAAGTCACCCTTCTCTCTCCTCTGCTCAATAACTTGGCATCTCTCTCTATGTCTGGACTGGACCCCCCCCCCCCCCCCCCCCCTTTGGATCTTCAGTGCTACCTCCCATCACCAATTCAGACACACAGTTGTACCAAATTGAGTTGGTTATGGTTCAAGAGTCCCAGCATCACACATAAAGTTGCTCTCAGCATCCGTATGAAAAAGACAATTGGAATATATGAATACACTCTGGAGTGTATGATAGTTCTCTCCCCTTGGGATAAAGAGATGAGGAATGAAATTGAGAATAACAGAATTTATGATGCCTTGAGAAGCTGCAGGAGACATTTCATAGACAATAACTCCCACTGTGGATATTCTCTGTACACAAGATACATGTTTGTGTCATACGACCTGTACAAATAACATACTAGAATAAGACAGCTCTAATAATGGGATCAATAATTCATATTTCTGTAAGACTTTTTTTTTTTTTATCAAACAGTCTAGAGGCATTTGGAGAAAGACTCCTCGATGCAGACTGCTATGTTGTGATGTTGGAGTTTACAGGATTTAATGACAGTAATTGCAGCAGGCTCTAAACTATATATATATATATATATATATATATATATATATATATATATATATATATATATATATATATATATATATATATATATATATAATAATAATAAATAAATAACCCAAAAAATGTCTTTCTTTAAATAAAAGGTTACAAATGTCACAGTGACTTTACTTCTTTCTTTCTTTCAAAAAAACATTAGTAAGAAATGTCTTTGTTGCAAATAGACAAATTGTTATAGGGTTCTCTGTCCCTTGTGCTGCGTTTAAGTATTACATGGAACACTGTTAAACCATGTTCTTTAGTCATGAATCCGAAGAATAGGGATGGCTCACAAATTGTATTACTAATATCACATCCCTTGCATCGTGCGTTTGTCACTGAAATGATCATTTACAACAAAACGATTAAGTTTAAAATAAAAAAAGAACGTAATAGAGCAGTCGAATGGCTTTTTAGTACTCCAGCCTAGCACAGAGGTATCCTTGTCGTCAAAACAAAACAAATATGGGCCGAGAGACATTCTTCTATCGATCAATTTTAGGACATATAGTCCAATCAAAAATGGACGGGTATTAGTAAGCTTTTAGTATTTCTTTTAAATTAGTTTTTCGACGGTTCGACACGAAGCCTGACCCCGATTCATAGTTTCACAAGTTACCCTTAAACGCAGCATATAATCAGCGACGTGACGTCAAGTGGAGGCGTTGAGTCAGTCAGCTGAGGGAAGAAGTCCGACAACAGAAAGTCAACCAGGAAACAGAGGCTGCTAAACTGAACTGCCTCCCCGGTGTGACGGTGTAAACGATAGGAACTCAATAATTTAATCAGTCAAGGATTTGTATTTGTAAATAACTTTATAAAAACAGAGCAGCAACATGGCTTCCATTTTTAAGAAGAAGACTACCGATGGTAAGTGTGCTTCGTGTAAAAAGCTAGCTAAGTTGTTTTTAGCCATGGGTGTAAAGACTGCTGTTGTTCCCATCTCAAATTAGCTCTTCCCGTTGAACGCTAACTTGTTTAACCTGTTCTTCCTCGTTAAGTCACCAGTCATGTTACGCAATGGAGTCTGGAGTGTCAAGAAACTATATTTTGTTTTGATTAAAATGCTAATTCTGTAGCTTAAATGTGACTCCGAAGAACTATAAGCTGTTAGTGGTCACAAATATCGCTCAGGTGATTGAATGACGATGAAACTTTCACTCGTTGCTTTCCATAAAAGAAGGTGGAGGTGTTGTTAGAGTTAGGCTCGGGCTATGTTGTCTATCCAAGTGACTGAGCAGAAACTAAAGAACAATCCACACAAAACATTGGTTAGTAATATACGGCAAATGTTAGCAGCTGTTATCAGGTGGTAGCTCTGCTGCACACTTTTTACATATCTCTCTCCTTATTAGGCAGACATGAAAGAAACCTTTATGATTATTTGAATTTGATACTAACGCAGACTTTATGACACTATGTTGATAAAATAATGTATAATACTAATAATAATAAATAAGTCTGATGACTGTCAGTAATGTCAAATAGGCTGAAATATTGTACCATGATTGGTTGTCTAATGCAGATTATTAAGATGTCAAAAATGTTGAGAAAGCCTTTCAATCTTTCTTTTTTTTAATTTTTCTTCAGGCAAGCCAATCAACATCACAAGGTCAAACATGAAAACCTGCCCCTCTTTAATCAAATGTGATAAATTAATTATTTTATTCCAGAGACTGATTATATTCACTCGTGGGTTAAATTTCCAGAGGGAAGTGCAGATTAAACCTGGTCATTTCTGGAAGTTTTTGTGTAAGACAATAAAATATTATAGATAAGATTAAATATCATCTACAGGTCTAAAAATAGGCTCAGTTGTTGGAGGTAAATCTTTTCACAGCCTACTACTCCTCCCATTATTGTCATTCCAGTTTCACACATACCGATGCTCTGCATACTGTACTTACTGTGCTGTCTTACTGCCGCTCAGTGCCAAGCCCATGTCAGATCCTCTCAGCTGTGGCATTCCAGAGTCTCCATCTCATCTTCTTCGGTTGCTCATTCATCCATATGTTGCTGGTCAAAGAGGGTGTTTTATCTTTTTTGGTCCTCGCTGTGGTTTTTTGGTTATTTGGCGAATGTATGAGTAGCGGTGGTTGGGGGGGGAGTTGATCACTTATATTTGTAGGACGATATCCCACCCACTTTGAGACGTTTGCTACACGTCACCTTCTACGTATACCTTCTGCGTGTCTCGAACAAGTGGTCCAATGTGGTGGCGTCTCAGACCAAGTTCATGATTGGACTTTTGAGATGAAATGAGCATTTTAAAGCAGTTATGCTTTTTTTTTTTTAAAGAGATATACCCCATCATAGAGAGGAATACACAAGCTGTTGCTTCTTTTATAACTCTTTATATCTTTGGCTTAAGCTTTTTTTTTTTTTTTTTTTTTATATTTTCTCTTCTTTTTTTATTTCCACTGTTCTTCATATATGATGTCTGTAAGATTTAAAGGTTGCATGTGTGTTTATTTTTGTGGTATAATGAAAAATATTAAGCACTTTAATTTTATTTTTTTTAACTCCATTTATGATTGTTTTCCTCCTGGAGGTTGCTGAGGCACGTGTTTGTGTATTTCTCCGTCCGTCATACCTGCTGCTCGGGTTCTCCCTCACTCAGAACTCAGGGATGACTGTGAAACCTCAGGCCACACATTATCTCACATGATGCCGCTCTTTGTTTGTGTGGGTGGTTTAGATCTGACTCACAGTTGGTGCGAGCTGTCCAAGCTTCCACAGTTGGCAGTGTCAGAAAGCGCTCTCAATGAGCTGCCCAGTACTCTGTGGCATTTCTCCTGCTTGTGGGTGCACACTAACACATGCACATTATTAAGCCAGTGAGTAGATGCTTACCATTTCTTCACAGGGTGTGTTGCTGATCCAGACCCCGTCTTTCCCATCTGTAAAGGACTTTAAATCCAAAACCCTTCAGATAATTTTTGGCCTTTTTAGTTAATCTGAAACCATCAGAGGTCAGCTGTAAACACGCTTTCTGTTCAGCTGTCGACTAACAACAAGAGCCTGCTTTCAGATTGAAATCCTAACATCAGTAGCACCACTTTGACGTGTTTTATTTTTGCTGGGGTACATCTCACTGGAACAGAATCTGCAAGCTGGAACATTTGCTTAACCATCCGTTTTAATGTGACTCTCGTGAAGCCATATTTGCATTCTGGTGGCACCGGTTTGTCATAGATGATGAGGTGTTGTTGCCTTTTTGATCCACATGTCTTCTCGTCTCTTGCAGACATTATCAAGGAACAGTCGAAGGAGCTGCGTGGCACCCAGAGACAGATCGCCAGAGACAGAACAGCTCTGGAGAGACAAGAGAAACAAATGGTAGGATTACACACACACACACACACAGACACACACACACACACACATAAAAAAAAAAAACACAAACACAACACTATGTAAAAATTCTTCAGATCAACACTAACCATTAATCATAGATTTCTTTTTATTGCATCAAATCTTTATTAGGACCCCCCCCCCCCCTCTCTCTCATGTAACACTCAAATCCAGCTAGGGATGCGGATTACATCCTCTTCCTATGGTGTGAGATTTAGCCTGATGGGCTAAAAGGGCTGAAAGAAAAAGACGAGAGAGATTTGGTGCGGTGTCTTTGCTTCAGGCAACTGAGGCTACACTCTCCTCTCTCTCTCTCTCTCTCTCTCACTCACACGCACACACTTACACAGCTTGCACATTAAGGCTTCACTCAGACGAGCATAATATTTCCTCTGAAAGATAAAAGAAAGTGTCTGGGTCCTCTCCCCTCTCTTGTATTAAGTAAATATCATACAGGACATAATTATCTCCCTCGGGAAGCAGATTTTTATTCCTCATTAATGCTTCCTGCTAATTAGTCCAATTTTTTCCCTCTAAAGCTTTGTTCTACACTCTGAATAAAAGACACTTTCACACACACACAAAAAAATGGTAATGACCTATATTGGTGGTTTAGCACCATCATGACTTTCTGTTGCCTCCCACCATGCATGTCTCAAATGAGTGGAGCTCCAATTTACATGAACTTACTGCATAAAATTTCCAGATATTATCACATAATAAATGACTTCATAGTCTGATAAATTTCTATGAAGGACCATGCTGAAAACTGATGTCACGTTTATTTAAATTTGGCAACACCAAAAGAAATTTAAGTGGAACCAACTGTGTTCATAGATCTGACCTGCAGTTGCAACATCTTTCTTTCTTTCTTTCTTTCTTTCTTTCTTTCTTTCTTTCTTTCTTTCTTTCTTTCTTTCTTTCTTTCTTTCTTTCTTTCCCCTAATTCACACATATTCTGTGTGTGGCGGTCCGCCAGCGCTGGTTTTTGGCGCGTGTCAGTTCAGGGTGTTTAACTCACCTGCCCTCTGACAAACTTCAGCAATTTCAGTCCATCCTTTTAGTTTCTGTTGGTGTCTTTATAGAAAGGATGTGTTGTGTCATATATAATTATAAGGTTTTCCGCCTCCAAGTTACACTTTTCCTCGTCCATGGTGTTGGATTTCCTCTGGGTCTGACCTGCTGATGATTGCTGGTCCTGTGTCAGTGATGTAGTTTTGATATATGAGGATAAATTTGCGATCAGCAGCCAGAAAATGGGGCTTTATTTTGAAAAGACTGGAAACTCTGATCATTTTTCATGTCAGTTTCCTTTTTTGGTACGATCTGCTCTGCACTCGACTTGCAGCGTAACATCCGCGTGAGATGGACCTCAGTGCGAGCTGTGTGAATGCACTGATGGACTAGAGCGGTTTCTAAGTACGGCTTAGTGTGCAGCACTGAAGGACCACGGCGCTCATGCTGTATGTTTGAACTGGGGGTTTCTTTCTTCCTTCCTTCCCTTCCTTCCTTCCTTCCCTCCTTCCTTCCTTCCTTCCTTCCTTTTTCTTTCTTTCTTTCTTTCTTTCTTTCTTTCTTTCTTTCTTTCTTTCTTTCTTTCTTTCTTTCTTTCTTTCTTTCTTTCTTTCTTTCTTTCTTTTTCTTCCTTCCTTCCTTCCTTCCTTCCTTCCTTTTTCTTTCTTTCTTTCTTTCTTTCTTTCTTTCTTTCTTTCTTTCTTTCTTTCTTTCTTTCTTTCTTTCTTTCTTTCTTTTTCTTCCTTCCTTCCTTCCTTCCTTCCTTCCTTTTCTTCTTCTTTCTTTCTTTCTTTCTTTCTTTCTTTCTTTCTTTCTTTCTTTCTTTCTTTCTTTCTTTCTTTTTCTTCCTTCCTTTCTTTCTTTCCTGGAAAAATATTTGAACTTGTTAGCAACAGATATTTTGATCATAAATACATAAATAAAAGTAAACAGATAAAACAAAACAAGAACAATCAAGGAGCCAAATAAGTTTGTCATTTGCGTGTTCAAAAAGAAGTGACAGGAAGTGGAAACTTCTCAATTAACCCTCTTCTAATTGATAATAATACAGTTAATCAAAATATAAACAAAATGAACCAAGTACTAATGATATGACTCAACAAATAGTAATCAAGAGAAGGCTTAATAGATGAAGAAACGGAAGAAGAGAAACTATCTAACCCTTCAGTGATCAGTCTCAGACCTTTGAAGAATTTTGTGTTTCCAGAAAGAAAACCCATTCAGAGTGGAACAACTTCACATTTCTGAGCTTTGTTTCTGAAAAAGCATCATGCATCCATCACAGCTCCCCTTTACCACACCAGCTTTTCATACAGGACAGTAAATCAGACCTCATAATCTTCAGATCAGCAGCAGCTTGCTCCTCTCATTCCCATATTTCCCCCCATTAAAGCGCTGATGTTTTTTTAGACGACAGCTCAGTTGACATTATTATTGTCACTGTGAGCCTTTCTCTCCCACTCGGCTCGATAGATTTCCCTCCATGGCGCTGATTACAGTATTTCTTCCACTCACAAGCAGCAAACAGACAGACACGAATGTGATGTGCTTCTTCTGCTCAGAAGTTAAAAAACAGAAAAACACTGAGCTGAGTGTAGAAGGTGTATTGCTTCAGTCATCAATAATTGATGGTGTTTCTGAAGATGCTTTTAGTGCACACACCGGTGATGAACAGACTTTCTGGAGCTGTCGTGTGCAGCAGCGCTGAGAGGCCTGGCTGCTTTCACTGTAACCTGCAGCTTCACTCACGTCTCATGGGATGCTCACACACACTTGTGCCTACACACACACTCATCCCTGTGGGCACGAGTGTATTTTCTGATGTTTACTAAAGCTTAAAGCTTGTATTTGCTTTCCAGTTTGTGTGGCATGATCCAGATGATTTTCTCACTGTGTCTATATTTGCAAACAGATTGCTCTCAAGGGAGGCTTTTCTGTTTATTTATCATTCCATAGAATCTATACACAAACATGAGTACATGCATAAGGGATGAGCGAGTACACCATTATCTGTATCTGTATCTGTTTACCCATCCATATTATCTGTATCCGTATCTGCACTCGTAGGGGGCGTGGCCTAAATAAGAAGTGGGTGTGTTTTGTCGGAAAACGGGCGGGACTTAAATCTGAACATCCGAGACAAGGAGTTTACAGCTTTAAGCCTTCAAATGCGTTGCGTGTACGTTGCAAAACAGTTAATCAAGTAACTTTAAATATAAAAAAAGAACTAAAGAGATGCGAGACAACGAAAACCATAAAAAAAAAACGGTCCTGAATTGAAGCAAGAGGCACTGACCAGCGCGACACGAGCCGTTTTCAGCCCCGTCTTGTCACATGCATCTCGTATGACAGGAAATAAGTTGAAGAAGTAACTTTAAATACCAAACAAACCTCAACAGAGACGAGCAGAAGAAAACTGAGTGAGTAGTAGAGATTAGAGCAACGTAAACTACAGTCAACTCAAGCAAGCAAGAGAAGTAGTCGCTGTCACTCGCTGTCTGTGTGTGTGTGTGAAAGAGGAGAGCAGGCACCTCCTCGCTGCAGCATGTGGGTGCAGGGAGGGGGGTGTGCTGTGTGTGACTGGCCAATCAGAGAGCATGAAGAGTGAAGACAGTAGTTGTTGCTACCCAATGAGGATTCTTTTAGTATGGATACGAATAATCCTAAAAAAAATTTGTGTTGTGCTCGAACTCGGCAAAAATGCATCATCCGTAACGAATACTCGTTTGAAACAAATATCTGACTCATCCCTAACATGCATCATGTACACACATCTGTTAGGATTCAGTTAAAGGAAGTCATGCAGCACTTGGTTGGTCATAAGATCAGTAACAGCACAAGAAGTTATTTATAGATGAGTTTGTTTTTTTTAAGGCAACCCTTGATTTTTTTTTTCTGAACAGTTATCTCAGATAGTACGCTTGTTTTTGATGTGTGGTTGATAACTTAATTCATCATAAAATCAGTGGAAACTGTGGCTCTATGGAGCCAAATTTGCTCCACATTTGTTTCACAGCCCCACAACATTAGTCAGACAAATCCTTACATCCGTTCTTTCTTTCTCTCTCTCTTAAGATGGCAGAAATCAAGAAAATGGCCAGGAGTGGGAACAAGGAGGCGTGTAAGATCCTCGCCAAGCAGTTGGTCCAGCTGAGGAAGCAAAAGGATCGCACGTACGCCGTCAGCTCCAAAGTCACATGCATGAACACACAGACCAAGGTCATGAACTCTCAAATGAAGATGGCAGGCGCCATGTCCTCCACCGCTAAGGTAAGGTCCCAGACCCAGTCCGAGCTGCTCAAACAGAAACAAGAGTTTTTTATTTGCTGTTTTTTTTACACGCTTTGAGGAGTTTTAAATAAGTTGTGACTCATTTTTACACCAGAAGACAGAGCACACTGAGGGAACGGCCCTTTTTTTAAAATCTTCAACAGCAAATGTCCACAATAAGCAACATTTTTTTCTTGTCAGAAAACAGACTCAGCATGTAAAAACTGGATGAGTAGAAAGATAAGAGTTTAATATTTGCTCACAAGAGGTGTCAGAATCAACACAACCAGAGTTCCTCACAGCAGCTTTAAAGTCTAAGACATGCTGAGGCGTCTGTTTTACACATGAACTGGTTTCAGTGTTCACCCATCCATCCTTTATCTTCCGCTTATCCGCGGATCAGGTTACAGAGCAGCAGTCAAAGTATATCGACCCAGACATCCCTCTACCCAGCAATGCTTTCATGTTCCTCCTGGAGACTCTGACCGCTCCTCCTCCCAGTTGGACATGCCTGGAACACATCTAAAGGGAGGCGTCGAGAACCCCAAGTGGTTCAGTACAGTTTGTCTCAGTACAGGACTCACGCTGCCTGACAGCACTCTGTTGATCTCATCTCCAGTAATCCTCAGTCCCAGGAAAAAAAAACAAAGTTATCAAATTATCTGTCGTCAATCAGTCAAACAAAAAATTAGCCGACCAAAGAACACAAAGTTAAAGGTCTCACCCTGAGTTACACCTCCAAACATAAAAATCTGTCATTTTTCCAGGCGAGTTCAGTCTTCTCAAACTTTAGGAGGATCCATCCTGCTGATAGGAGGAGGCTTACATGCTGCCTACCAAAGAGGGCACGGTTGGTTTGCTGTGGAAATGCAAACAGGATCAGGCTTTACTGATCTGACCCGAACTCATCCATACCGGGTCACTTGGTGGAAACGGGGCTTTGTAGTCTGGATTCTGGGTAGTTCTAATGTATCTGAAGTTCACACTTCTCAGCTGGAGCATCTTTTTCTAGGAGACTTAGAAACAGAATTCATGTTTCATGAATCATGTGGAACCATGATAATCGGATGCACGCTCACCCCCCCCCCCCCCCCCCCCCCCCCCTTGAAAATACTCTTATCAATATTAAAGTGTTGTGATTAAACTATTAATGTAAGATCTGTTCCTGTTTAGAGCCCTGTAATGTGGTATCATCTGTGTTAATGAAGTGTGAGAGGCAGTAATTGGCCTGGAGCTCTGTACTGCACAGAGTCACTCTGGGTAAACATAGACAGGTCAAACATAATTAAGCTTTAAATTAATGGAGTGTGATTACGTGGGCGTATGGCAGACAGTGAAGGTGTCTGAACTGTTTTGTGTCAGGCGGGCAAAGTTCAGCCTCCAACATCTGCATGCTGACTCGGATTTTTTGTAGTAAAGTTGCAGCCTGTTCAATTTTTCAGAAAAGAGCGCCACACACTTTTCAGAGTAATGCAGGCGATGTTTTAATGAGGTGTCGTCAGTGTAAGTAATAAGGAGACAGCTGAAGTCAGGGTTATGTCTTAGGCTGCACTAACAACTATTTAAAAATTTTAATCAATGAATCAGACATAATTTTTTAAAAAATTTTCTTCATTTAGAAACTAGTATTTTTCAAAACAGTGTAAACAGTGCTTTTAAAAAAATAATTCATCATTAGTATTTACATAAAGGTTAGTAACACAAACGCCGTCTACAGAAAAGACATGTTGATTAAATATAACAGATGAACTCCATGTATAGTGGTCAACAGAGTTCTGAACCTGAAAATCTGTCTGAGTTTAACTACATCACTAGAATATTATTCCGTAATAATTAAAATTACCTGTTTAAATAAAACTAAACTACTTTGATTAAATGAAGTTACTTTTAATCATCCTCCGTGTCTAAAGGCAGTGTTTGTCTCACTACTTCATGCCTTCACTCAGAGCTCCTCTTACACAATTAAATATCAAACTCATTCTCATAGACTGGGTTACATGTGTTTGTTCCTGATATGTTCAGTTATAGAAAGTTGAAGTGAAATAAAGACATTCTTATGGCAGTAACTGCTAATATCTCAGTGGGCCCCATCCCCACAGCCAACTCTACAAAACCTTTATAAGCACACCTGTATTACCCAATGACCCATTAAAAGACATAAATGACTGTAACTTGGTTTTACAGCCCTGAAAGAAGAATTTAAATAAATAATCACCAGAGTGATATTTCCTCAGGAAACATCTGGAGAATAAAGCTGCTCATTTGCATTAGACAAAGATTAAAAATGACCTGGCTAACAGACCAAAATCTAAGCTACATATCACATTGTTGTGTTGTTGTTTCTTGTTGGAGAGCTGAGAGAGAATCAGACGAGGATCATACAGGCGGCAAAGCAAGCTCAAATAAGCAGCTACACCTACACCAAGACCAAAAACCTGCAACCTGGAACTGACGAGATTTAAAAAACAAACAAACAAACAAAAAAATCAAGGCCTCAAGTTGTTTATGATAAGCAGACTTAACGACTGATAGATCAGGAACAGGACGGACTAAACCATTCTGAGCAGTCAGAAGGGAGGGAGAGGGGCTTTTGAGAAGACTCCCCTTTGTCCAGAGAGGAACTGTGAATGTTTATCTATTCAGACAATTTTGATTATCGCATTGCAGTTATAACACAAAATGAAAACACTTTTTATTTCAGGCCCATTTAGGTTCCCACTCCCCTTTTGGACCCTTGGTAGTTAGTACCACTTTTTCCCCCCACTATGACGCCCCTGCTCATGTTTACATGCAACATCCTTCATTCAGTGAGTCATGAGTTGTTGCGCTTTAAATTTTCAGTTTTATTGATTAATTGTCACAGCCCTAGTTATGTCTTACTTCCTGTGCAGGGTCGGTCTTATTTCTCTTAATGTCTTACAAGAAGAATCATTTTCAAGTTTACTGTATTTTAAGTTTATTCTTATCCCAGAGAAAACCACCATCCAAAAACAAAAAACAACAAAAAAACAGATAAGACAGTTACACAAGAGACAAGAAAGCGTTAAAGCCAGCAAGTTTGTGTTTGAGCACTTATAACAGAGATGTAGGAGTGTGTGTGTAGGGGGGAAAGAGAGAGAAGAGAAGAAAAGCGAGCAGGATAAAGCAGTTTGTGAGTGAACGCTAAAGTAAGCCAGAGATTGTTGGAAGAAGGAATAACCAACAGTTAGAAACAGTGTAGCGTGTCTCTTTAAGTATCTGCGGGAAAATGAGCCTAAATAAAGTTATTAATATTATAAAGTTCAATGAACGTCTTATTGTGTTTCCAGACGATGAAAGCAGTGAATAAAAAGATGGACCCACAGAAGACCATGAAGACCATGCAGGACTTCCAGAAGGAGAACATGAAGATGAGCATGACTGAAGACATGAGTAAGAGCTACACACACACACACACACGCACACGCACACACACACACACACACACACACACACACACACACACACACACACACACACACACACACACACACACACACACACACACACACACACAAAGAGCTCTGGTATGTACAGGCTTCACAAAACCTGATTGTCAGGATATAAGTGAATGCAGTTTGGAGTGTTGTCGCCCCATGTTTGAACAAGAGCAAGAGAAATATGAAAGTAACATAAAGAACAACAGATTTTCTAACATCTGTTCATTAACTTGTCTTAAAAAATGCAGTATTTCTTGCTGTCTTACTCTGAAGTCCAAGCAGTGGCTGAAAAATCAACATTTCTGGCCCTGAAGTCTATTACCGTATGCTGGTTGAAACCAAACCCTCCCATTTATAATAAATGGATCCAGTTTCTGAGATGATAAAATTTTGTACAGACTGAAAATCGTACAAACTGAATTTTTAATTGTCTTCCTTTATTTTCAAGAGGTGTTTCACTTTCAGATAAGAATGTTACAGGGTTACCATAATCACAAGTAACCAACAGTGTTACATTTTAGCAACCCTCACAACTTGGAGCAAGTGTGTAACTTAAGTCACAAAACTCCTGTGAGAAAGTCTGGATCATAAATTACGAAAAAGATCATAAATCAAAATAATATCCTGACAAAGTTACCTAAACAAACGTACCAGTATCCATGGCAACAAACAGCAACTAGACCGGATTTAAACATCGGTTGTTAAAATCGACCCAGTTTTACTCATTGGACAGATACCAATATGTTAAAAAACGATAAATATCTGCCGATACTGATATTAATGCCAATATATCAGCATCCCTAAATTTTATGATGACAACTTTTATTTGTGTTTCCCATTTCTTCTTTACTTTTATGTACTTGTTTGTCTGTGTATTATTGTGTACATGTAAACTTTTTGGAGTGGATATTTTGTTTTGTATTTTACTTAATATTTGAATGTAACTTTACAGCTGGGAAAATAAAATATTTATTTATCTTTTTTGATATTGTATTGTTGTTGATGAGAAAACATGAATAAAAACAACATTTCTGACTGGAGCTGCACCGACCTGTCTGACTTCATCTCTTCTCTCCTTGTCTCACTCTCTGTCCAGTCAACGACACGCTGGATGACATCTTCAATGAGTCTGGGGATGAGGAAGAGTCTCAGGACATTGTCGACCAGGTTTTGGATGAGATTGGAATTGAGATCTCAGGAAAGGTA
This sequence comes from Labroides dimidiatus, assembly GCA_030710495.1. Classification (NCBI taxonomy): domain Eukaryota; kingdom Metazoa; phylum Chordata; class Actinopteri; order Labriformes; family Labridae; genus Labroides; species Labroides dimidiatus. The sequence goes on along the minus strand of CM061160.1, from coordinate 5,280,503 downwards.
AGACATAAATTGAAAACACTTGATTTGGCAAGAGCAAAACATGTTCCATATCTTATTTTATTCACTATTATACAAGTACTCATGTTTCACATGTATCACTGGTTTTCATCCCCTGCCAGTTTGATCTGATGGTTTTTACACCACTGTTTAATGTGTTCCAGCTGCCACACGGTGGGGCTAGCCTTCAGCTCTTCCCAGTCTTTGCACTGATGTGGTTTAACTGCCAGACAGCCCATCTGCTGTGCGTGTGTGTGTGGGGCTCCCCCTGGGGGGCTACATGAGTTATAACCTCTCATAACACAATGCAGAAATCATCCCCAGCACCAACTCACTGCTGGAGAACACAAACAGACAAGTTTTACACAAAGCTTGGAAACCAGTTTTGACTGCAGGGAGATGTGATTATTTCTTTCTCATTAACGATTAAAGAGTGAGCAGATAACGCTTTAAACACATAAAGCTAAACAATAAAAGCTGTTTAATGAATAAGCCCAAAGCCAAAAGGAAGTTACACACTTCATAAACTACAGTAGTTTGGAAGTAAGTTTAATGCTGAGATAAAAAGCCATATGTGTTATTGTTTATTAAATCTGTTATATTTAATGGATATTGTGTTCTAAGTATGGATGTGTAAAATAGCTTCAGTTTATTCTTTTATTTATTGATTTTTTTTATTTATTATTATTTTTATAATATATATTTTTTTCTTTTTGGGGTGGTGGGGGGTGTTAAAACTCTGTTTTTTAAAAGTTTGATTTGAGTTTCAAAATCCAGATTGTTCCCAGATGACCCTTTAATGTCTGACCCATCAAAAAATTGCCAGAAATTGAAATTGCTGGAACTGAGATTTTTTTTTTTTTACTTTTTAAACAAAATCCATAAAAAAATATTGCTATATCATTTTCTTTTTGAGATTTTTTTTGTTGCATTTGATAAACTGAGCGCTTTAGCTAACATTTTAAAAGTTTTTTGTGAAGGTGAATTCTGTCATTGCAGAAAATCCCTTTTTTTTTTACTTTCAAAGGCTAAAAACTTAATATGTTTCTCCGTACAGAAACAGGTAGTAAGTAATTAACAATTGATTCTATCAACAGACTTCGCACGTTTCGTCTCAAAAAACAAAAACAACAACAACAACAAAAAAAACATGAACACAAACAGTGTGTATATAAATGCTCACTTGTACATGTACTCATACCTTTCGTATTGCAGGATCCTGCTGGAGGGAAGCAAAACAAAACAAGGAAACCAGAATCAGAGTCCAAGTGGGGCTCCTTATATACCTTTATTGTAATCCTAAAACTTGCCCCAAGGGGTCGCCCCCTCCCCTCTGTCATCACTTAATCTCCTAAGCAGCTGATTCATGACCATGTGATCATGACTGATTCTAAACCACAGACTCAAACTGGTCCTCAGCTCATCGTTTTTGTTTGCTCTACGTTACCAGTAATCAGGGTATAGGTAGTTTTTCTGTCATTCTCCAGCATGTTTGGATCCTCTTGGTTATGTGCATTGAATCAGGGTTAGTGCACACTGGTGAAATGTATGCGCAGGAGGCGGGCAGAACAGCAGGACAGAATTTGATTGGTTTAATAAACTGGATCCTAATTGCTAGGATTGGTTGGTGTTTTCTCCGGTTTACTCCTGCTGTAGACAGCAGATATTTTTCACTCTATTTTAAGAACACATCATGGATTGATTGACATCAGGACACAAGGATCATTTTGACTAGTGTAACAAAAAGTGCATCTAAATCTGATTACCAACCCTGCCTTTAAGTGTATGTGAAGGTACGATGAGGACTGTCTTCCAGTTTAATTGACAGTAATAGGTTTAAGATTTGAATGGATCTTTAACTTTTGGCTTTGGAGTGACACTAGACAGCTGAACATGGCAGCTAGTCTCACACTAAGTGCAGTTGGATTGAGTTTTGCCTGCTAATGGGTTTCTCATTCTTCCCCTCTGTGTTTCCAGATGGTGAGAGCTCCAGCTGCAGGGAAGGGGGTCCCCAGCGCCGCCTCCTCTAAAGCCACCATCTCAGACGATGAGATCGAGAGGCAGCTCCGCGCTCTGGGAGTGGACTAAATGTCTCCTTTACATTAATGTTCACATTATAAACCTATGGGACATTAATACTGATTGATACAGACTCTTTGAGACACATTGTCATCGCTCAAACGCTACAGGAGCAACAAAGGGTGCAAAGCAACACCAAACACATTAAAACTTTTGAAGGCATGCAGGTAGACTGATATATATTAACGTTCATATTCATACTTCTACAACAGGTGGATTTGCACATCATATGAGCAGAACATCTGATCTATTTATAGGAAAGTAATATTTATTTTGGCATCTGAAGGCGAACTTTAAAGGCTTTTGACCACCTGTGCTGTTGTTTACCCTCATCTATCTCTTTAAGGGCTACAGTAATTCGTGACCTCAAAACTGGATTTTTTTATCTGATTCTTTGCTCAGAGCTGGAGTTAGACTCATGATCAATCAGCTTTCACACGGCTGAAGATGAAAAAAAGTTTTAATGAGTTAAAAATGTTAATCTAACAGAGCTTTTTCATCCGACGAATCTTCAGAATTTTCCTCTAACGCTTTTTACCTGCTGATTCATTCCAAACCGATCTGATTCACATCACGTTCGCTTTGTTTTGCAGGTAAAATCTGTTTTTGATTAGAGATGTGGGGTAATACAACATAATCAAGCATAAACAAAAGGGAAGAACGTGCAGTGATACACAGCTGATTTATAACAGTACAAGGGAAGCAGCAAACCAATTGATTATCCTGTTTTTAACACTCGAAGGTGTTTACAGTTTGGAACTGGAGGTGATATTACTCAGATAAACGTATGCATGCAAACACACATAACTGATTTTTCTGCCTTCAGGCTCCGTCAAGGCCTTCATTTTTACTTCAAAGTAATGCATGGGATGCTGGAATGGATTGATCCGAGGCGTTTCATTTGCACCTCTAAAGTTGAGATGCTGTACAGCTTGTGTGAGAAAACCTAATCAAACCCAAATTAGGACTAAAGAAAGTTTTCAAAGAGTTTTGCATCAATCAGTTGGTACTACTGAGTAATCAGATGAGTTTTCTTTTGGAATTTTTGGTTGATTATATCTTTTACTGGACATGGGATTTACAGAGATTGTAGGACAGCACTTGTCCCGCAGTCCCTTTTCTCTTTCAGCTGCTGTGCAGTTACTGTCATTTGTCATTTTGAAGCTGCCTCCCTCACTCACTCACTCACTAACTCACTCACACACACGTAGACGCTAAGCATTCAGTATGGTGGAATTGTTGACTAAATGACACTGTGATTCTGGAGAAGATTTCTCTCCTCATGGCTCAAAAGCTGACTGTTGTGTACAGCTATTTGTTCATGTCAGAAGGCTCTGGGTGACGGATGCATAACGTCAAGTCTTTGTCTTCCTCTGCCTCTGGCTTTTTTTATCTCCATATTCCTTCTCGTTGTCAGAAACAAGTTGAAATGTTTTAATTCTTGCATGATGCAGCAAACAAAAACATAATTCATGCAGTTTTTGTAAATCGTTCTCCCCTCTGACGTTCAGGAGTGACTTGAGTGTGAGCAGAAACAATGTTTTTAAGGATTTTAACATTGTTCAAACGCAGTTTAAAGGTAAAGCAATGTCCAGACTTTTTAAAGGTGTACGTATACCCCTCTGTTTCATTGGTCAGTGTAAAGTGACTCTGTAAAGGGTGAATGGCTTTTATAAGGAATAAAGTTTCTTCAGGTACAGGTTGGTCAGCTCTTTCTTTTTATACTATCAGAATCGTAACCTGAATTTACACCCTCAACAACAAAATCTGCATTATACATGAGCATTCTAATGTATATTAGCTGCATTTACCTATTCATATACATGTATAGCTATTAAACATTTTGTTCTATTATGAGTACACATTCATCTAAACATGTCTAATCCAATATTTTTAAATTACGAAAACAACCCCCAAAATTTACGAGACAAATTTCTTTCTTTCTTTCTTTCTTTCTTTCTTTCTTTCTTTCTTTCTTTCTTTCTTTCTTTCTTTCTTTCTTTCTTTCTTTGAAAAATATTTGAACTTGATAGCAACAGAACCCCTATTAAACTTCCAATGCCCCCTCCCTGGATTTGCAACCATTATTCACATGGAAATTTTCAGGAAACTGTCTCCTAAATCTACTGGAAATCCTCCACTCCTTTGCAACTTTAGTTCCTACACAGTAAGCATGTCTGATGTTATTTTGTCAGAGTAGCAGAGCAAACTTTTAATATCAATTTGCAAACTGCATCCTCACCCGTCTGCTCATAGATTTTCATAAGTCATAGAAAGTCAATAGCTGGTTTGGATGCTCTGAATACATAAAGAGTCAAGGAATAATGAATAGACTGTTAAACCCGTGAGGGTTTCTTTGATTTACTCCCCTTTGAAGACTTTAGAGCACATAAATGTCCTCTACCATGAACTGCTCTAAAACATATCAGATTAATATTTTTTAATATTAACAATTTTATATTATATATTATATATATATATATATATATATATATATATATATATATATATATATATATATATATATATATATATATATATAGTTATATTTTTTTTTTTGCTTTTTGCAGTTTTTGTGAATTATCCTCAGTGTGTCAATGACCTATAAAAATATAATTTTAATTTTAGGGTTTTTCATGAAAAAAGTCTTCTTACAAAAAAAAACATTCCATATAGAGTAACACAACCAAAATTATGCCCAAAAAATCAACCAAAAAATTACCTTAAAGGACAAAAATGTTGCTGATTAGCCCTGAGGGTTAAATTAAAGCGCTGTATCCCCAGGAGCACACGTTATAAAATTCCAATAACCTCTGAGCACTTAAAAGCTTCATAGATTACTTTGCTTCTTGCTTTGTCTTTAACTTTTCTCTGTACGACCCCAAAGTGTGTCAGCACTCGACAACCCTGCTGCTTTTATTTCCCCCGACAGCATTTCAGTCACACAGCTGCTCATGACTCAAACTGGAAACTGCTTATTCCTGATGTAAGATGCCCTGGTTTAATTTATGGATCCCCAGTTACATACCCATTAATTTTAAAGTTCAGGCTCAACATATGAGTGCACTCGCTCTCCTAATTCATGCATTCAAATGCTAATACAATAGTAAAAATGACAGATTGCACATGTAGCTCCAGTTGTCTTTTATTGTTAGGAATGAATTCAGCTGATTTACCATTCAGTGTCTGGTAGCTGCAGGACAATCGCTCAGTTCAAATGCAGTTTTTCTTGACAAAGGAGCCAAGTCTTTGGCAGATCTACTGGATGTTTCAGATTAGGCTGAATAAAGGCACTAAATATCACTCCATCTAAAATACATTAACTCGTGTCCTTTCATACTCTACACAAAGCTGACATAAAAATCATTTTTTCCCTTCAACCATAACTGTCTGCTACCTTCTGTAAGGTGAACAGAACAACACTGTT